>JZKD02S0251937.1:288664-317436 GCA_000966675.3 Picea glauca
ATATTGTAATCATTGCCATTGTACAACTTTGATTTGCTTCAAACAATAATATTGTTGATCAATTGCTTATTATCTAAAATTCATTGATTATATGAAGTACTAACTAGCAAGCAAGCTTATGCATGTAGTTTCATTGTTGCTTTGTCTCGGGTAGGTACTCTTAGTGGTTACTACTTACGATTATATTTCATCTTTATTGGCTATAAGATGGACTTTATACTCGGTGGTGACTTGTGAGGGGGAAATTATCACTCAGCCTTACTAAACCTTTTCCTTCTCAAAACCCTAGGTCACCGGGGACGTTTCCCCTGGGCCTTACCTCCCTAAATAGAAAGAACCTTCCCATTGAGGTGATAGTGGTGGGATTGGTTCAAGTTACACCAGTTTGACATCCTTTCATCTTTCTTTTACCCTAATTACAAACTGTGCAACAACATTTTGGTGTCGCTACTGGGGAACACTGAGTCAATTCTCCTCAAGATGACACTTTTTTGACAAGCCTTGCCTCTAGAGTCTCTATCTTACAAGCTTACTTGGAGACTCCACTTAGGATGTTTTCCCTTATCTTTTGATAGTTTCAAGAAAATTATCTGGCGACTCCACTAATGAAAAAACCAACTATGACTTCACAATGGGATTTGAGAAACTACAAGCCTTTAGACATGAGTAAAATCCCATGATACCCTAGACAAATGCCCCCGAAGTATGAAAAACGACTCCCTATATTCACTGGAATTGATGGAGAAAGACCCGACTATCACATAAGCAAATTTTGGGATTTCTTTTAGCTCCACCCTATTAGTGACGATGCTAAAGACTTAGTAATGAAACTCTTCTCTACCACTCTGCATGGAAATGCTAGAACATGGTAT
Source organism: Picea glauca (assembly GCA_000966675.3). NCBI lineage: Eukaryota > Viridiplantae > Streptophyta > Pinopsida > Pinales > Pinaceae > Picea > Picea glauca. The sequence goes on from JZKD02S0251937.1 coordinate 289,537, forward strand.
GATAATATTCCAACCGCTAGAATCACATCTATTGACCAGCTAGAAGAAGCCTTTCTCACGAGTTGGGGCATGAAATTGGAAGATATCCAATTGTTACTTAAAGTACTCGAATACATAAGACAAACAAAGGATGAGACTATCAGGGCTTTTGGGGTTAGGTTTCAGATGTTGCTATACCAGATTCCTAAAATCCACTGTCCTGAAGACAAGCACCTTGTGTATCTCTATACCAATGCACTTCTAGGGAATTTAAGCTTCCTCCTAAATAAAAAGGGTCCAAAAACACTCACAGAAGCTCAAAACATGGCCATGCGAATCGAGGTAAATCTCTCATCCAAAGGAAAAGACTTTTCCTCTCTATGGACCAAAATCAATGAAGATACCTCGGACACTCTCACTTTGAAAAACTAGTTTCCATTGAATCCTTTACTGTTGATTCAAAAGAAAGAAGGGAACATGTTTTTAGCCAACAGAATGAATACATGGTTGAGGATATGGAACCTGAGCAAATTGATGAAGTATCAACCTGTTCTCCTCTCTCTGATAAAGCCATCCACGAACCTTACCTCCCTGTACAACAAGAAGACGATGAGGTTAGTTTCTTTCCTTTTCAGGATGTTGATGATACCTTGTTCCATGATTCAAATATTGAAGGAGGAATGTAATCCCTGAAAGAAGTAGATATTCCCTGATGTACAATTAGAGATGAAGGGGCAGTTCATGAGGATGAAACAATAACACATGTTGAAGACACCCAAGGCCTCAAAGATCTTGCACAAGAAGAAACAGTAAGCTACCCTACTCCCCAAGATTTTGATGATGCTCTACTTTATGATGATGGATATAAGGAGGAGATAAATGAGTCCTCGGATGCTTCAAAACCTACATGTTATGATACAGATAGTGGCAGGGTTGATAACATTGATGAGTTCATGCATGTGGGGAGACATAGGTGGGATATAGTTGGTTATGATATGGATCCCATACATGACATTGAGAGTCATTTCCAAGTGTTGCCTTTACAATTATCACATCAAGTTACTCTTGACCAGTGGCAACAAGGAGATGAGATTTTTACCCATACTTTTCAAACACCCAAGGATGACCTAGTACCTTATTTTCCTGATGATTTTTAGTCATACCTTGAGGAATTTAATGAGTACTCCTCTGAGTACATGGTTCATTTCCATGAAGTTGTTTTCAACCACCACTGTGCTCAGGTCTTGATAGGAGTAAGGGCATTGTTTGCTCGAAGAAGGACCCTTGCCACTACTCTCCCTAGCCACCTTTGATTACTTTTATTTGTTGTGTCTCTAGAGGTGTAGTTGGAAAGTATGTATTTGATTTTGAGTTTCCTCTAGGGAAAACCCTAGATTCCAAGGGTTGGTTTAATACTACAAGTTTGAGTCTGTTATCTCAGTGTTTCAACTTTCCCTTAAGAATTTTCCAGTCATCTGTTATATCTTTGTCAATCCTTTCCTTGATTTCTGATTGTGAGGACATCCTAAGTATCCAGTTTGCAGACCTTTTGATTCAGTGCTCTGAATCTTGGACTTTTCATGACCCCTTCTTGAAGTGGATTGAGTACTTTCCTCAGAGATTGAATTGGCATGATTTTATCCCTCCCACCCACCTCCATGAGTTAGACTTTGTGATTTCCGATGATATGATATATACTCTAACCCATGTCATTTTTGTGCTTGAATTATCATTGTTTTGGTTTATGATGAAGCACAAAGGCATGTATTGTGGGACGTTGCTGGATAGGTTCACTGGTTGTTTGACTACACCTAGCATCCAACCAACAGGTAAGTATAGGTAAGTAGGTAGGAATTTTGCATTCATTGTATATATCCTTGCATTGCATGTTAGAGTAATTTGCTTTCACACTTGTACATATGATTGCTTTTATTTCAGTTATATATATATATATATATATATATATATATATATATATATATATATATATATCTGAGATGGGGGTGATATCACCACCACAAATAATTACTAATAGTTTCTATTGAGATCAAGCATATTACAGGTTATGCCAGACATGATGAGGTTCTCATGCACTCTACGGTGAGCACATGTCCCCAAGTTGGAGCTAGATGTTATCCCCCACTTTTAGGGATGTAATGATCCCAAGACATTATGCCAGGATCATCACAGTTTTGGTGTCTTTTCTGGTTGTGGTATTTTTTCAAACACTTTTCTTATAGTTACGCTTATGGTTTTACTGATATGTTTATATGTGTCTATGCATCTATAAAAAGGAATATATAACCATGGAGCATACCTCAACCATATGCAATATGATAGACAAGCCAAAACATCTCAAACATGATTTTATTCATGAAATAAAGGAACCTACTACAATGAAGATGGCGATCTGGAATGCTCAACAAATGGCTCCAAGATAGAAGTATGAGCTGCTACAAAAAGCTTCTAACAATAAAAAATAAGCCTCCAAAGGTTGGATAAGAGATGAAGACCAATACCAAGGTAGAATTGGCCGTATGAAGTGAAAAAACCCTAACTGGATGATGCCATGTCCTACTGGAATGTTGAAGCTCCTCAACAATTCGGCCCTGCTACCAAATGTGTCCAATCACCCCAAGCAATATGCCAAATAGTAGATTGGGTGATGGAAAGAACAACCCAGGTTCCTGAATCTCCAAGATCACTCTCAAACCCTATGGGTCTGAACCTCCTCCAATGTATGGTGCACCCTCCTGAATGGATGAAACCCTAATAATTCGACCTCTCTCCTAGAGACCTCCAATGGCTCCACAAATCAACTATAATGATAGATGGGGACGCTGCAATGAAAACCCGAGTGCTCAAATCATCAAAGGACCTACTAGACCCTTGGATCTAGCCACCCTCCAAGAAATGGTGTGCCCTCCTCTTGGGAAATCATCCCACTCTCAATACAAATAAACCCTCCACTGAAATGCCTCCGAAAACAACCAAGAATGATTCCAAGATACCTGCAAGGAAAACCCAATACCCGGAATTCCCAAAATCACTTCTCCTCAGCTAGGACGAAACCTCCCTCAATGGATGGTGTGCCCCTCTTGATGGAAACCCTAACTGGTGTGCCCTCTCTCTCTTTTCCCCTGCAACTGATGTAGAATTCTCCTACAACTGAGTAGATATGGAACTAGAATGGTGTGGGAGCGTATTTCATCTTCGAGACCAATATTGGGACAATCTAGGTGGAATATTTCACCACTAAATCATCCTCTAGGGTTTGTTAAGTCAAGACCCTTAAAACCCCCAATGATGGGCTCACTAGCTAAAAGCCAAATATCAAAATATGATCATACATGAATGCCTGAGTAGAGGCCCTTGCCTTTCCTTTATACTTTTTTCTCTCCTTGTCCCTCCAAAGTGACTTTCATTTTATTAATATTTAATTAATTAATTAAATCACTTTTATTAATTAATTAACCTTTTTACCTCTGAAAAACACCTTATCTCTCCTTGTGGCTTCCCTGGCCACTGAAAGTCACTTCTCACCATCCCATCATGTAGTGTTGCTTCTCTCGATTCCAATGAGCTATTACACTGAGAGGTGCCTCCAAGTAATGTGCCCAAAATGACCTCTTCAGTGAATTCAATTAACTTATAGATCAAAATAGTCAAAATCATGGAAATCATCGGAATACAATGGAACCAAAGCCAACTTGTGCAGAATGGCTCATAATGATGGAATATGATGAGAAATTCAATTTGTACCCCATAATGCCTCTCAATAACCCATGTAATCGCTATAACATCCATCTGGCTACTCTGGTCATCATAACTCTATGCATTGTGATGATTTCCCAAAGTGAGGACATTATAGTCCTCCCTACTAGAAAATTGCTTGTCCTCAAGTAATAACCAAATCCCCTCAGGCATAGTACCAGGATCCCATGTCCACCTATGGGATACACAACAGAACCCATCCAAAGATGAACACTTGTACACTCTTCCCCCTAGGTCCCATATGAATTCATGAACTTCTTTCCCCTGGGAAGCATAATCCTGAAATACACCAACTTCTTGAGTCTCCTGCACATGACACATGGCCTCATCTCGGAATGAGTCCATCCTCCAAGCCACCATCAAGATCAACAAGACCTCCATCAACTGCACCTGCTGATGCCAGAATGAGGTACTGTAAGACCTCTGTGAGACACTCTCAAGTGATGTGCTCCCCTCAACATTGAAGCTCCATGGAAGGTCATAATGACTTTCCCCTGCAAAGGTCCACTCACCCCTGGCAGTCAGTGAAATGATCAACTTTGAAATCCTTGGGTCCCATGCTAACCTTTGTCGAAGATCACCATGTTGGCCCTGCACTACTCTGACTATGACTATTTGTCCCCTGCATATGTACTAGATCCTCCTCTCTTGGATCCTCATTTTGAAATACCTGTGACCATTGGAACTGTTGTCCAGAAACTGTACCTGTAAAAATGTCTCTGTAGAAGTACTACCTGCCCAATCATAATGATCAAGATAGAGAAAATGCCTCGCTCCATAGGGCAAGTCCCTGCAGGCCCACTTCAAACCAACCCTTGGTGGAATGTGTGGCTCTCTGGCGCAACTTGGGTCACCATGTAGTGAAACACCCTGCTAACCAAGTGAACTCCTAGATCCCATGGCAGACTTGGAAGTTTATCACTTCCAATCTCCTCTAACTGCTCTTTTGTCAGACTGATCACTATTGGAATCCCCCTGTGATCATATGCTATCATCTGGCCTGTGGTGCTCATCATCACGCACCAAGTCTTCGTTGGCTACATATGAAGATCCACCTCTATCCTGCTGGATGTTGTAAAAGTACTCTTGTCAGGTGGTCTCGACCTATCCACTCCCCATGTCCTCAGCCACGACCTATCCCTCCTCATGTTGTTTTCTATGATAAAGGTGTCAGGACAGGGTAACATAAACAACTGTAGCTGAATATAGGACTGGAAGGTGTCACATGCTTTAGTCAACCCCAAGGGTTTGACCAGAAGCTCGTCCATCGGTATCCATGATAAATACTATCCTGTGGTCATCACCGAATCCCAACCTTCTAGTACAATCAGAACTAACTACTCCAACTGCTGGTCAACCGACCTCCATCTCTCACCTACCATGCAACTACTGATATGGTGAAGGTGATCTCTCATAACTAGGTGATGTTGCAGAGGGGTGACATCGACATTCTCCCCTAGGCGTGTCTCCTCCCTGCAAGGCACTATACTCCTATGAATCCCACCATACATCTCGACATGTATATGTGAGCTACCACTCATCATTGTATGCTTCGGCATACTCACGTCATCTCCCATAGACTCATGCTGCATCCTAGATCCTGGGCATACTAATGGATCAACCCCTACATGGAGGCCAACTTCTCTCGGAACACAAATGGATGTATCCTCAAATTTTCCCTTGGATCCGGAGTCCCCATGCGTCAGTGAGTGCTCAACTGTATCAAAGATCCTTGTGGAGTGTATCTCCTGTGCCTCCAGATCATAACTCTCTGTACTCATCAGTGACTTTGGGTACTCCTCATGCTCATCCATCAACTGATGATCCTCCACTAGACCACCAACATCCTCATTGACTCTCAGCTTCTCTAGTAAGTGGTGTGACACCTGATCACAGTCATGCTGAGGTGTCACCTCATGTCTCTCACTGCTAGTGTCAACTCTAGAACCCTCAGAAACACTCTCTGCATAAGATAACGTGCTGAAATTCCCACTGTCTACTGTGTTGTTGGGTCCTCCTATATGCCACTACACCCCATCACTAGATGCTATCTCACCTTGAATCACATTGTATCCTGTATGGGCAGTCGTATCCTCCTGTGCACTCAACCTGCTACTATCATCTGCACCTGGATCCTATATAGATGTATCCAGACACGTGCTATGGTCATCCTGACTGCTAAAGAGTGCATCCTCATCAATGCAGGCTGATCTTGGAAGTAAGTTCTCCATCACCCTGTCAGTCTCCGCAATCCGCTCAACTAATGGAGTCTCCCAAATTTGTGACTCAATCTCCTCATGCTAATCTGTGTGTGTAAGGTCCACTATCTAGACGCCCTATATCTCCTCCTGGATCTATGAATGTACATGTCTGTGGTGTGCATCCCTCACAGAAGGGTCCTCAATCATATCTGACCTGCCAATGACCTCCTCATGTAATGTGGCTATCAGGGGTGTCTGGAAGGATGACAAATGTGTCACGACCACCATAGGAAGCTAGTCATTCGTAGGTGCTAACACGTGTGAGTCCTCACTAGAGTCACCACTCTATTGGGGTGTAAGGTCATCAACACCATGCGATATGTCTAATGAAGTATTGGTGCTATCATCCTATCCCCCCGACTATCTATCCACTATACAAGGGTCACTATCCTCCTCAAGCATGCTAAAATCATCATCCTCTGTGAAAGAGTCACTATCACTAGCCTTTGTGCAAGAGTCATTATCATCATTAGACTACTCCAAATCAACATGTATCGCTCCATCCTCACAAACCTCATCATCATCGTCATAGTGCAGCTCAATGATATGCTTCTTACCCTTACCCCTACACCTATGATCTAGTTCCCAAGGCACCTTGCAACTGTAGCAAAGTTGTGTGCTCCTAATGGGTGTGGGATTTCTCTATGCTTCCCTCCATCTAGCTATTTTGGTCATGCATTCCTCTACTTGTTTGACCTAGAATGAAATCTCATCTATGCTCCACCTAGGATATTTCAAGGATAAATATTGTTGGAAGGTTATTAGGGCCCTAGTTTCCTCATTAAGGTCGTAGTAGTATTCCCATCTACTACGTACAGTCTCTCTAGTAAAATCCACAATATCCATCTCCTTTTATGGAAGACCCATCTATGGTTCTACATGCATGTGCTAATTCCCACGGGCTGGCAGGTATCTAAGCTCTGATAACATTGTATTGATCCCAAGCCATTATTCCAGGATCATCACGGTTTTTGTGTCTTTTTAAACTTTTCTGGTTGTGGTATTTTGTCAAACACTTTTCTTACAGTTATGCTTAGGGTTTTAATGATGTGTTTATATGTGTGTATGAAACTATAAACACGAATATATAACCATGGAACATACCTCAACCATATGCAATATGATAGACAAGCCAAAACATCTCAAGTATGATTTTATTCATGAAATAGAGGAACCTGCTACAATGAAGATGCCGGTCTGGAATGCTCAAGATATGGCTCCAAGATAGAAGTATGAGCTGCTACAAAAAGATCCTTACAATACAAAATAAGCCTCCAAAGGATGGATAAGAGATGAATACCAATACCAAGGTAGAACTGGCCATATGAAGTGCATAAACCCTAACTGGATGATGCCATGTCCTGCTTGAATTCTGAAGCTCCTCAACAATTCGGCCCTGCTGCCAAATGTGTCCAATCACCCCAAGAAAGATGACAAACAGTAGATTGGGTGATGGAAAGAACAACCGAGATGTCTGAATCTCCAAGATCCCTCTCAAACCCTATGGATCTGAACTTCCTTCAATGTATGGTGCACCCTCCTGAATGGTTGAAACCCTGATAATTTGGCCTCTCTCCTAGATACCTCCAATGGCTCCACAAATTGGCTAGAATGATAGATCAGGACGCTACAATGAAAACCCAAGTGCTCAAATCATCAAAGGACCTACTAGACCCTTGGATCTAGCCACCCTCCAAGAAATGGTGTGCCCTCCTCTTGGGAAATCATCCCACTCTCAATACAAATAAACCCTCCATTGAAATGCCTCCGGAAATAACCAAGAATGATGCCAATACACCTGCAAGGAAAACCCAATACCTGGAACTCCCAAAATCACTTCTCCTCAGGTAGAACGAAACCTCCCTCAATGGATGGTGCACCCCTCTTGCTGGAAACCCTAACTGGTGCACCCTCTCTCTCTTTGCCCTTGCAACTGATGTAGAATCCTCCTGCAACTGAGTAGATATGAAACTAGAATGGTGTGGGAGCATATTGCATCTTTGAGACCAAGCTTGGGACAAGCTAGCTGGAATCTTTCACCACTGAATCATCCTCTAGGGTTTGTTAAGTCAAAACCCTCAAAACCCCCAATGCTGGGCTCACTAGCTAAAAGCCAGATATCAAAATATGATCATACATGAATGCCTTAGTAGAGGCCCTTGCCTTTCCTTTATACTTTTTTCTCTCCTTGTCCCTCCAAAGTGACTTTCATTTTATTAATATTTATTTAATTAATTAAATCACTTTAATTAATTAATTAACCTTTTTACCTATGAAAACACCTTATCTCTCCTTGTGGCTTCCCTGGCCACTGAAAGTCACTTCTCACCATCCCATCATGTAGTGTTTCTTCTCCCAATTCCAGTGAGCTATTACACTGAGAGGTTCCTCCAAGTAATGTGCCCAAAATGACCTCTTAAGTGAATTAAATTAACTTATAGCTCAAAATAGTCAGAATCATGGAAATCGTTGGAATGCAATGGAACCAAATCCAACCTGTGCGGAATGGCTCATAATGATGGAATATGATGAGCAATGCAAGATGGACCCCACAATTCCTCTCAATAACCCCTGTACTCACTATAACATCCATCTAGCTACTCTAGTCATCATAAACCTCTGCACTGTGATGATGTCCCAAAGTGGGGACATTACAAGGGATAACTAGGAGATCATGTCTTGAGGCCCACATGTCCTAGAAATGGAGTACCGAGAGCTAGATTGACTTGATAATGGACCTGAAGGGCCCATCTTTTCTCCCTTTCAGCACCACCACTTTGTCAACAACAACAAAATCCATCACCTTTGGCTTCGTCCTGTATCAGAGATGGTTCTTGCTCCATGAGGTAATGAGTCTAGGTACGATGGTATGTGTCACTCTAATCCTCAACACCTTTGAATATCTGCATTTAATTCCTTTTGTTTCTAACAAATGCTTGGATATTATACTTATCCACTTGACCATGTTTGGGGGGAATGACAAGATTCCCTAGTAAGCCTGTGCCCATAGGTTTTGAGTTGCCACTGGGGGGATTTCTGAGAAGTCATCATATGCTCCCATCATATTACCACTTTTCAATCTTGCTTCCCGCTCATCCATCCCATTACATTTGTCCGAGCATGGGGTTGGCCAATCATTTAAGGGTTGCACCTTTCCTTGTGGGAAGAATGGGATAAAGGCCCAGAAGGTAAAAGAAAGTTGGAAAAACATAAAATCCTAAGAAATAAAACCTCGAGATGCTTCGCCCAGGGATCCCCGAGAAAGAAATAAAAATATTCTTAGCAAGAAACAGAGGGACCCATAAAAAACAATAAAGCAAGACCTAGTTGAGGGATAGGGGGTCTCATCACGAGCCAACCTATTAGGTCCATGGGTACCTAACTGTATGACACTACTAGTAGTTGGTTACCACACCAGGGTAGTGGCTCTTGGTTGCATGGAAAAGAGAAATGGGGTCTCATCACGAGCCAACCTTATCATTTCCGTGAAAGTGCTTGTGGTTAACATTTCCACCACTGGTCACCACGCCAGGGAAATGTCCCTCGACTAGCTTCTTGAAAGAAAAAAACAATAAAAAGATAAAAAAAAATAAGACAAGACCTATTTACAGGATAAGGGGTCTCATCACGAGCCAACCAATTAGGTCCATGAGCATCTAGCGGTATGACACTACCAACATATGGTCACCACGCTTGAGTAGTGTCTCTTGGTGGCATAACTAAGAGAAAGGGGGTCTCATCACGAGTCAACCTTCTCATTTCTCTGAAATGATTGTGGCTAACATTGCCACCACTGGTCACCAAGACAGGGCAGTGTCCTTTGACTAAGCATCTTGGAAAGACAAATAATGAAGATAAAAGGCATGAATGGGCTTGGAAACATTTACATCCATGACAGGTGCAACTCACCCTCCATAGAAGAACCCACCAGTAATCCATACTTGCTATCAATGCACATTTTGCACATGCATCCCCATCCATCTCACCCACTTATATGAATTGGATTTAATCCTTTCCAAAAACATCCCTCTTCTAGTAGACACTAGCCCAATAGGATGTCATGTCACTTCCTCCAAACTTTCATTCCAGACTTGTATAATGTCTTTGAGCACTAGACCGGGGTAAAGGGGTTTTATGCACATGTTTAATAATATTGATGATTATATGTGATTGACATTGCTATGATCCTTGTGACTTATGAGCCCATGGAGGGCATATCTGTTGATGTGTAGGATCATGCCCGATGGACAGGTAGCACGTTGGACAGGTACACATGGGGAGATGATTAGTTCGGACCTCCATGGGAATTAATATCCCACTCGATAGATGTTGATACACCAACAGGGGGTAGAGACAGGGCAGAGCGTTTGTACCAAAGAAGAGCAGAAGAATCCACTAGAGGCAGTTGAGCAGACCTGTACCTAGGGGGTTTGTGCCCCCTTTACTGGAATTTTGGCCTTGGAAGGCCTAGGACATCATCCATGAGGTTCATGATGTCATCCTTGCTTCATGGATGTTGTTTTAGATAGATAGGGCAGTTTGGCACGCGTGGTAGGTTGGAGAAGCCCAAGGAGGGCTAAAGTTTTGCTCTAGGAGGCTGCATTTGCTTTAGAAAGGGCTAACATCACCCTAGAAGGGGCATGACGTATTTTTTTAGCTTGATTAGGGTTTCAATTTAAGACATTTAATGTAAAACAATATTATTTGTGATTTCGGCCTTGTCGGCCTTTTGGTGACCTAAATTTTAATAAGGTCACTTGGTATTGTATAAATAAGAGATCAAAACTCTCTTATTTTTATCATCTTTCACTCACCACTCGGTGAGGTCTGAAATTTGTGCCCTTCTTAGGGTTATTGGCTGAAATATTGAGGCACACTTGTTGAAGGAAGACTTTTCTTGGCATTTTTGGCATTTCTCTTGGTGGAAGGTATTACAACTAGGGTTTTGCTATGTGATTTGTTGGTTAAATGTAAGTAAATTTTTGCAAAACTTCTTGATTGAATGTTTGTAGTGTTGTTTTCTTGCATTTATTATTATAATTTGTTGAATTAAAGCCTGGGTCACAAGCACATGCTAAAGGTCCTTGTCTCATGTCCCAACCAAGATTTTGAGCCATTTTATTTGCTGAAGTAAGATAGAGCCTTGCCATAACAACACTCTATCCTTTTATTCTAACCTGACCATTTTTATCCTTATTGTTGAGATAATAAGGAGAAAATGCACCAAGGCCTAGGGTTTCTACACCTTGGTGAGTCGTTTTCCCGAGGGTTTGTCTAGTGAAGCCTTGCTTTAACAACACATCCCTTACAAACTCTCTTGTCTTAGACTTTATCAATCATTATTCAAGCTAGCCGTTTTATCATTGCCATTGGGCTAAGGAAGGAGGAGAGAGCATTGAGGCCTAGGGTTTCTACATCTTAGTGAGCCTCTCTCCCCTAGGATTTCGTTGTTGAGGCCTTGCTTTAGCAACACCTCAACACTTAACCCTCTTGTCTTTGGTCTTTCATTATCATTTCAGTCCTTCAACCTTGCAACCTCTTTTGACTCCATATGCCCTAGTTGCACACTAGTCTAAGACCTTATTTCTAGAGTGGCATCATCACAAATTCAAACAAACAAACACTTTGAGAAATTACTAACCTTTCTAACCCTAGCTCAGACTAATCTTCTAACCCTATTGCTGCTACCTTCTACTTGTGCTATAAAATCGTAGCATCTATTTGTCTTTAAAGCAATTGAATGACTAGCTAAAGCGTTGCTTCAAGCATTTTTACATAAATGATAAATTCCCATTGTTTATTGTGAAGCTTCATTAGCATTTATTGTGAAGTGATATATATATTGTAATCATTGTCATTGTACAACTTTGATTTTCTTCAAACAATAATGTTGTTTATCAACCGCTTATTATCAGAAATTCATTGATTATATGAAGTACTAACCAACAAGCAAGATTGTGCATGTAGTTTCATTGTTGCTTTGTCTCAGGCAGGTACTCTTATTGGTTACTACTTCCTCTTATCTTTCATATTTATTGGCTATAAGCCAGACTTTCTGCTCGGTGGTGACTTGTGAGGGGGAATTTATCACTTAGCCTTACTAAACCTTTTCCTTCTTAAAACCCCAGGTCACCGGGGACGTCTCCCCTGGGCCTTACCTCCCTAAATAGAAATAACCTTCCCATTGAGGTGACAATGGTGGGATTGGTTCAAGTTACGCCAGTTTGACATCCTTTCATATTCCTTTTACCCTAACTACAAACTATGCGATAACATACAACAACAAGTAAACTTGTAAGAAATGAAAGTGTTTTAGAATAAAAAGATAGCTTAGAGTGAGAGCAATTCAACCACAAATACAATGACTTTAAGAGAGAAATATTCATGTTTTTCAATGCAAAGACTATCACCTTATCTATTGGGTAATGGATTCGTAAAGTTAATAAGTAAGTTAGGGTGAAAATGGAAAGAGAATTGAACCTTGAGCCCAAACCATTATGTGCCCTAGCTCAACAAATTAATGGGAAACTAGTTTTTAAACCCTAGGGGAATAGACCATCTTGACCCCTAGTTTTAAAACCCTAGACAAGAATGTTTTCAAAGGGATAGACAATCCTAACCCTTGAAAATACCCTTGAATGACCTCACTTAAATCAGAAAATGGTCTTGAAGGAGGGGATAGACACTCCTAACCATCCTAGGGTTCTCCAAGCAAGATAATCAAAGAAAATTGCATAAATTTACCCTCAAACCCAAGCAAACCTGCAAAGATTATTCACCAAGAGAAAGCCTAGATCATAAACCAATCCTCCAAAGAGAGTGAGTCACCTCCTAGCAAGAGTGCATGAGAAAATATCACCAATAGACAAATTGCACCAATCCATTGCATAAGAAAATAAGATGGACGAAATTTCCTTGAGAGAGAGAATAATGTCTCAATGATGAATTATGACAATTTATTACAGTTGAAGATTAACCATTTAAAAGTCATTGTATAATTTGGTAGTTAGGTGAAGAATTTAATTTTTTGGTTTTCATTATTTTGAATACAAAATTAATCCTTAGCTAATTTTGATGACATTGCTTCTATGCATGGAGTATTTTTGAGAAAAAGAATGTCATAAAATACTTGGTTGATATTGTTTAGGACCTTGAATCAGACAAGATTCATAATCATTTAACCATTCATGTGAAGTTCTTAAACAAGGCCAGACGATAAATTTGAAGATGCCTCAAGTTTAATATACAAAGAAGGATACGGACATGGAAAATGGTGAAAATAGTATTAATTTATTGGAAGAGTTTGAGCTCCTTAGAGAGATACAAAATATAAATATAAATAAATAATAACAACAATTAATAAGTAGTAAAGTAATGAAGAGACACATCCTAATGAAAGGTCATGTCTCTTAGTGAAAGGGAACCCCGATATATGTATGACTCTCATTTGTAAATACTATCATATTCATATTGTTAGTCATTTGTTTAATATATTATTTATCCACATGGATTTATTTATATTGTTCCAAATATTTTGAGTGTGTGATTTGAACTAGATTGATTCATCACATTTGGTATCAAAGCAAGTCTTATTTAGTCTTATTTGAGCCCTTGGCCTCCAGAGCCTTGGTTAAATATTTGTTTCCCTTAACAACATATATGTTGGGTTTTAGCTATATCCAATTTTCATAGTTTCTCTAATATCTTGGTTGTTGACTACAATCGGGTTTTTGGGCATTAAAATATCATAAATTTTGTGAAAGACAAATTACCCTGTACAAGGAAATTCTCAAGAATATTTTAAAGAACGTTATAACCAGAAAATCACAAAGTTGGAAGCACAAAGAAAATTGTGAGAAAAATAATAAATACTCTTTTATATATATATAGAAAAGAAAAATCACTTCCGACCAATCAATTAACACACTTCAAATTCCATACAGACCGTACATCCAATCTGCACACGATCCATACAATTTTAATATAAGATAAAATGGCCCATACGATTTTAATAATCATTTTTTCTTTCCGTACAATCATTGAATTAATTATAGAGCTATACATGACTATACAACTACCGATTTTATTTGCAGAACATACCCAGTTGTACAACCATTGAATTGCAGAGCCATATCTGTCCGTATAATCATGATTTAATTTTTTTTTTTTGTAGATATACCTGTATGTATGTCGCATACGTACATTTGTCCATACAATCGTGTGGGGATGCCTGTTGTCTAGTTATTTCTTTGGTCGTCTCGATGGGATTATTTTCGATACAACCTATGTCCATTTCTAGCTCTCATATTCAGTTATAACTCTGCTTGAACTCACTCTCTCCATATCGGAGTAATGGGTATCATTTTGTTTTGAATTTGATGAAGGAAAAAACACATTACATGCTCAACATTAACTTTCCTCTCTGTGAAAAGATTTTGGCCACACACCATTTTTTTTTCTTCCTGGCTATACTAATAAATCCATTAATTTGTTTTTACTGCACATTGGCTCACATACCTAGCCTTCACTCTTTTATAATCCCACAGTCTCAAATGGTCACAATTATGTAGAATGGGTATACAAAAGTAATTGGTATTGGTTGAATTTGAATGACAATTGTCAGTTTTCTATTTGTGCAACGTTTTCATGTTCAAGTATGATGTGGAGTTTGAGTTGAAACCAGTCAAAGAATACGTAGTTTGGCAATTGAAACAAGTTTAAAAGGAGTTTGAGTTGAAACCAGTCAAAGAATAAGTGGTTTGGCAATTGAAACAAGTTTAAAAGGCATGTCATCCAAGTTAAAATTTTAAATTGGTTTTATTGCATAAACTTTACATTTCCTCCTCATTATTTAAATAATTTTTCATACATTTATTTTATTTTTATCTTGATAATTTATATTTTCATTTCCATGATCATTTTCTCTTGTTTATATAATTAAAGAATAATTTGAAATTATTATACACAAGATGGTTTACAAAGAAGCATTTTAAGAGGATTTCCCATATTTATGGATTTCATATTCCTCCCAGGTTTCTTGAAAATGAATGGATAACTTGGTATTTTTGAGTAGGGATGTTAATTAGGTTGTTGTAAAATCTCTTCATATACAATTTTTGGCACATGATATATTATGAAGATGTTGATTTAAGAGCATAGTGATTGGCATTAATTGTTTTGATTTTTTTTCAAAAAAAATCAAAACAATTAATGCTTGAAAAAAGTAAAAAGTATATATTGGTTATGTAATGGAAAAAGTGTATTTGTCTAAAAGATATATACATGCATGTTGATTGAGTTTAAAGGTTGAACATGAATTTTCATTCGTTCCTTTCATTATATGTCACTTTTCGCAAAATACCCCCTTTACCATTTGTTCATGTCATATATATTTTCATTTACATGCATTCCCTTCTTCAAAAGAGATGTAGACTATTCATATATAGAGAAAATTTCAAGAAATATACTTTATATTTGAAAAATTGAAACGAAAATCGGCATGTCTATTGAGTTATGAATTTTCTTCTTTGTCTTGCATTATTCCTATTCAATTTCTCCCTTTTATGCTTGATCTACAGTGCTATTCTTCGAGCCATAACTAAATCATATTAAACAAAGTTGTAATGGATGTTTTTTTTGTTGTGTCTTGTATTTTACTTTAATAATTTTGCACTAATTTAAATGATGATGGAAATTATATGAGTTTTTTTTCAGTTGAGGGAATAACAGAGGAGTAAATAGAGGGAGAAGAGGTAGGATTCCAAATGTATTTTGGCAACAAGGGAGCCACAAGAGGATGTGATTTTCCATTCACTTTGATGATAATTTGGAGGAATTTAATCAACTAGTACAAATTGGTTACCTAAACCTTAGTGGACAACCTGCATTACCTTAGCCCCCAACTCCTTCTAGTTCCCCTCTATAGCCACATCCCAACATCATGGAATTTCTTGAGCCCCCTGTCCATCCAGTCAATGATGGTTAGGATAAAAATCATGTAAATACTCCCTCTAGTATTTCTCAATGGCTTGATAATCCCCCTCCTCTGCACACAACACCACATGTTGCATAAACTTCATCCATGGACCATTCTCCTCCTAAATATTAAAAAGTGCCTCCCCTTAACCTCCATAGACAAAGGAAAGAAACCTATTACCTATCCCAGAACTGAGGCATCCCAATCCTCTTCTGTACATTCTAAAAAACAATTAACACAAATAGAAATAGGCAGAAGAGAGATTACCTTCAATGAAATGCACCCTGAAATAGTAAAGTTGGATGAGAAAAAGTCTTATTATGCAAACTTTCTTAATCTTAGACCAGATGTGTGATAAGGTAGAAAAGAAAGTGAGGATTTTTTCAAAATAAATATCCCCACCTTTTTTTTATTTGTATCATGATATTTCTATTTTAGGTACTTGATACAATATTGGGATGGACAACAAGTATATGATATTATTTTGGAAACTTTAAATACCATATTATTTTGGTATTTAGGGATATACAAGTATTTGTTGATTTGGTATATTTTGAATGGGTGTCTTATTTTGATAATATATATATATATATATATCATGTTGTTAAATCATGTTTTGGAGTTACAAGGGAATTTATGGGAAATGAAGGAATGAAGATCTAGAGGCACCCCACCTATTATTTAAATATATTTATCCTTATAACAAATAAAATTGTCTTCTCTTAAATAAATGTTAATTAAATCTTTAAATTAAAAGTAGTTTAACTACCCAACTACTTCATGAAGATATAAAAGAAAGAGAGAAAAATAAAGAATGACATGAGAAAATAGAGAAGTAAAACTTTTGATAAGGTATTCTTTAACCTCAAGTGAGATTATTATTTGTTCATTACATACTAAGTTTTCAATAGAACCGAGTTATTTTGTTGACAACAGGGTTATTCTGAAGGCGACAAAGAAAATACTAGGAAGCATTGACCGATTATATGCTCCAAGGTCATTCATTTTCTTGAATATCTGTTTGGTCTTAGTTAGAAGTTCTAAAGTAATTCAGTGCTAATTAATGCTAGTTTTGCAAAATTCAAAACAACGATGTACATGTAGCTTGCACTGATCCAACTTGGTTTTATGTTTTGATCTTCATTTGTTTTGACACATATGAGTCAAATAACCTCCTAGACTTCCAAGAATTACACTGGTCCAAGTCCTCATAGGGACTTGGAGAGATAGTCTCATTTGTAACTCAAATTTATATTAAATAAAAGATTTGTTGATTTCTTCTCACTTACGAGACTTTTTATATTCTAATTTTCAAATTTCTTCTTTGTTTATTTCATATTTTTCTTATCTACATGTTTTCATAAATTCATTTACTTTCAAAGTACACTCTTTACTTTAATTCAGATTATTTTAAATAAGAGACATAAAAATTACATATTTATAAAATAATATCAGATCCAAGAACCATATTTCTTGAGGTTTGATTGAGAATTTTGAAAGGATATAAACCTAGGGTTATGATCCTTCCTATCTCACCTAGCTTGAGGAGATTCTAAAAATATTGAGTAAGTATTTTTCCATTCCTTGCATCAATATTTATTTGGCGACCATACTGGGGAGTTTTTCTTTACTCCTTGGTTCTTTTCTTCTTTTCTTTTTCTAGTTTAATGACTTTGTCTACCACTCAGAAAACAAACATAAGGTTTCATCTTCCTGATGAAAAAATCATAACTTTAGGCCTCTTTTATTTGTCTTAGAAACAACCATTTCCCCTGAAGAACTTGTTCTTGGGAAGTTATCGCTCGTGATATAAAAATTTAAGAGAAAAGATTATACATTCAATGGAAAGCTCATAATCAACCTCTTCATTAGAAGGTTGTCTTATGACTACTCAATCTCATTTATCACGACGAACAAGAGGTGATTCTCTCAAATTTGATCCCTTCTTTGAAAGTTTAGGAAGGAAGGAAATCCTAGAAAACCTTCATCCAAGGCTTCGACGACCCCTATCTGATTCTTAGACTAAGGTTACAATTTTATCAATATATTTCTCTCCCAAGAATATCACAATGACTTCTTCTATTGGTTTCAATACTACTAGCAGAATTTCTTCCTCACATGCTTCTTCCTCATCTTTAATCGAAAGCATGTATAATCACTTCAATCCTTTTCGGTCAACCACAAATCTTGCAAGAGTGATCAAGCAGTATGATTTATTCCAATTAGAAGAGGATGCTAATGCTACACCTTGGCATGTATCCTCTCCTTTGAATCTAAATCCAACTACCAATCATATTTCGAAGTTTAAAGATCATTTGGCCAAATTTTTAGGTAGTGGAATCATCTCTATCAATGAACATTTAGTTGCATTTTCTAATGCATGTCATACCATAGGGGAAAATGACAATGATAGATGTATGATATTATTCGTTAATTCTTTGGAAGTAAAAGCTACTACATATGTCTTTGAATTACTGCCTAAAGTCTTTTCGACTTGGGTTGAATTAATATGTTGGTTTAAATCAACTTATGGACAACCTCAAAATCCAACAGATTTGCTAAGAGATTAAAATAATCTTGTTTATAACAAAGGTGAAACAATCAAGTCTTTTAACTCACGTTTCACTAAAATGTATAATCAAATCCTGGAAATCATTCGACCATACAATCTAGCTACTTTGATGCATTATTACAATTCATTACCATATTCTTATCATCATAGATTAGAAGAGAAGAATGCTAATAGTTTGGGTCCTCACTACAAACTTGTATAGAGTTTGAAGAACACTTGACAAGAATATGTTTCCCTATTGAAGATTATGTCGAAAAGACTGATATGTCAACTGTATTGCATCTTATACAAGATATGAGTAACATGATGAATTATTTTGAGAGAAAGGGTGTTACTTCTACTTTTGCAAAAACCTCCACATATGCTACCTTGAGAAATCAAATGTAAAGTTTTCAACCTAAAGAAATACTCTCAAGAGCTCAGTATAATTTCTGTGAGAAAAATCATGATGAGAACACTTGTGAGATCATAAAGAATGCAATATAACGCATATTTGGAAAAATATATGATACCACTATTACAACCTTATATTGGGCTCCTGAAAAGGATGTAATAATGGTTGATACTCATAATAAATCTTATCAGAAAAAAGAGAAAAGGTAGTCCTCCTAAAAGCACTTTTTCTCCAAGTACATCCTCTTTTCAAAATGATCCTCAAATAACAAATGTACTCAGAGTCCCAAGGTAACTCCAACCTCATATTCTTCATCAAAATATAATATTTTGAAACAATTGGATATTATTAAAGAAGATGCCTCTTTATTAGACATGGTAACTATTCCTAAAGATCAAAAACATCTGGAAGATTTTATGGAAGGTACAACCTCTATTGTTTCCAGTTTGACTGAGGAACAAGATGAAGAAGAAGTGTATATAAATAAATTAGCTGTATATAATCCTAAGAATTATGTAAAAAATCTTCATTTTTATGTTTCAATGAAGATTATCAATAAGATTGCACATTGTTGTTTGATTGATGGGCGATTTGGTTCCAATGTTATGTATAAAATAATTATGGAAGAATTAGGTCTTTCACACACCAATGAAAATTTAAAAATTATGTTGTCACATAACAGTCAACAACATGATACCATTGGTGAAATCAAATATGTAACTTTGGTATTGTATGCACATCTTGAAATCAAGACCACCTGCAATATTCAAGTCGTTGATATGTTAATAAACAATATCTATATTATTTTAGGAAGATACTGGAAAGCCTTAATTGGTGGATACATATAATTGGATGGAACACACATGTACCTTCCTAAAAATGGTAAGAATATCATTGTTCTTCATGAAGGGCGAACCTCACCATACATTGAAAGAGTGTCCCAACCACATGTAAATTATATTAAAGAGGATATCAATGTATACTCTATATTTTTAGAAGAATATAACAATTATGTCGCACATATTTCTTACCCTAAAGATGATATGTGGCATATGCACTTTGATGGTGCATGTTCTAGTGAAGGAAATGGAGATGGTATAGTACTTACCTGTAGCAAAAATTCACAATTTTTCTTACAGATTAGAGTTTGCATGTAATACTAACATGACATAGTTTGAATCCTTGATACGTGGAACATATAAAATTCTCTTAATATAGATTGTTATCATCTTTCTGTATTTGGGGATTCTGATCTTATAATTAGTTTAGTTAAGAGAATTTATACCCCATCTAATAAAATATTAAAGAGATATACACAAGCAGTTTGGTAGCTGATTTCTAATCTTCTATCTTTCAATATTACACATATCAGGATAGATCTAAATTCAATGTCATATAGGTTAGCTATTTTTGTAGCCAACCCTACAAGGCAATTTCTCCCTAAAATGCCAAATTGTACCTTTATGTCTCATATCATCCTCATTTTCTTGAAAATGTTGAACCTTGGCAAGATTTTTCTGATGATGAAAGCATTTGTTCCTTTTTGCAGAATGATCCCTTGAAAAGTAAAGAGATCATATCTTTAGAAGATAAAAAAAATCCCCAAGGGATTAACCCCTCTGGAAATATATTTCTCATCAATTGATGTAAGCAATAAAAAGGAAAACATAGAGGGGGAATAAAAAGAAAGGTAGGAAAGACCATTCCTATGAACATTGGGACTCAAGAATATCCAAATATTCTAAAAGTTGGAGATCAATGTTCAGAACAAGAAAAGTAGAAATTTATGTATATTTTCCGTGAATTTCGAGATGTCTTTGCATGGTCATATAGAGATTTGCATGGTTTTGATCATAGTATAATACAACATGAAATTCCTATTGAAGAATAAACAAAACCAATAATACAAAGAAAAAGACCAATACATCCTGCACTGGAAGAAACTATTAGGAAAGAGATTGAAAATCTCTTAAATGCCCATATACTTTTTCCTATAAAGTACTTATTATGGGTATCAAACCTTGTCCCAATATGGAAAAATAATGGGGATATTAGATTATGTGTTGATTTTCATGCCTTGAATAGGGAAAGTGTTAAAGACAAGTTTCCTCTTCCTAATATTGAATTGATTTTATAATAAGTAGCATGATCTCACATGATATCACTCGACAATTTCTCAGTATATAATCAAAGACACATCAAGAGGATTGATGAATATAAAACCACTTTTACTACACGTTGGAGAACCTTTTCTTACGAACATATGCCTTTTGTCTTGATTAATGTAGGTGCTAGCTTCCAATGAGCTATGCAAATAGATTTTGATGATCTAATCGGAAAAATTGTTCAAATTTATCTTTATGATTAAACTGTTTATTCCAAGACCTGAGAAGATCATTTTGATCATCTCAAACAAGTTTTTCTTTGTTGCAGAAAATTTGGTATGCCATTGATGTTGAAATTTGGTAGCTTGGAGGTACTTCTGCATTGGCAATGCTCAACATGTGGAAGTGACCAAGCAATTTTTTTCTCCTAGTGACTATATAATATGTTTTTATAAAGTAACTTTATAAAGTGATTTTATAAAGTTGGGTCTTTTAATTTTTTAATGTAAAAGTGATTTTATGATGTTATGGGTCACTTTAATGACTTAAGTGACCTAAACGAATGATTAAGTCGTGAATGCTAATCTCACGAGGGAAAGATCTAATCTTGATCGTCAATCTCATTGGAAGACCAAGGGTTAGGGCAGTTACATTTTAAATTTCATTAAAAGACAACTCATTAGGAGAAGGAGGGAACACTTTTGAGGAGAGGTTGAGGGAAGGTGAAGGGGAACACATCCCAAGAGGGTTTTGTTTCTTGGAGGGAAAGAGTTTCAGCAGCCAGAAGTTGGCATGCATCCCTAGGAGGATTGACATGCACTTCTAGACAATTTCAACATTAGTGGAGGTTGTACAATACAAATTGGAGGAGGTYGTACAACATCTTTATGTTGGCTTTGCATCTACARCTAGCACATARATTTGTGTTGAGTATTAGCATGAATTTCTAGGTRTTTTACTGCTGCAAATCAATCCGTACAGTGAGGTATGGATCTGTACTTTTTCTGGGCATGAAAACCAAGTTTATTTCTATTGTTAGTGACTGTATAGTCYGYACAATTTGTATTGAAAGTCAATGGTTGATTTYAKAATGTGTTGCTAAGGAAATGTAAGTTGTTTTTTCTCAGATAGGGTGACTGTACAGGGTTTTAATGTTGAATATAGACTKTCCATGTACTCATAATTTTTMTTAAGCTGAATAAAGAAAGCATTCTTTCTCCTCAAATCTGTCCATTTTTCTGTGTTTTTTCTTTAAGTGTTTATGCACAAAATTTTGTGCCAAATGAGGGTTATTGTCTGTCGTTMATAAATTATTTTCACTGCTATTTTATTTCAGAACTTKTCTATGAGTATTTATGTCCATAAAGAACAATTGCATGGTTGTTGTATCTTTATAGGAGGYTGGAATCTAATTTAGTCTAAGTTGCATACTGAAATGATATGTATTTCAACATGGTATCARAGCAGGTGCTATGAAGTTCAGTGGGAAAATTTGTCACTTGGGAAAACAAGTGATTTGTTGAAGCATTAGATTGAAGAAAGACAAAAAAAATTCTTTGTCAKGAGGACAAAGATGACTTCCACCATCAGATTTGAAGATACRTTGGAGGGGATCTCCAACTACCTGCAATGGAAGGTTAGAATCAATAGTGTTCTCAAGGAGAAMAAATTATGGTTGTTTGCAAACACCATTGTGCCTATACCTTMTTCATATCCCATAGYTATTGATGTTCATGAGGTGAAGGAAGCCAATAATCAGAGAATCATCTTGGATTGGGTCAAAGACCACCTTATTCCACACTTGGCTGAGAAGAAGGCAACCAAAAAAATGTGGGATGCACTGAAAAGTCTATATGAGGAAAAGAACGAGAATCGAAAAATGGCTCTCTGGGACAAGCTCCATGTGGCTAGGATGGCCAAAGGAGAGAGTGTGGCCACCTACCTCACCTAGGTTGCACAGGTGAAGGATAAGTTGGAAGTTGTTGGAGAAGTCATTCCTGACTCAGAGTTGGTGCAGATAGCCCTCAAAGGCTTCACCAAGGAGTGGGAGGTTTTTGTGAAATGTGTGGTGGGCAGAGAGAAGCTCCCTGACTGGAGAAGATTGTGGGATAATTTTATGTAGAGGATATCCATGAGGGGTATCAGGAAAAGGAATTGGATGGTGCAGACGAAAAGAACGTTGCTCTTGTGGTAAAGGGAAATGAGAAGAAGAAAGACATGAGCAAGGTGCGATGCTTTGCATGTCACAAGACTGGCTACTACGCTAGTCAATGTACGAACAAGAAGAAGAATAAGAAAAAACCAGAAGTATCAACTTCATCAGAGGTTGTAGAGTTTGTTGAGAGATATGAGGAGTTCTCTCTCATGACTGGTCCCATGGGTAGTGGTTGCCTAACATTCAAGGACATCGAGTCATTGTTTGTGGATAGTGGAGCTTCTCAACACATGACTGGGTTGAGGTCAGTTTTCCTTGATCTTACAGAGATAGAATTAGAGTGCAGAGTGAATTGTGGAGTTGGACCACAAATTGAAATAAAGGGGGTTGTGTTAGTGTCAGAAGTCACTCCTGGATTGCTTGCAGGAGTAGAGCCCGACGCCCATCAGTTTAATGTCACGATTTGTTTATAAGGGGTGATCAAATGGAGATAATGGCTCGAGGAGGTATCACTCTACTTCAGGGACTGAGTCTGGTACGTAAGAAAAAAGGAGGTATGGAATCCTAACTTCAGCCAGGGAGTTGATTAAAAGGTGAGCAGGGGGGAAGACTTTTAAGAAAATGAACAAACAAATTTGGGCAACAGGCTTGCAGTGGTTCGTAGGAGAAAAACTCTGAACGTAGGATCCTCCTTGTTTAAGGCTTCAAGGAACTAAATAGAAGACTTGACTGGATCCTCCAATTCTGAGCTGCTCTAACACAGTGTAAACACAGATATGAAAGAAACTGGCATTCATAAGGCAAGAAGTCTCCAAAGTCTTTGTATAACAGAATAATCAGTGCTTCATTAAAATTTTACAACCGGGAGCCCTGCTCAACCATCGATAGATACAAAAATGTGAGAAATCTCCTCTAAATACTTAGAACAAACCCCTAGAAGCCAATTCGAGACATTGTATTGATGGCATTACGCCTGCGTGTTTACTACACCTGAAGTCTCTGGACATTCGTGGACTTCAGTCAGACACAATCGTGTTCCAAAGGACCTGTGAATGAAATGACCGGCTTATAGTCCTTTCTGGACTTTCCATTAATGGTGGAAACGATGTTCAACCACCATCAACCGCTGCAATAACTGTTTCATTGGGATCGGGAAAGGCCCCGGTCGACGTTGTTCCTTTAGGACATGGAGGCCTTTTCATTCTGCCATTTGGATCTTCTTAGAGAATTCATGGTGAGACTAGCGGGTAGACGTGGAGGCCGCCGCAAGGACTAGAGAACCTGTCACGAAGTGGTAAATGGACGGTGATCAGGAGGAGGCGACTTGACATGCTCGGCGTGGAGATGGGATGAGGAGAGGCCATATGGCATGACACAGGGATATGACGTGGTGACAAGGGACAGGTATATGATGAGGCTTTGGGGTTTCAGGGATTCGGGATTCACGGTGCCGAGGTGCACATGTACCTGGAACTCCCGATCCCCCGATTTGCGATGAGCTCTACTTCCGTAAGCTGGCCCCTACCAGCTAGAACGTGAACCAAATGACCACTGCCTCCGTGTGACCGTAGCTTAAACCCTCCATCGGAGTTTTGACATTCACGATGACACGAGCACGCATCCTCCGGACTAGCGACAACCTGCCACCTATAATCCATTTTCTCTTGTGGTCCCACACGCTAATCTGACGATTGCCAAGATATCGCTTCTCGCGATCTCGCAATTCTGCATGCAAATCTTTGCAGCTCTAACCCACGAACCTCCGAGCTTGTGATATGCCGATGCCACTTGGCGCTGTCTCCCTATGAGGATTGTCCTTCTGACACCTTTCCTCCACTACGATCTGTAGCTCCGTCAAGAAATCGGGTATCGGAATATCGCGATTCCTGCTGTCATGTGCATAGGACTTTCAGCTCCCCGATCCCTGACTCTGTAGGATCTCTCGCCACGTGCCTTTGCTGATGGATGTCTCTGATTCAGTTGGGAAATTGTGCATCGCGATTCACTCATGTAAGAGTTCCCTGCCTCCAGAAACTATGATCTTTCGATAAGCTGAAATCCCGACTCTCCTTCTGATGTCCGATGCGTGTCCTGCCAAGGTCAATGGCTAGGATCCCATCGGCCTTTCGAGACTTGAAAGGTCTCGGTTCTCTTACCCTTTGAAACCCCGATACCACAATTGTTACTAACATTAGGCTCCATGGGGGATAGAGTCATCCCTGTGATGCTCTAAGGACTCATTTTGCAGTTCCAGTGCCCTATCCATTGGGCTATGGAGTCACCTACTTAGCCGAAACAAAAATAAAAACAACGAACAGAAAAGGCAATATTTACAAACATAGGGGCCATTGGAGGCTCAGACAAAATATTTTTTTAGGAAATGCCCATTCACTGGGCCGATGAAAACTTCCTCACCTTCCAAATCTCGTAACCTGTATGTGTTATTTGAGAAAGCCTCGGAGACTCTGAACGGCCCAATCCACAGGGCTTCAAATTTACTGTGTTTTCCCTTATCTTGTTTGGGAGCATCCCATTTCAGCACCAGGTCTCCTATCTGGAAACTCTCTTTCTTGGCCTTCCTGTCGAAGACCTTCTTGATCTTCTGTTGATGGTCCTGAATCCTATCCAATGTCTGCTCCCTAGCCTGCTGGACCTCTACTAGCGAATGAATCCTTCTGATCATGTCATCAGGCTCCTCCTGATGGTCCTGGAGGAATTTTGCCACAGGGATAGCTAGCTGAGAAGGGAAGATGAGTTCGGCTATGTAGACTAACTGGAAAGGGGAGAGACCCATATCTCTCTTTGTAGTCACCCGATCAACCCATAGGGCAAATTTAAGCTTCGAGTTCCAAGCCCTTTGGTTGTCTTCCAACATCCTTTTGATGATCCTTATTAAACTTTTGTTGGAAGACTCTGCTAAACCATTGCCCTGTGGATAATATGGGGTGGAGTGAAGCATCTTAATCCCGAACTACTCACATAACTTGGCTAATGGCTCAAACCCGAAAGCAGCTGCATTATCAATGACAATCTTATTCGGGTAGCCGAACCTTGTGATGAGGTCCTCCAAGAATCCAATGATTACCTTGTGGGAAGCACTCCTGGTGGGGATGGCTTCAATCCACTTGGTAAAGAAATCTGTAGAAGTCAGGATCCACCTGTGATGCCCACTGGAGGGAGGGTGAATTTCTCTAATGAAATCTAGGCCCCACTGCTGGAAAGGCCTTGAAACCACCACCGGTTTTAACGGCAGAGACCTGAGCTGCTGCTTACCTGCAAATTTTTGACATTTTATGTAGGCTCTGACCCTCTTGCAGACATCAGTGAACACAGTAGGCCAGTAGTACCCAGCCTTGAGGATTTTGTGGGCTGTGGCTTTCCAGAAATGGTGCCCTCCACACATGTCGCTATGAAATTCAGCCACGATCATCTCAGCCTCTGGTGGACTCATGCATTTTAAAAGTACCCCCAAGGGGTCTTTCCAATACAATATTTGATCAATCAGGTAGTATCTGACTGCCTTAAGCTTCAGAGCTCTTGCTTTGCTTCTTTGCAGGCCGTCCGGAGGCCGCAGCTCCTGTAGAAAGTATATGACATCCTTATACCAAGGACATAAAGCCAATGGGGGCTCCCTTTGATGGTCTACGTCAAGCAGTCGATCCTGCTGAATACTTGAGCATTGGTTGATGAAACTTATTCCCAATGCTTGGCAGTTTGCTTCAGCCAACAACTTGGCTAAACCTTGCCCTTTGATCAATTTGGTGGGCCTTATCTCCAGGTCGAATTCCAGGATTTTGGCTATCCATTTACTCCTTCTCCCGTCTATGTCAGGATGAATAAGAATGTCTTTAACAGCAGCCGAGGGGACATAGGCGATGATTTTTTACTGTAGGATGTAGGTTCTAAAAGCTTTGAGAGCTTTAACTAGAGCATAATCCTACTTCTCCATAGTTTCATACCTGACTTCGACATCTCTCAAGGCTCGGCTGAAATAGGCAATAGGCTTCTCTAGCCCGCTGTCATTCGTCTGTAATAGAACAACAGCCATTGTGTCAGGTGAGGCTAAGGAGAAAATAAGAAAGTCCTTTGAGTAGTTAGGACTGATAAGCACAGGAGCTTCAGTCAGGGCCTTCTTGATTTGTTCAAAGGAATGCCACGATTGAGGGGTCCATCTTACCTCATTCTCTTTCTTTAACATGGTTGTTATAAGATTTACCTCCTCAGCAAAGTTAGGCACAAACCTCCTTAGGAAATTAATTTTACCGAGGAAAGATTGTACCTCCTTCCTAGACCTCGGGATTTATAAGGCTTGTATCGCCTCAACTTTGTTGGGATCAATCTTGACTCCTTATGCTGATACTATGTGGCCTAGTAACTTTCCCTCCTTCATGGCGAATAGAGACTTTTTGGGGTTTAATGAAATGCCAAACTTTCTACATTTCAGGAAAACTTTCTTGAGATGGAAACAGTGCTCTTTATCAGATTTTGAAAACACTGTGATGTCATCTAGATAAATGACCACGAATTTATCTTTTTCCCCAACGAAAGATATGTCCATGGCACACTGGAATGTCGCCCCTGCATTCATAAGTCCAAATGGCATCTTGGCATACATGAATGTGCCCCATGGAGTGGTGAATGTTGTCTTTTCTCTGTCTTCAGGAAGAACAGAGACCTGATTGTA
>JZKD02S0251960.1:10759-21041 GCA_000966675.3 Picea glauca
CACACATACACAGTACACTTTTGTTTTACATGGAAACCCAAAGCGGGAGAAAACCACAGAACATTTTTTCTTATATGTATTTAAGAATTACATTCATTGGAAGTACCAACTTCCTCTGTTTTCTAGCTACAACTGGAAGGAGGCTCCAACCCCCTAGTTTTTCAGCCTGCAACCTGAAGGAAGCTCCAAATCCCCAATTCTCTTGCTACAACCAAAAGGAGGGTACAACCCCCTATGTTCTCCAGCTACAACTGGAAGGTGGCTACAACCACCTATCCTTGCCCCATCCAACCTCCCTGAAATAAAAGTAGAATGATGGAACCACTGTCACAATATCATTGTGAGATATACTGATGTAAACCTATACCAATCAACTTGTAATCATCCTGTACCATAAAAAAGTGCATCAACCATGCACCAACCTGTACCATAAACAAGTGAATAAACCATGCACCAACCTGTACCAAACAACCTGTAATCAGCATGTACCATAAACAAGTGCATCAACCATGCACTAACCTATACCAAACATCCTGTAATCAACTTGTACCATAAACAAGTGCATCAACCATGCACCAACCTGTACCATGAACAAGTGCATCAACCATGCACCAAATATGTACCAATCATGCATAAAATACACATAAACTATGAATCATCGATGTGTACCAAAATCATCAACTATACACCTCATGTATGTGCCAACTCATAAACTACTTGTCTCAACCATGTACCCAACATGCACCTCAACCAAAATCCCTCATCAATTTCATCATAAAAATCTGATTTGTAACTCTTTAATAGACTTGGTGTATATGATCACATACCTGCAAACCTTCCTTAACTTTAACAACAAGAGACTATCATTTTCATTAAACTTTACTTTAGTCTCACATGACTAGTTTTGGATTAATCAACAACCCTAACTTGAAATAATCATAACTATGTACCTATAATGAATAAAGATCTGAAAATAGTACATCATGTTCTTTAGTGTGTTTTATGCAATTCTTCTAGGTGTCACTACTTGTAACCTCTCATAAAAGGAGTTATAGAAAAAATGGCATACCTTGTTGAATTATGGCTTATTCTAGAGAGAGAACTTGTAGAGAGTGTCACACATAGAATATTTGTTGTATGGATCTTAAAATTGTACATAGAATACTACAGACTATACTCTAACCAACACATTTGGTATTACTGAATTTGTATCTATTATGAATATGTTATGATGCTTTTACCCAAAACACTTGTTTTAGACTAGTTTTAGGACTACCACAAATCCTATTTGCCACGGAGTGTAACTCCAAAAATGCAATGACCCATAAGATGAAATTTGTACCACAACTACTTTGACATGTTTTCTCAACAAAATCCTAATTTCAAGGTCTGAATCATTCTAGAAAACAAATTATTGTGAAAATGATGAATGACCTGTAAATAACATACCTTAGAAGGCACCATCAAAAGAATTTATCCTCCCTTGAATTTCGGCCTTCTTTACTTCACCTTCCATCTGAAATTTGGCTGAGATATCCTTTAGTTACCATATTCAATATGCTCGAGTGTGATTAAAATGAGAGATTCTTGCCTCTTATTTATACTTTCATGTATCTTCCTCAAGGGGTTACCACTTAGTAATTTCACCATTAACTTTATTATTTAAATAACTTATTTTGTATCCACTTTGATTTATAGTACACTCATCACTTCACTTTATTATTTAAATAATTTCTTCTTTGCAAAAACTTCGACTACTTTGACTTTTTGGGGCTTCTATATGACCCGTGAGGGTTTTCCAACTTCACATGGCCATACCTCTCTAACCGTGAGGAGTTATGTGACGTTCCACATACCACTGGAAATGGAATGACATGTAATATCCATATAGAATAGTATTTCCTGAAAATATAACAAAACTTGTACCATTATCCATCAAACAAACTTGGGCCCATTACCCAAACCTAGGTTCTCCAACTTCATATGGCCATAACTCTCTAACCGTGAGCAATTATTTGACGTTCCACATACCACTGGAAATGGAATGACATGTAGTATCCATATAGAATAATACTACCTTAAAATATATTAAAATTGATAGTGTTATACATCAAACAAACTTGGGTCCATTACCTAAACCTTTGTGCTACCAAAATTCACTACTGGACTTTCTACAATGGTTGACATCAATCACTAAGGGTTGACATCAACATACAATATTACTCTCCAATGGTTGAAATCAATGACAACCAACAATCCATATCAACTATCCATCAACCTAAACCAACTGTGTGACATGCATATCCCGAAAGTACTAGTGATATTTCCCAAAATTTGTTATGAATTTGATTACGGTGCCATTGTAGCCCACAAAATCCACCTTGGGTAGATAAATCCTAGATTGGGCTACTAAGCTACCTCCATCAAGAACATAATTTATATTTTCGGCCTTATAAATCGATCACAGGATGTATGTTTTCCAAGGGTTGGGTGAACTAAGAGTCACACATAGAACAATTGGACCTTGGCCTTTGACCCTTCACGGGTGTCTCCCTGCCTTATGGTATATGAATTCTTGAGTGGGAGTATTTTGGCACCCTAATTCACAACTTTCTGAGTTTCAAGTGAGAGATGATGATGGGGAGTTATTTGGATCCCTATCCCCAAAATCGTAAATTAGACTACCAAATTATTTTGTGTTCCTCCTATGGAGGTTAGAAAGTGGGTTCATAATGGTTACTTTTCAGAATGTGAGAGTAGGATGTGAAGTTGGGGTCATGGAACAACTTCATTTTTTATGATGGTGTGCCAAAAGTATCTTTACTAAACAAGTGAATCCCAACAAAGAGTTTCAAGTATCTATCAAAATGGTTTTTGAGTGAGTGAGAGTGTGTGCAAGGAGTGGTGATGGTGAAAAAGTTTCTAATAAGTTAAATTCAAGATTTTAGCATGGGGGACATCGTGTGGTCCTTTTATTATATTGTTTAAACAACTTACTAAATTTGTTCTAATGACCCTTGCAAATGAAAAGAATCTTAAGCTAAGATGGTGGATATGGTGATCCTTACTTTGACCCTCTTTTCTCCCTATGATGTTTTGTAATCTAAGAAAGATTGAAAAATTGTCACTAGATTGTGAACATATGGGAATGCATGGGCCCATCCAATGCTTTAAACTTCCTAAGTGATTTAATCTAGAAATTTGAAACTATCCTAAGATTGTGCACATGTGGGCATGTGTGGTCCCTTACAAGTCTTAGACTTAAGTTCCAAAATGAGCTAGGAGGTATTGGCTTCTCCTAGATATTGGTTTATTTTTATTTAAGGGAGATGAAGACTTGTTTAGGAAATATATTTTTTGATTTCCAAGATCACATTAGGGTGTGAGGAAATAGCATACTCCAAGATTACTTAAATAACTTCCTAGTCTTGAATTAGTGTGGTGACTTTGTAAAAGAAAAGAAGATAATGAAATTCACATGCTAAGCTTTAGGCCATCCATGTGGAAAGTAAGGAAGTAAAAGATGCAAGGGTTATTTTTATCCTCCCTAAATGTCTAGGTGTGGTTTTAAGCTATGTATGCAAGAGTGAATCTCCAAGCCTGATTATAATGGATTTTACAATAGTGCATAAATCAACTCTAAACTACTTGGTGGAAGTGATTTTCTCAAGCCTTAAAATTTAGAAAAAATAAGACCAATGTACGACTAAAAAAGAAACATTCGTGCATAGAGAGAAAAGTACGAGTTTGAAGAGTTTTGACAGAGTGCGGATATGCACTAACCGTGCAAATATTTTCCCCAAACCCACGCCCACATAGAGAAGATGGGGGGACAAAAAAATTGAACGATTTCACTCAATGTGGGATGAAATCATGTTCTCTGAAGGTGAGAATAAGCTAGTTTTACCCCCTAAAAACACAAATGAGTGAGAAATAAAACTTTAATAGCCTAATCAGGGAGAATTTTGATCAAACTTCTCGGTATGGTCGCCAATATATTGGGTTCTTCTTGTCACTTGGGTGAGCAAAAATAGGTCCCTTAACTATCTAGTTAGGCTATCAAGACAACACATTAGTTTGTTAGTTGATTAGTGGCTCAACTAAGTAGAAAATAAGAAGTAAACAACAAAGAAATAAAAGTAAGCTAAGCATGTAACAACTAAAATAGATGCAAGAAAGAGACACAAGGAATAGATACCAAATGAGACTGATCTTTGAATTGATAACACCTTGGAAAAATTTTGGAACTTATGAGTCCCCTCTTTGTCCTTAGTAAGGCTCTTGAGTCCCCAAATACATAGCTTTCTCTCTTATAACAATGGCTAAAAATGAAAATACAATGGTGAAGAATTAATAGTTGAACTTATCAAGAGGAGAGAGGTGCAACACCTGCTATGGATTCCCAAAGAGATCTAGGAGAAAGATGGCTGCTCAAAGATAAATTGAACAACATAACCATACTCAAATTGCTTATTTTTTTTTGCATACAATGGCTCTTTATTTATAGGAGGATGACAAGATTTTTCCAAACTAGTTTCAAATGTGAATGGGAGGCCTTTGGAGGTCCCTCCCATCCCTTTCAATGATCCCAAGGTGGAATTTGGGGGATATTTTGGGTATGGGGGAGGTCCACTCCATCCCATAAGTGGTGGAGGCCCGACCAAAACCATCAATGTGTCATTTCTTCATCTGTGAGGGTTTCCTTTCTATCAGTCATGTGGTCTGCACACTATGTGCATTGTACGTCATGTTAGATAGTACAAATGTGTGCGCACTGAAAGTGTTGAATACACACAGAAATTTAGAACCAATTTTGTATATTTTTTTGTTTATATTTCCAAACTTATTGTAATCCTTCCATAATTATTGGTAGTATGTTCTACTTGTGTTGAATGTTTCTTCATCCATTTTTAGTGTTTTTGGTGAGTAATTTTTCAGTAATAACACATGGGGCATGATGTGAACAACTAATAGTCACTTCAATTGATATAGGACCACATTCATGATGCATTCCAGGTTCAAGAAGAGTAGAAAGGTGGTAACCATGGAGGCACATAAAGAGGAGGATACCAAGGAGGTCCTAGAGGTGGATATGGATGTGATTGAGGATGAGGATATGGCAGAGGTGGAGGAACCCCACCCACTTGTTTCAATTGTGGTGAGATAGGCCACATTTCAAGGTTTTGTACCAAACCCTGGGTTCTCGGTGGGTACTATTATAGAACCAATCATTCCATGGAGGACTGTCTTGACTTGTTGAAGAAGTGGGAATAGAAGAAGGCACATTGTAACAGGGTAACTGCAGAGTCACGTGGAAACCAAAAGAAGGATGAGGAAGTTTATGTGTGGAAATAACCTAAGGAAAAACAAAAACAAGAATGGAATAAGAGTGTGGAGAGAGCTTGGGCCAGAGAATGGAAAGGATAATTAGAAAGGTGGCACAAGCCCCTCCTAATTTTGACACTGCATAACAGACACATTTTTTTCATGATTCTATAAGGGATTTAGAGGAGGATATATCATGTGAATAATTGCAGCGCACAATGTAAATATCTCTAGAGGAATCCTGGGTATGTGATGAAGTACAACGTGCCACCCAAATATCGCTAGAGGAAGCTCGATCCCATGAAGAATTGCAGTGCGCCACACAATAGTATTTGGAGGAATATCATGTGAGAGAAGAGAAGCAATGC
The DNA here is from genome assembly GCA_000966675.3 of Picea glauca. Taxonomy (NCBI): domain Eukaryota; kingdom Viridiplantae; phylum Streptophyta; class Pinopsida; order Pinales; family Pinaceae; genus Picea; species Picea glauca. Next base: position 16,453 of record JZKD02S0251960.1, read on the forward strand.
ACAAAGTAGAGGTCACTAGAAGAATCTCGCGGGAAGGAAGAAGAATGAATAGCTGAACAAAATAAAATATATGAGCATGTGTGCAAAGAGATTAAACACATTGCATGAGAAGAATCATTGCACGACATTGGTCATGAAGGACAAGTAGAATACCAAGTAAGTAACTTCTTGCACTATTGTTTGAAGTTGTTAAGTGATCCTAATGTTGCAAGAAAGTTGATGCACGTGTTAACAAACTATATGGGGGAGAAGGACCAATTGTAGCTATAGCCACCCCTATACCAAAAAGGGATGTGTGCCAAGTCAACAAGTTGACTTGGCAAGCTAAATCACACATGAAGAGAGTTCAATATGACCACTGAACTTAGAAGTTATGAGATGGATAGAGTCATGTTGGATCTAGGATTTGATGTGAACATACTACAAAACAATTCATGGGAGTTGATGTGTAGTCCAAACTTGGTATGGACCCTCATTCAACTCAGGCTAGCTAATCAATATAGATTATATCCTATAGGATGGCTTGAATAGGTTGAAGTGAACAATGTAGGGGTGAAAACCAAGGCATATTTTGAGGTGATCGAGATCATGCATGACTCATATCCCTACCCTGTACATCTTGGTATTGACTGGGTGTTCGAAAAAAGTGTCATGTTGAATTTGAAGAAAATGCATATGTCGTTTGAGATAACCACTTTGCGCATGATCATGCCATTAGATCCAAATGAAGGTTATAGATACAATGAGGCTATGAATGAGGATGTGTAGGGATCAATTATTGAAAACATCTAACAAATCATAGGGTATGAATAGGATTACATCAATCCCACGACATATGAGGAGTTGAACTGGAGAAGTATGTGGAGGAATAATTCATACTTGTGAATTATGAATAATGTCTAAAATATATAATTGCACAAATTTAATGAAGTAGACCAAGATTAATGTCTACATATGAGTGAAATATGAGGATAAGGAGAGATATTATGGATGAGGATATCATGGATTGAGTTGAGCGATTTAAGGAGATATTGTGGAGATGCTTATGGATATGATGTGATCTAATTACCCAACTAAGACTTAGTAGTTATGGTCACCTATGGTTATATAAATGGACCATTTGTACAATATAATGTACACACTGGAATACTATGATGTAATATAAATTTTATCCTTCGGGGGTTTCTTTAGTTTAATTCTCGGTGTCCTTTTCTTTGTATGTGTATTGTTGTTGATTATAATTTCAACATTTGGTGTCAGATTAGGTTTGGACATTGTGTTTGTGAGGAAGCGTGCCAGATATGGAAGTGTGCATTTGGATACAAATTTAAATAAATCGTTGATTAGTAGTTCTCTCATCAAGTGAATTATTTTATTTTTGGGTTCATGAATCATTTTATTGATGGTTTGTGAATAATTTTACAGGTTATTGAAAATGGGCCATTCACATTCTGGTTAATTGTATATTTATGGAGTGTATCACAACATTTGGAGTGATATATGGCAATACTTTATTCGTCTCGGATAAAAAGGTATTTATTCCATCCTAGATATCAATTATTTGCATCATTGGGAATTAAATGTGGCCATGGATGCAGTAATCGAAAGCTTCACTGCAAGAGGAATATCTCACATGAAATTGACATGAAAGAATGCTAAGAAATCCAAGGAGATAGCTATAGAGGCCTAATTATCCTCGCACCATCTATTTCAAAAGAACATTATGAAGAGGAGCGTGGTAGATGATAGATTGAACAAATAAGTGATGAAAATCGTTGAACAATGTGAATTATGATGCCAATTTGATGGCTCTTTGTAATTTTTTTCTGGCTATAGATAATCAAGTACGAGTAGGATGAGGTTTCATCTGTGTATCTCGCCACACGGTCATGTTACAATATGATCCATTGGAAGTGTATGTGAGAAGAGAAATTTGTTGATGGCATTATTACTGTATTGATATTTTCATGACATTGGTTCCATAAAAGTGAGGTATATATTTTTCTTTTAAGGGAGATTATTCATATTCATGCCACAACTCTGTAGATGAAAATAGTTTTCTTTATATGTGTGTGTGTGCACGTGTGTGGAAATTATTTTTCATATAATTCAATGGAGAATGGATGGATCATTATTCAAAATTGTGAAGAGAAATGAAAATCCAATATGATGAGGAACAAGGAAAGCACTCAGTTGTCTTGACAAATATAAGAAAAATATGTAGTGAAGAAGATTGTGATCTCAAGAATCAAGTGAACTTGTTGTAGAGAGGCCTAGTTGAAGGTAGAGTTGATCACTTGGTTCCAAGTAGGATCGGTGTTGTTTTACTTGTTCACAAACATCCTTTTCCTACCTTTGTGATCATTGGAGATCCATCTAACTGCATAGGCATTTTTTTTGGTGAACATGCTCATGTTGTTTAGATCACAGACCAATATCTCCATTTTTATTCCTCCATTGCAACAAGATGAATTCAATATAGAAATAAGTCCCAACGAAATTAAAATAAAGGAAGGTATATATTTTAATGGGGAATATTTGAATTATCCTACATCCACGAGTTAGATAAATCTATACAATTATTTTTATATAATGAAAATACATGGAGTAAGAGGGAATTGTATGGGAGGAAGAACCTTGAAATTATTTTTGGTGATAGTTAAAATCAACTCAAGTTGAAAAAATGTTTAAATAATGTCATGTGAGGTATATATAATAAAGATTTGTAAATGGCCATATTTCTTGAAATTTAAGATAAGATTCTTGTGGAAGGGTCAAGAAGAGAAATAAGTTTTTATGAAGTATTGAAAAAATGTCAATATGACTGCAATATCCTTATATTCATATTGCCCAAGACAATTTAAAAGTCTAAGTTAAAATCAAAGTTGAGAGGAAATTTACTAATGTAATGAGTCAAAAGTTCAAGTAAAATTAAGGAACCAAAGTTGAAGAGTTTGGCACATTGAAAAGTTTTAAAAGTTGACAAGTTTATGGTGCATGATTGGTGTTACCCGACACCCTAACAAATTATGTTATATCATGTAATAAGTTGAGGTAAATTTGAGAGTCTAGAGTCAAGTTTTAATCCAAGTTAAATTCATTCGTATTATCAAAGTAAAAAGTAATTCATGTCTACATATGAGTGAAAGATGAGAATAAGGAGAGATATTAGGGATGAGGATATCATGGATTGAGTTGAATGATTTAAGGAGACATTGTGGGATGGTTATGGATATGATGTGATATAATTACCTAATTAATAATTAGTAGTTATGGTCACCTATGGTTATATAAAGAGACCATTTGTACAATAGAATGTACACAAGAGAATGTTATGTTGTAATATATATTTTCTCCTTCGGGTGTTTCTTTAGTGTATTTCTCAGTGTCCCTTTCTTTGTATGTGTATTGCTACTGATTATAATTTCAAATCATAGTCATGTAAAATCATGTCATTAGTGTGTCAATTTATTTTTCCAATCTAGTGTCATAGATGTCTTGTTGGATGGAGACATCCCTCCCAACAAGAAACATTTTCTATGCAAGTATTTTCATAAAAGAATCATATGAAGAAGATCGAAGAAGATAACAGAAGAAAGAAAACAAACATGACTAAAGCAGATGAAGAATGGAGAAGAAGTTGAAGGAAGAATGAAGAATGAAAAACAAGATGACATAAGATAGATAATGAAGAAGAAGACTCCTTGACATGACCCAAAGAAAACAAAAATCAATGTTATCTTGATGAGCATCAAAACAAGGACAAGGACAAAAGTTTGAAGTAGCAAGAAGAATGAAGCAACAAAAGGACCGAATATTACAACAAAAAAAGAAGACAACGAATGAAGAAGGAATTAGATAAAGGTAAATAAGTAGTACCTTGTGTTAAATAATTTGATATGCATAGAGAATGAGATCCCTAGGAAGATTGAAGATCCTCTTTGATAATGTTGTTTTGATGATATAAATGAAGATGATGTTTGTCTTATGTTTGTATAAGGGCTATATTAGACTAAAAATTAAATTGAAATTGTATGTACCTGAGTGAAATGATGATGTAATCCATGAAGAGGCATGCATACCTCCATAATTTTTGTTGTATGTTTATGGTAAATTGAAACCACTAGTCATGATAGAGATAGGTTCGTGATCATCTAGAAAACACTTGATTTAATTATTTGTGGTGAGACGAAACCACTTGAAAAATGTAATGGTTGAGGGCAACCCACCAAAACCTAGGATGTATGGGTAAGACAAAGAATACCCACAATGATGATTGATAATGATGTAGGGGGAGTAACAGGTATAGATATTAATTGTTATAGAAAGATTTGCCTCACCCTATGAAAAATTACACAGAGGGCCTTTTTCCATTTCCCTATAAAGACTTCAAGTCCCTTTTTGTAGTTCCCAAAGCTAAAATTGTATTTTTCCACATATACGCACCCTAACAACTATACACCATGCATATACGTAGGTTGCACCATTACAGCCCGCGTACACCCTAGTTTCTAATTTGCGCTTTGAAATACTAAAAAAAGGGAACCTAATTGCAAATAATAATCCATTAGAAATGAAGAGAATAACAA
>JZKD02S0251983.1:0-21040 GCA_000966675.3 Picea glauca
TAGAGGTTGTAATTATTAGACCTAGCCAAATTTCTTACTTTGCACCTGTGGTAATGGTACTCAAGAAAGTGGGCTCATGGAATATGTGTCCAGATTATATAGAGCTCAACAATATCACTACTAAAGATAAGTTTCCCATTCCTATCATTGATGAATTGTTAGATGAACTACATGGAGCAATTTACTTCACAAAGTTGGATCTTCGTTCAGGGTATCACCAAATTAGAATGAAGGAAGCACATATCCCAAAAACAACATTCTGAACTCATGAAGGCCATTATGAATTTTTGGTCATGACTTTTGGCCTTATGAATGCACCTTCCACATTCCAAGGGTTGATGAATTCCATTTTCAAGCCATTCCTTCAAACATTTGTGTTATTATTTTTTGATGATATACGAATCTATAGCAAGTCTTGGGAGCATCATGTTCGACATGTTGACATGGTCTACAACTAATAAAGGAGAAACAACTATATGCCAAGCCATCCAAATGTTTCTTTGGGGTGAAGGAGGTATAGTATTTTGGTCATATTGTATCTCATGAAGGTGTCAAGGTAGACTCTAACAATATTAAGGCCATGATGGACTAGCCGATTCCCCAAAAAATTGAAGAATCTTAGAGGATTTTTGGGTTTGATAGGTTACTACCGCAAGTTTGTTTGGAATTACGGAAGAATAAAAACACATTTAATGAAATTAACTAATAAGGATGCATTTTCATGGACTCCAGAGGCAAGTCAAACTTTTGAACAACTTAAATAGGCAATGTGCAAAGCTCCTGTCTTGACCACAACAAACTTCACAAAATCCTTTATTGTGGAATGTGATGCCTCAGGAAATGGCATTGGTTTTGTTATAATACAAGAAGGAAGGCCCCTTGCTTTTGAAAGTTGACCACTCAAGGAAATAGACTTACACAAACCCATTTATGAGAAGGAAATGATGACAATAATACATGCATTGAAGCAATGACACCCTTACCTAATAGGTAGGAACTTCAAGGTAAAAAAAAATCATGATAGTCTTAAATACTTCTTGGAACAAAGACTATCTTCAAAATAACAACAAAAAGGGTTGACCAAGATGTTGGGTTATGATTTTGAAATCATCTACAAAAAAGGGAAGCAAAATGTTGTGGCAGATGCACTCTCAAAAATGATGAAGATGTTGAGGCCTTTCTCAGTGCTATCTCGATCATCCAACCTGATTGGATAATAGAAGCAAGGGATGAATGGAAGAATTACAAAAAGTGTGGACTCTCATTCAAAGGTTGCATCAAGATTCCAGTGCATCATATACATTTACATCGAAAAATGATTCACTATGGTACAAATATCGCTTATATTTATGTAAGAAATCCCAAATCAAACAAAAGGTACTCTTGGAATTTCACACCTCTCCGGTAGGAGGGCACTCAGTATTTTTGAAAACCTACCATAGGGTCAAGAAGGATTGTTTTTGGGATGGCCTTAAAAATGATGTTCAAAGGTTTGTGGCATAATTTTTGGTTTTCCAACAAAATAAAGTGGAAACAATTAAGACCTCNATCTTCACTAGACATTTTTGGACATAATTATTTTCTTGTTTGGGTACTCAATTGGCTCATAGCTCATCTTATCATCCTCAATATGATGGACAAACGGAGATAGCGAACAAATGTCTAAAGGGATTCCTTCGTTGATTTGTCTCTGATAAACAAACACAATGGTTCAAGTGGTTACCCTTGGTAGAATGGTGGTATAACACTTCCTTTCATACTACAACAAAAATGACACCATTTATGGCACTCTATCAATATCACTCACCATCCATCACTTCTTCTCTAAAATAAAAATCTAAGTTTCAAGTAGTGGAAGATCACATCGAGCATCAAAAACAAGTTCTCCAACTCTTATAGGACAACCTGACCATGGCACATAATTTCATGAAACAACAAGCATATCAACATCGTAGTGAAAGAAGTTTTGAAGTAGGGGATTGAGTTTTTTTAAGACTACAACCATACAAATAGATGTCTCTCAAGCAAGATAAGAAGGATAATAAATTATCACCAAAGTACTATGGCCCTTATAAGGTGTTGCAAAATATTGGTACTATGTCATACAAATTGGTGTTTCCTGGATCTTCGCGAGTACACTCAGCTTTCCATGTTTCATGCTTAAAGAAGGTTATAGGTGACAAGATCCCAGTTCAAACTATATTTATAGAACTTGAAGATGAAGGAAAAATCATATTGGATCCTAAAGCTATCACTGACACACGAATTCTCCAGCCGAGGGATAGATCCATTTTAGAGTATCTCATTAAGTGGAAGAAACTACCTACAGAAGATTCCATTTGGGAATATGAGTCTTTTATACAAAAGAATCTAGACTCAAGCATTGCGGACAACACTTTTCTGAAGGGGAGGGGCATGTTAATCCCAAAATAGTGGCACATTACCCCTTAATTGGGGCATATTACATTAGTATTGTTATTTTATTTATGTCGTCTTGGGTCCATTAGTTATAATTGTACCTCCTAGTCTCCTATATATACCAAAGAGACCTTTTCATTTGGAATCATCTAGTATTTGTAAATTTATGTGGTGTATAAGGAGGTTTCCCCCTCGAAGAGGATTATTATCTAAAATTCTCTCTTTGTCAAGGCGTTGAGTACTTATTATGAGGTTTTTATGTTATTTTGATATTTGGTTCTTAACATCATTTGCACTGTCTACTTCAGTTATTACAGTTTATACCATCACTTGGTTTCAATTTGGAGTGACAAAGTTCTAATTGTTTTGATCATCCACAATTTCTGCTCAACTTAAACCATCACGTTGAAATTGAAAGAGCTCATTCATCATGGTCAAAAAGATCTTTTCCTTAAACAATTATATCGACATATGAATATATAACACATGAGCAATATTAATTTCATCAACAGGTGGTAGAGCACTTGGTAACATGAGTTATATACAGGTTAAAATCCCTCTTTTATTAGAAAAAGGGGAAACAAGACAACAATCAAATCATTTCCATATTTTGGAGGTAAAGGAGAATTGGAATTCAAAATATTCCATATCTTTTGTAACAAACTCAGATATTCCTATAATTGTAATAAATGACTTGCAACTAATTGCAAGCATGAGATCTTATAAAATTATGTTTTTTATTTGTAAAGAGAAAAAAATGGGATCAAGTGATAGGATAAGGGAGTAGTTCTGGATTGTAATATAAACTATATCATTCCCTGTAGCATCTCATGCTCAGGGATTCAAACACCCTGTTATCTAGATTGTGCATCTTGTAACTTTCTTTTTCTTCTTATTTGAATACAATGGGAATTTTTGCAACACATTGATTTCTACAAGATTCAACTACGATTACAGTGAGGATCTTACTGTTAATTACCCGTTTTCTGTAAATTGTAATCAAAGATATGTTTTAGGTTTAAAATGATATTTTGAACTTGGAAATATTCTACACATAAGTAAACAATTTGTTGACTTATGTTTTGTGTTTGTATCGTCATTCCTCTTATATTCAATTTTTAATTTGTCTAGTTATCAACATGAATTCCCCTGACTTTATGATTTTCTGCTAATCATATGATTTTGTGTTGAAAATATTTAGTAGATCCTTAAATTATCCAACCCATTTGATCCAACTTTCAACCAAACTAAATCATTGCAATAACTAAGGTTCCCTAGATTTGTTTCATAGCAGTCTGGTGCAGACTTTAGGGATGCCATCTTTTGGTGTTGTTTCTAGGGAACAAAGAAACAAATACATTATTCCCTGATCATACAAGAAAAAATACAACTATTTCTTGATGGTGAACACGGACTGGTGATAGAAGTGACTGAGATCATTCACCTAGTGACTCCATGCCAAAAGAATCCAGTGGAGACTCCACAGTTTCAAGATGTCAGATACTTGAATGGATGTTATTTTGTCTCGAAGGTTTTCTCCTTTTAATTTTTCTGGTGTTCTTGGTTTTCCGAATTTTTTTCCTATTATGGATGAATGGGGAGACTTATTTCCAAGGTTAAGAGGGGATGATCATGATCATCCTGCACAACACTTGATCAATTTTCATCAATACATGGACCAACTGGATATTCATCATGAAGATGCGTTGATGAATATGTTTATGTACTTTTTGGAAGGTGATGCATACCGATCTCTTCCTATTTCTAACATTTCATCATTAAATAATTTTCATTCTGTGTTCCATTCATATTGTAAGAGGATTTATCATGCTGAAATCCACTTGGATGACTGTTGTGAGTGAATCAAATTTAAAAAATATCTTAGCAATCATGATCAAGAGGGTTTTAGTGATGAAATAAATGAAGATATATTTCAATATAACAATGTTCAAGATGTATTGGACAACTTTCAAGATGTTCTTTATCGTTTTTATCGCAATTCGAGTTGTTATCATCATGAAGAGTTTGTTGTTACTAATCCTTATGAAGACCAATTTCTTATTGAAGAAACTATTGTTTTAAATCATTTAGAAGATCACACTATTGATAAGAAAGAATAATAAGAAGTAATATTTTATTTAGAGAACCTAGATCAACAAAAATCAATTTTATGTGAATTATGTTCTAATTCTTATATTTCAGAGGAGGAAGATGCATGATATTATATTGATGATGAAGCTAATGATAACCAAGATTTAGATGAATTTTCCTTTGTATCAAATGTTTCTTATGGCTATTGTTATGATGCATTTTATGTTCCCAATGAATATTCTCGTAAGTATGATGAATATCCTGATGAAGAGGAGTAGATGTGTATGGAGTTTCTTAGCAGCAAACATATGTATGACATATATAAATTAGATTCTGTGGAAGGAAGTAAATAATATGATATTGAGTTATTATATCATTTCACCATGTTTCCTTCTTCACAGAATGTTGAGAAAAATATTCAAGAGATCCATGAGCCTCTCCTAGCTATTCTTGAGCCAGAAAAAGGAAAATTTAGTAAGGGAGACAAATAGTCTATTCTTTTTGAACAACAAGGAGAGGTATTTTGTCTTGAATTATATGACCCCATGGCCATCTATATAGATTTAAATTGGAATAAAAAGTCTTTCTTCTTTGACTTCATAAAGATGGAATTTCGAAGCAGTGAATATGTGTTATGTTAGATCATTGTTTTTATGTTTTTCATTTCTTTCAGTCATATACGCACTCAAAGACAGAAGAAAGTTTCAGTTTGTTGATGAAATATTTGAATGGTTATAGTGGACATTTCATTATACTTGAATCAGGCATATGATTGGTTAGTAGATTAGGAGTGTACACAAATAAGCTCATTTGTTCGAGCATTTGTTTTAGTTTGCAGTGTGTGATTGGATTGTAGAGTAGTGTTTGGTTTGGTTTTTAGTATATCAACATAAATAGTGAAACCATGGCCCAATAGAGAAGAATTGGTCTAGATTCTTGTTAGTTTCTTATTGGAGTCATCATTTAGTTTTCATTATATGTACATAGCATGTTGGTTTGCAATGGATGGATTGTTTTATGAGTAGGGCCGGTATCATAGCATGATCAACAAGTACAACTTTCAGAAATCAGAATGGAAGAAGGTGGTGGTATGGAATTTCTTGGTACCTCACATGGAAGATACCATCCCTAAAAAGAGCCAATGTTAGCACCTAAGTTGCTAAGTCAATATTTTTATTCGTTGTAGAAAGGTCATGGTTTTGGTAGTGAAAAAAATAACATTATTGACCAATAATACACTACATAAAACTCTTTATTCCAACAACGCAGACCATGACTTTCTTCGCACGAAAAAAATTGCTAAGAACCTGGTGTTTGAGGTGTTCAGATCTACAATTTTTTGTGATTGTTTGTAAAAAAAAAAGGAACTTTGTTGAATATATTATCTCTCGGGATAATATACAAACTTTTTATCTTTTTATTTAAAAAATTTGGGAGTTTAAAATTTTTTGTTTATAAAAACTATCGACCTTTATGGCTAATCTCCAATTTCATGCCACATATCATGTAATCACCAAGACCAATAGTCAAGCAGAAAAAAAAGGCATCGAGAGCCAAGTTACAAGGAAATGAATAGACATAAGGCACCAAGGAGAGAGGCCAAAAGGAGCCAAAACTCATGCACTATGCGCTGAAAGGAATGCTATACTCCAATTCTCATAAAAAGTTGGAGAATTTTACTCTCAGTTCATGTGGGATATTACCCACTGCACAAATTAGGACGCCCATCTAAATATCAAGCCCTGAATATCAACAAAGGAGAGCACTATTCTTGGTATGAAACCTATTGTCCAACATGCAACAAATGCCACAAAAATGACCAAACATCACCAAGTACCCAAACTCGAGTCCAAGTGTCAATATCATTAAGATATAAACTGCAAAACGCCAATGGAACCTACTAGAGTGTAAAGAGATAAATCCCAAATGTTGGATGAAAGCTTGACTGTTAAGAGAGAAACTAAATGTCTACATCAAATGTTAGGCCAATGCTCAAGCACATCAATACTATACCAAGGCTCGAGAGAATGAAACAAGCATTTTAAAGAACACAAATATATCATATATCAGTGTGTGGAAGGATGTGGTCATTTGCACTATCTAGTTTAGTTATTATAGTTTATACCATCACTTGGTTTCAATTTGGAGCGACATAGTTCTAATTGGTTTGATCATATACAACTTCTGCCCATCTTAAACCATCATGTTGAAATTTAAAGAGCTCATTCATCATGGTCAAAAGTATATTTTCCTTAAATAGTTATATCGACATATGAATATATAAAATGTGAGTAATATTAAGTTCTTCAACAGGTGGCAGAGAACTTGGTAACATGAGTTATAGACAGGTTAAAATTCCTCTTTTACTGGAAAAAGGGACAACTAGACAACAACCGAATCATTTCCATATTTTGGAGGAAAAGGATAATTGACATTCAAAACATTCCATATATTTTGTAACAAACTCATATATTCATGTAATTGTAATAAATGATTTGCCACTGATTGCAAGCATGAGCTCTTATAAAAAAATTATTTTTATTTGTAAAGAGAAAAGAAGGGGATTGAGTGATAGGAGAAGGGAGTAGGTCTAGATTGGATTGTAAAGTATTTCATGCCCTACAACATCTCATGCTTAGGGATTCATACACCCTATTAGCTAGATTGTGAATCTTGTAGCTTTATTTTTCTGCTTATTTGAATACAATGAGAATTTTTGCAACGCATTGATTTCTACAGGATTCAACTCTGATTATAGTGAGGATCTTACTGTTAATTACATGTTTTTTTTCAATTCTATTCAAAGATGTGTTTAAGGTTTAAAATGATATTTTGAACTTTGAAATCTTCTACACATAAGTAAACAATTTGTTGACTTTTGTTTTTTGTTTATCTCTCCATTCCTCTTATATTCAATTGTTAATTTATCTAGCTATCAACGTGAATGCCCCTGAATTTATGAGTTATTGCTGATCATATTATTTTATGTTGAAAATATTTAGCAGATCCTTAACTTATCCAACCCATTTGATCCACTTTTCAACCAAACCAAATCATTTCAATAACTGAGGTGCCCTACCTTTGTGCCATAATATTTTGGTGTAGACTTTAGGGATAATAATGATGTTTCAAGGGAGCCACATTCAGGGGATATATAGGGTTATGTGGATTCTGATCAAGAAGGGAATGAAGATAAAAGGAGATCAACTATATGATACATGTTTGGAGCATTTGGTGGAGCAATGATTTGAATGAGTAAGTTACAAGAAGTGGCCACTTTGTCCACTGTAGAGGGAGATTATATGGTAGCTACTCATGCATATAAGGAGGCCATTTGTCTTATGAAACTATGCTCATAAGTAAGGATAAGTCAGAGATCCATTAAAGTTCAATGTGATAGTAATGGTGCCATTTTTCTAGCTAAGAACCCCACCTTTCATGTGAAAACATAACATATAGATATCCAATACTACTTCATTGGGGACATGGGATAGGATGAAAAGGTGACACTACAAAAAGTGGACACTTTTCATAATGCTAAAGATGAAACTGGTGAGCATAGGTAAATTCAAGTGGCATTGTCAATTTATTGGCCTTATGGAACCTAGCAATGAACTCACAATTTGATGCATTCTCCCTTATACTCTAGAAACATATATGACAAGTGGGCGAATGTTGTGATTGGTGTGTCATACACCTTGAAATCCTATAGTGGAGTAGGTAATGATTGATGAGAAGTAGGGAATAAATGTAGAGAAATAACAAGGACTAAATGTTGACTAGTGGTAGGGAATAAATGCAGAGCACTAGTAGGCAATGAATGTTATTCAACAACAGCTGACCAATTAGTTGTTGGTGGTTTCCAAAATTTGAATTTAGAAAACCATAAATGGTTTATGGTTTTGTTATGGCTATTCATTCAGTATGAGTGTTGGAGGAAAAAATAGTGTAAGTTTTATCTTATTGTTATGTTGCCAAAATTTCTCTATAATTATGTTACTATTGAACACTCTTGTTGAGAGAACAAATAATCTATATTGCAACTATTTCGTTGTTGAATAATACATTGAGTGTGGTTTAGAGTATAGTATTTTTATCTTGGAATGGTTTTCCTCGACATATCGTGTTGTTAATTGTTTGTTATTTATTTCATTTGTTTGCAATTGTTTTGTTTTTAGTTTCTACACATCCTTCTCTCACGAATTAGTGTAGGAAGCATATTCCACACCTCTTCTTCCTTGCACATGCCATTTTAATAAGACTCCATAGAAATATTCTTATTGAAAATAGATTCTTCAACGATTAAAATCACAAACAAATAATTAGATTTTTTTTTTCGCAATACGAAGTGCTAGCAATAAGAAACTGGTCCATTGTGGTGAATCCTATGAATTTGTGTGCAAACGTGGTTGTAAGTAAGAATAAACCAATTCCTAGATGATTAGGATAGGTAAATATTCAACGATTTGAGGAAAGGTAATGGTTCTAAGGTGTGAATGTAAATAGTTTAAAACTGTATGGAATACCCAACGATTAATGCAATTGAATATTCACTGTAGTGGGAGAATAGAACACACAATTTCAATGACAGACTCTACACAACGATTATAAATATGAGTAAATGGGTTGTGGATAACATTCAACTAGTGATTCCCATATATATAAATTAATATTGTTCGTGATCAGTTGCATTCATAAATTCCAATCGTATGATGTATCATGGCATTCAAACAACCTACCAACTCTCACTAATAGAGAGGGGACACCGCCAAAAAATACAACAAATTAGGTAAAGAGATGTAAAATGTGAATTTCACACTAGAAAATAGAGCTGTTAATGACAATGGTGTTATATGTGAATTACATGGTGCACAATCTATTATTTTTATATGAAAAATATCAATATTAAATTTGTTTTTCTAATGTTTAGTAAATTGCTAGAAAGAGTGATTACACACTGTTAACATAGAGTTTGGTGCATTATTACACACTAGAAATGATTTGCATATTTCTATGGATTAAGGAAAACCTTTGATATACATGGATAGGTTCAATATCTCCTTTTACCTATGATCTTCAAACTAATTCATTCTTCCTCGATGCTCATTCTTTTGCTAGTTCCCTTCTTATTCCCAAGATGGATTTTCTTTCCATCTCTCTCCCTTTCTCGTTTTTTATCCTTTGTTTCATTTTTTTTTTTTAATAGAGTTACCTTGAAAGGCCAACCATCAAGATCAATTGTTTCATCTTCCATGGCTTTGGATGTTTGACATTTAATTCAAAGTTTTCCAAAAAAAAATATTTCAAAATTTAGGATGAGAAAATATTTTGGATCAACTGCAATGAAATAATATACACATGAATACAACTAATGTTTCATTGAATCGAATCTTTGTCATGGAGGAAATACTTTTGGTAGAAACGTGTTGGATATGGAAATGAGTGTAATACCATAATGAAGACCGATGACTATTGAATTCAAGGGCCAAAAATTATGAGAGGAATCTCATAATTATGTAAACTTGTTTTTTCATGAAATAGATTCAAAATTCTAATTGAATTTGTATGATAACATTTCATGGTAATTGTATGTTTATGATTTAGGTGAGATGATGGTTATTATAAGATATAAATCATGGGGACAATTTTGTTGTGATGACATTATGATATGCCTTGATCACCTTAATCTATAGTGTATTGGAGGGTGCCAATGGGATGCTTTACCAATAAGACTCTATAGGTCTGCACTCTTCTTGCACATAGAATTCTTGCCAAATAATGGATCACTTGAGGGACTGTTGAGAAGAGAAGGATATGTGTGAGCTTGGAAGGGTGAGTACAGTAAGAAAGATGTGACTTGAATGATTTTTCTATGAGAAATTCATGTCATATGCTAGCTAGGATCAAGAAGGCATGATATATTTGGGTGTGTCAAAAGATATAGTGAGTATCAACTGTGGCATCCTTGTGGAGTAGAGATATATTCATAGAAATAAGTATTGGGTGAATTGTATACTTTATCTTGTGTTAGGATTATATACTTTAGTTATGAATTTGAAATTCCTTATGGATGGGATAATTGTTGTATAAAATGGCTATGACATGCATGCTTTTCCTTTAATGATTTTTTTTAATAGGCATATGGTAGAATCATAAGACCTTGGAGGTGTCATGTAATGAACCCCAGTTGAAAATACTCATAAATTAAAATTTTTAAATCTAATTAATCATGTAGCTTACTAGCTACAGGAAAACATATAGTTTTAACAATTTGTTGATACTATGACCTATATGAATCTACAACATTCTAAAATAAACATAAAATGTAGCTAATAAACTCAAATATAACATCATATAACTGTTCTCAAACACATAGTTAATACACATCAATTAAACTCATAATGAAACACAACAACAAGATAAAACACATACCTTTTAAAAACATTTGTACAACCAATGTCTTGGGAAAAACATTCCACCTAACCATAGACTTGTTGTTCCAAATATCAATATAAATTCACCCCTAAGTTGGGGATAGCAATCCAAAAAATATGGTGGTACCTCATTGTCCACTCACAGCTTAGAAAAATATCACAACCCACTGATATTCTCTTACAACTATCCCAATTTTCCACTAGCTTTCTTCCTCTCGACCTGGCCAACCCAAGGAATGTACCCCTTCAATTATATTAGTCCATTTGATGTCCCATTTATTTATCAGGGTCTCTTTGGAACATGTAACCGGGAATATCACTACTGAGAAACTCAAGGGAGCTCACTGCTAGGAAAACTACCAAGAAACAACAATGATCATTTGTTGTTACAGAGAAATGTTGATACTGAGAGGGGGGTGAATCAATATCAAGTACAATTTATAATTTTTTTTCAACATATACTTCAACCAGATTATATATTCAATTATATCCAATGAGCAATGAATAATAGTAGAATATTTACACCAATACACCACAATACACCATGCACAATATGTGAGAAATAACCAATAGTTATTGTTCAAGGGAAGTAATGACTTCCAAAGGTAACTACATCTTCCAAATATAAAGGGAGGGATAAAACTCCAAAAGGAAGATACAATCCTCTAGTATCAAGAGAGGGTTGACCTATCCATCCTTTCCCCTTCCTTCCACCCAATAATATATGAGAGATAATAAAACTTTACATTAAATCATCACCATCAACCAACCATCACATAGAACCNATCTTCACTAGACATTTTTGGACATAATTATTTTCTTGTTTGGGTACTCAATTGGCTCATAGCTCATCTTATCATCCTCAATATGATGGACAAACGGAGATAGCGAACAAATGTCTAAAGGGATTCCTTCGTTGATTTGTCTCTGATAAACAAACACAATGGTTCAAGTGGTTACCCTTGGTAGAATGGTGGTATAACACTTCCTTTCATACTACAACAAAAATGACACCATTTATGGCACTCTATCAATATCACTCACCATCCATCACTTCTTCTCTAAAATAAAAATCTAAGTTTCAAGTAGTGGAAGATCACATCGAGCATCAAAAACAAGTTCTCCAACTCTTATAGGACAACCTGACCATGGCACATAATTTCATGAAACAACAAGCATATCAACATCGTAGTGAAAGAAGTTTTGAAGTAGGGGATTGAGTTTTTTTAAGACTACAACCATACAAATAGATGTCTCTCAAGCAAGATAAGAAGGATAATAAATTATCACCAAAGTACTATGGCCCTTATAAGGTGTTGCAAAATATTGGTACTATGTCATACAAATTGGTGTTTCCTGGATCTTCGCGAGTACACTCAGCTTTCCATGTTTCATGCTTAAAGAAGGTTATAGGTGACAAGATCCCAGTTCAAACTATATTTATAGAACTTGAAGATGAAGGAAAAATCATATTGGATCCTAAAGCTATCACTGACACACGAATTCTCCAGCCGAGGGATAGATCCATTTTAGAGTATCTCATTAAGTGGAAGAAACTACCTACAGAAGATTCCATTTGGGAATATGAGTCTTTTATACAAAAGAATCTAGACTCAAGCATTGCGGACAACACTTTTCTGAAGGGGAGGGGCATGTTAATCCCAAAATAGTGGCACATTACCCCTTAATTGGGGCATATTACATTAGTATTGTTATTTTATTTATGTCGTCTTGGGTCCATTAGTTATAATTGTACCTCCTAGTCTCCTATATATACCAAAGAGACCTTTTCATTTGGAATCATCTAGTATTTGTAAATTTATGTGGTGTATAAGGAGGTTTCCCCCTCGAAGAGGATTATTATCTAAAATTCTCTCTTTGTCAAGGCGTTGAGTACTTATTATGAGGTTTTTATGTTATTTTGATATTTGGTTCTTAACATCATTTGCACTGTCTACTTCAGTTATTACAGTTTATACCATCACTTGGTTTCAATTTGGAGTGACAAAGTTCTAATTGTTTTGATCATCCACAATTTCTGCTCAACTTAAACCATCACGTTGAAATTGAAAGAGCTCATTCATCATGGTCAAAAAGATCTTTTCCTTAAACAATTATATCGACATATGAATATATAACACATGAGCAATATTAATTTCATCAACAGGTGGTAGAGCACTTGGTAACATGAGTTATATACAGGTTAAAATCCCTCTTTTATTAGAAAAAGGGGAAACAAGACAACAATCAAATCATTTCCATATTTTGGAGGTAAAGGAGAATTGGAATTCAAAATATTCCATATCTTTTGTAACAAACTCAGATATTCCTATAATTGTAATAAATGACTTGCAACTAATTGCAAGCATGAGATCTTATAAAATTATGTTTTTTATTTGTAAAGAGAAAAAAATGGGATCAAGTGATAGGATAAGGGAGTAGTTCTGGATTGTAATATAAACTATATCATTCCCTGTAGCATCTCATGCTCAGGGATTCAAACACCCTGTTATCTAGATTGTGCATCTTGTAACTTTCTTTTTCTTCTTATTTGAATACAATGGGAATTTTTGCAACACATTGATTTCTACAAGATTCAACTACGATTACAGTGAGGATCTTACTGTTAATTACCCGTTTTCTGTAAATTGTAATCAAAGATATGTTTTAGGTTTAAAATGATATTTTGAACTTGGAAATATTCTACACATAAGTAAACAATTTGTTGACTTATGTTTTGTGTTTGTATCGTCATTCCTCTTATATTCAATTTTTAATTTGTCTAGTTATCAACATGAATTCCCCTGACTTTATGATTTTCTGCTAATCATATGATTTTGTGTTGAAAATATTTAGTAGATCCTTAAATTATCCAACCCATTTGATCCAACTTTCAACCAAACTAAATCATTGCAATAACTAAGGTTCCCTAGATTTGTTTCATAGCAGTCTGGTGCAGACTTTAGGGATGCCATCTTTTGGTGTTGTTTCTAGGGAACAAAGAAACAAATACATTATTCCCTGATCATACAAGAAAAAATACAACTATTTCTTGATGGTGAACACGGACTGGTGATAGAAGTGACTGAGATCATTCACCTAGTGACTCCATGCCAAAAGAATCCAGTGGAGACTCCACAGTTTCAAGATGTCAGATACTTGAATGGATGTTATTTTGTCTCGAAGGTTTTCTCCTTTTAATTTTTCTGGTGTTCTTGGTTTTCCGAATTTTTTTCCTATTATGGATGAATGGGGAGACTTATTTCCAAGGTTAAGAGGGGATGATCATGATCATCCTGCACAACACTTGATCAATTTTCATCAATACATGGACCAACTGGATATTCATCATGAAGATGCGTTGATGAATATGTTTATGTACTTTTTGGAAGGTGATGCATACCGATCTCTTCCTATTTCTAACATTTCATCATTAAATAATTTTCATTCTGTGTTCCATTCATATTGTAAGAGGATTTATCATGCTGAAATCCACTTGGATGACTGTTGTGAGTGAATCAAATTTAAAAAATATCTTAGCAATCATGATCAAGAGGGTTTTAGTGATGAAATAAATGAAGATATATTTCAATATAACAATGTTCAAGATGTATTGGACAACTTTCAAGATGTTCTTTATCGTTTTTATCGCAATTCGAGTTGTTATCATCATGAAGAGTTTGTTGTTACTAATCCTTATGAAGACCAATTTCTTATTGAAGAAACTATTGTTTTAAATCATTTAGAAGATCACACTATTGATAAGAAAGAATAATAAGAAGTAATATTTTATTTAGAGAACCTAGATCAACAAAAATCAATTTTATGTGAATTATGTTCTAATTCTTATATTTCAGAGGAGGAAGATGCATGATATTATATTGATGATGAAGCTAATGATAACCAAGATTTAGATGAATTTTCCTTTGTATCAAATGTTTCTTATGGCTATTGTTATGATGCATTTTATGTTCCCAATGAATATTCTCGTAAGTATGATGAATATCCTGATGAAGAGGAGTAGATGTGTATGGAGTTTCTTAGCAGCAAACATATGTATGACATATATAAATTAGATTCTGTGGAAGGAAGTAAATAATATGATATTGAGTTATTATATCATTTCACCATGTTTCCTTCTTCACAGAATGTTGAGAAAAATATTCAAGAGATCCATGAGCCTCTCCTAGCTATTCTTGAGCCAGAAAAAGGAAAATTTAGTAAGGGAGACAAATAGTCTATTCTTTTTGAACAACAAGGAGAGGTATTTTGTCTTGAATTATATGACCCCATGGCCATCTATATAGATTTAAATTGGAATAAAAAGTCTTTCTTCTTTGACTTCATAAAGATGGAATTTCGAAGCAGTGAATATGTGTTATGTTAGATCATTGTTTTTATGTTTTTCATTTCTTTCAGTCATATACGCACTCAAAGACAGAAGAAAGTTTCAGTTTGTTGATGAAATATTTGAATGGTTATAGTGGACATTTCATTATACTTGAATCAGGCATATGATTGGTTAGTAGATTAGGAGTGTACACAAATAAGCTCATTTGTTCGAGCATTTGTTTTAGTTTGCAGTGTGTGATTGGATTGTAGAGTAGTGTTTGGTTTGGTTTTTAGTATATCAACATAAATAGTGAAACCATGGCCCAATAGAGAAGAATTGGTCTAGATTCTTGTTAGTTTCTTATTGGAGTCATCATTTAGTTTTCATTATATGTACATAGCATGTTGGTTTGCAATGGATGGATTGTTTTATGAGTAGGGCCGGTATCATAGCATGATCAACAAGTACAACTTTCAGAAATCAGAATGGAAGAAGGTGGTGGTATGGAATTTCTTGGTACCTCACATGGAAGATACCATCCCTAAAAAGAGCCAATGTTAGCACCTAAGTTGCTAAGTCAATATTTTTATTCGTTGTAGAAAGGTCATGGTTTTGGTAGTGAAAAAAATAACATTATTGACCAATAATACACTACATAAAACTCTTTATTCCAACAACGCAGACCATGACTTTCTTCGCACGAAAAAAATTGCTAAGAACCTGGTGTTTGAGGTGTTCAGATCTACAATTTTTTGTGATTGTTTGTAAAAAAAAAAGGAACTTTGTTGAATATATTATCTCTCGGGATAATATACAAACTTTTTATCTTTTTATTTAAAAAATTTGGGAGTTTAAAATTTTTTGTTTATAAAAACTATCGACCTTTATGGCTAATCTCCAATTTCATGCCACATATCATGTAATCACCAAGACCAATAGTCAAGCAGAAAAAAAAGGCATCGAGAGCCAAGTTACAAGGAAATGAATAGACATAAGGCACCAAGGAGAGAGGCCAAAAGGAGCCAAAACTCATGCACTATGCGCTGAAAGGAATGCTATACTCCAATTCTCATAAAAAGTTGGAGAATTTTACTCTCAGTTCATGTGGGATATTACCCACTGCACAAATTAGGACGCCCATCTAAATATCAAGCCCTGAATATCAACAAAGGAGAGCACTATTCTTGGTATGAAACCTATTGTCCAACATGCAACAAATGCCACAAAAATGACCAAACATCACCAAGTACCCAAACTCGAGTCCAAGTGTCAATATCATTAAGATATAAACTGCAAAACGCCAATGGAACCTACTAGAGTGTAAAGAGATAAATCCCAAATGTTGGATGAAAGCTTGACTGTTAAGAGAGAAACTAAATGTCTACATCAAATGTTAGGCCAATGCTCAAGCACATCAATACTATACCAAGGCTCGAGAGAATGAAACAAGCATTTTAAAGAACACAAATATATCATATATCAGTGTGTGGAAGGATGTGGTCATTTGCACTATCTAGTTTAGTTATTATAGTTTATACCATCACTTGGTTTCAATTTGGAGCGACATAGTTCTAATTGGTTTGATCATATACAACTTCTGCCCATCTTAAACCATCATGTTGAAATTTAAAGAGCTCATTCATCATGGTCAAAAGTATATTTTCCTTAAATAGTTATATCGACATATGAATATATAAAATGTGAGTAATATTAAGTTCTTCAACAGGTGGCAGAGAACTTGGTAACATGAGTTATAGACAGGTTAAAATTCCTCTTTTACTGGAAAAAGGGACAACTAGACAACAACCGAATCATTTCCATATTTTGGAGGAAAAGGATAATTGACATTCAAAACATTCCATATATTTTGTAACAAACTCATATATTCATGTAATTGTAATAAATGATTTGCCACTGATTGCAAGCATGAGCTCTTATAAAAAAATTATTTTTATTTGTAAAGAGAAAAGAAGGGGATTGAGTGATAGGAGAAGGGAGTAGGTCTAGATTGGATTGTAAAGTATTTCATGCCCTACAACATCTCATGCTTAGGGATTCATACACCCTATTAGCTAGATTGTGAATCTTGTAGCTTTATTTTTCTGCTTATTTGAATACAATGAGAATTTTTGCAACGCATTGATTTCTACAGGATTCAACTCTGATTATAGTGAGGATCTTACTGTTAATTACATGTTTTTTTTCAATTCTATTCAAAGATGTGTTTAAGGTTTAAAATGATATTTTGAACTTTGAAATCTTCTACACATAAGTAAACAATTTGTTGACTTTTGTTTTTTGTTTATCTCTCCATTCCTCTTATATTCAATTGTTAATTTATCTAGCTATCAACGTGAATGCCCCTGAATTTATGAGTTACTGCTGATCATATTATTTTATGTTGAAAATATTTAGCAGATCCTTAACTTATCCAACCCATTTGATCCACTTTTCAACCAAACCAAATCATTTCAATAACTGAGATGCCCTACCTTTGTGCCATAATATTCTGGTGTAGACTTTAGGGATAATAATGATGTTTCAAGGGAGCCACATTCAGGGGATATATAGGGTTATGTGGATTCTGATCAAGAAGGGGATGAAGATAAAAGGAGATCAACTATATGATACATGTTTGGAGCGTTTGGTGGAGCAATGATTTGAATGAGTAAGTTACAAGAAGTGGCCACTTTGTCCACTGTAGAGGGAGATTATATGGTAGCTACTCATGCCTATAAGGAGGCCATTTGGCTTATGAAACTATGCTCATAAGTAAGGATAAGTCAGAGATCCATTAAAGTTCAATGTGATAGTCCAATTGCTTTCATCACAAACATGAAAGCAATTGATAAAATCACAAACAAATAATTAGATTTTTTTTTTCGCAATACGAAGTGCTAGCAATAAGAAACTGGTCCATTGTGGTGAATCCTATGAATTTGTGTGCAAACGTGGTTGTAAGTAAGAATAAACCAATTCCTAGATGATTAGGATAGGTAAATATTCAACGATTTGAGGAAAGGTAATGGTTCTAAGGTGTGAATGTAAATAGTTTAAAACTGTATGGAATACCCAACGATTAATGCAATTGAATATTCACTGTAGTGGGAGAATAGAACACACAATTTCAATGACAGACTCTACACAACGATTATAAATATGAGTAAATGGGTTGTGGATAACATTCAACTAGTGATTCCCATATATATAAATTAATATTGTTCGTGATCAGTTGCATTCATAAATTCCAATCGTATGATGTATCATGGCATTCAAACAACCTACCAACTCTCACTAATAGAGAGGGGACACCGCCAAAAAATACAACAAATTAGGTAAAGAGATGTAAAATGTGAATTTCACACTAGAAAATAGAGCTGTTAATGACAATGGTGTTATATGTGAATTACATGGTGCACAATCTATTATTTTTATATGAAAAATATCAATATTAAATTTGTTTTTCTAATGTTTAGTAAATTGCTAGAAAGAGTGATTACACACTGTTAACATAGAGTTTGGTGCATTATTACACACTAGAAATGATTTGCATATTTCTATGGATTAAGGAAAACCTTTGATATACATGGATAGGTTCAATATCTCCTTTTACCTATGATCTTCAAACTAATTCATTCTTCCTCGATGCTCATTCTTTTGCTAGTTCCCTTCTTATTCCCAAGATGGATTTTCTTTCCATCTCTCTCCCTTTCTCGTTTTTTATCCTTTGTTTCATTTTTTTTTTTTAATAGAGTTACCTTGAAAGGCCAACCATCAAGATCAATTGTTTCATCTTCCATGGCTTTGGATGTTTGACATTTAATTCAAAGTTTTCCAAAAAAAAATATTTCAAAATTTAGGATGAGAAAATATTTTGGATCAACTGCAATGAAATAATATACACATGAATACAACTAATGTTTCATTGAATCGAATCTTTGTCATGGAGGAAATACTTTTGGTAGAAACGTGTTGGATATGGAAATGAGTGTAATACCATAATGAAGACCGATGACTATTGAATTCAAGGGCCAAAAATTATGAGAGGAATCTCATAATTATGTAAACTTGTTTTTTCATGAAATAGATTCAAAATTCTAATTGAATTTGTATGATAACATTTCATGGTAATTGTATGTTTATGATTTAGGTGAGATGATGGTTATTATAAGATATAAATCATGGGGACAATTTTGTTGTGATGACATTATGATATGCCTTGATCACCTTAATCTATAGTGTATTGGAGGGTGCCAATGGGATGCTTTACCAATAAGACTCTATAGGTCTGCACTCTTCTTGCACATAGAATTCTTGCCAAATAATGGATCACTTGAGGGACTGTTGAGAAGAGAAGGATATGTGTGAGCTTGGAAGGGTGAGTACAGTAAGAAAGATGTGACTTGAATGATTTTTCTATGAGAAATTCATGTCATATGCTAGCTAGGATCAAGAAGGCATGATATATTTGGGTGTGTCAAAAGATATAGTGAGTATCAACTGTGGCATCCTTGTGGAGTAGAGATATATTCATAGAAATAAGTATTGGGTGAATTGTATACTTTATCTTGTGTTAGGATTATATACTTTAGTTATGAATTTGAAATTCCTTATGGATGGGATAATTGTTGTATAAAATGGCTATGACATGCATGCTTTTCCTTTAATGATTTTTTTTAATAGGCATATGGTAGAATCATAAGACCTTGGAGGTGTCATGTAATGAACCCCAGTTGAAAATACTCATAAATTAAAATTTTTAAATCTAATTAATCATGTAGCTTACTAGCTACAGGAAAACATATAGTTTTAACAATTTGTTGATACTATGACCTATATGAATCTACAACATTCTAAAATAAACATAAAATGTAGCTAATAAACTCAAATATAACATCATATAACTGTTCTCAAACACATAGTTAATACACATCAATTAAACTCATAATGAAACACAACAACAAGATAAAACACATACCTTTTAAAAACATTTGTACAACCAATGTCTTGGGAAAAACATTCCACCTAACCATAGACTTGTTGTTCCAAATATCAATATAAATTCACCCCTAAGTTGGGGATAGCAATCCAAAAAATATGGTGGTACCTCATTGTCCACTCACAGCTTAGAAAAATATCACAACCCACTGATATTCTCTTACAACTATCCCAATTTTCCACTAGCTTTCTTCCTCTCGACCTGGCCAACCCAAGGAATGTACCCCTTCAATTATATTAGTCCATTTGATGTCCCATTTATTTATCAGGGTCTCTTTGGAACATGTAACCGGGAATATCACTACTGAGAAACTCAAGGGAGCTCACTGCTAGGAAAACTACCAAGAAACAACAATGATCATTTGTTGTTACAGAGAAATGTTGATACTGAGAGGGGGGTGAATCAATATCAAGTACAATTTATAATTTTTTTTCAACATATACTTCAACCAGATTATATATTCAATTATATCCAATGAGCAATGAATAATAGTAGAATATTTACACCAATACACCACAATACACCATGCACAATATGTGAGAAATAACCAATAGTTATTGTTCAAGGGAAGTAATGACTTCCAAAGGTAACTACATCTTCCAAATATAAAGGGAGGGATAAAACTCCAAAAGGAAGATACAATCCTCTAGTATCAAGAGAGGGTTGACCTATCCATCCTTTCCCCTTCCTTCCACCCAATAATATATGAGAGATAATAAAACTTTACATTAAATCATCACCATCAACCAACCATCACATAGAACC
>JZKD02S0252005.1:8565-21040 GCA_000966675.3 Picea glauca
TTTTTTCAAGACGTTGCACCGTAGCCTGTTGCATTGTATGAATTTGCAGCCGTTGTAGAGTATCATGGAATTCTATGAGTTTGAACATGATATCCTCTATTTTTTCTTATTTAGTTCCTAGCACCTCTTACCCTCTCTCTTAGAATTTTTTCGCCATGAACTCAAGACCATCCTCTGTCAAGGTGATGATTGATGCCTTCTTGGTATATTTCATATTTTTACACATTTCCTCCAACTGCACTATAGTTATTTTTTCCTGTGAGGGTTGTGCCCCACTCATTGTCATGTGAGCACCCTCTTTGTCAGCCTGAGATGTTTATCCATTCTTGGAATCCCCATGAATGTCTTCTATGGGCATCGTTTCTGTCCTCCTTGGCCTCTTCAACACTATGCTGCTTCCAGACACCTGAGTGTGCACTACAACCTTCCTTGTGTTAACATCCATGCTATTTGTCTTTGTTCATGGGCCTTCCTCAGTTTTTCGCTTGGGTTTGGCTGATGTCATTGCTATTAGTTTTGTTGTTGGTTTTTCTATTGGAACCTTCCACTGTGCAGGTCAGTCTTTTGTTATCCATTCGAACTCTTCCCTAGTGACGCAATATTGCATCTCCAACCATTTCTTCTTTGGATCACTTGCGGCCTGGATCCACATATGGTGTATGTATGCCTTATATTGGGATATCTCTTCAGACTCCTGGACCACTTCCATAGGAATGTACCACACATTGGTTGTTGATTGTTGTATATTTTCAAGAATCATAATGAAAACCATGTTATTCTCTCGCTTTATTTTTGTATCCTTGGATTCCTAGAGGAATTCATACCTGGCTGCATAAAACTTCCCTTTCCTATCTGAAAATTTTGGCTCCTTCCAAGCAGCCAAAGTAATGAGGATAAAGAGCCAGGAATAATGGAACTCAATTCCATTGTCATGTGCATCTCGGTAGTCAATCAAAAAATAGTTTAGGAGGTATGGCACCAAACTAAACATGATCCCTTTAACGCACTGCACTATGACTATGATGACCCCTGCTGGAGCCTTTTCTTTCCTGCATTTTCTCAGCAACTTACAAGCCATGAGCTTAGTGGTGAACCTTGTTATGTCATCGTTGATGTCCTTAAGATAAATTTCCATTTTCCCTTTGTTGGTACCAAAATGTGCCTTGACGCTCTCAACAATCTCTTTCTCATGTGCTTTGTTATCTAGGTACTCTTTTGGTTGTGCACCCAATGTGGGAAACCCTATAATTTTGGTGATCAATTCCATATCAATATGGACTGGCCTATCCATCTAGAGAATGACTTCATGTACCCAGTCCAAAAATTCTTTAATGCACAACCCCACATTGTAACTGCACCTTATGTGTGGTATGTCCATGAGATTCATGATCCTGGAGTTGTAGAGTCATGTTATCCACTACACGAGTTCCATGATAGGTCTTCCTAGGGGTCCAATTTCCCCTTTGTCTGCCAAGTAA
The DNA here is from genome assembly GCA_000966675.3 of Picea glauca. Taxonomy (NCBI): domain Eukaryota; kingdom Viridiplantae; phylum Streptophyta; class Pinopsida; order Pinales; family Pinaceae; genus Picea; species Picea glauca. Next base: position 10,044 of record JZKD02S0252005.1, read on the forward strand.
TCTTCCATAGCCAAGTCTGGGAAATTTTTCATGTCATGCACATCTTGGTCTAAGTAAATTAGTTTAAACACTTTCTCAAGTATGTCCTCCATGGTTACCACTGTATCCGAGAGGTAGGGAAGTGTGATTTCTGCGACATCCTACATGTTTCTTTTTTGGCCAATGATAGGTTGAAATATTTCCACTATTTTTGTTGTGTCATCTTCTTCCTCCTCAGTTTCTAGTTCATTAGTGATGTCCTCAACCAACACCTTCTCTTCATCGTGACCTTGTTGTTGATCCTTCATTTCCTCAAGTTTAGCAGGTGTTTCGGGGTTAGGGGTTGTGCTTTCATTTGGGTTTGCAAAGCTCTGACCCCTTTCTCCTTGCGTGGTTGTCAAGGTTTCCTCCTTGATGCTCCTTGGGCTGAGCGACTTTGCCTCCGAGGTCATAACATATTCCACCTCCATGATATTCTCAAGCTCTTCCATCCTTTCCTTTCTACTTTGGCCTTGTCGACTAACCTGTACGTATTACCCTAGAGCACCAAACTTTGGAGATGTCATGTTGTATGCAAGTTGGACAATTGTTCTCTTCTTCACACAATTAATCCTAGGTCACACACTTATATCTTGACATGTGCTCAAAAATCACTAAGTGTTGAGCTAACCCGTTCTTTCTACACTTTATAGACCTGGTCATAATTGTTTGGCCATATTTTTCACTTTTCCATGCATTTGCGCAATGTCCAATTTTTTTCCTGCGCGTTGTATTTCCATTTTGTCGCATTAGTTGTTGCACGTGACTTTCTCCACGTTCTTTTAATTTAACCAACTTCCTCCTCTTTTTGTAGTTTTCTTCTTTTTCTATTTTTGTATTCCTTTTTATTTTTTTTCTCCTTTTTATGTGTTTTTTTAAGTGTTGCTTCTTCTAATATCTACTATATTGCAATATATACATGGCTTCCTTATTAAGCTGCAATTACTGAGAGTTAGTAGGTAAATTGTCCCTATAAATTTTTAGTCGACTACCATTCATCATTCCTTTCAGTTTTGTTCCTCCCAAGTCCTTTAGCTGCACAGTTCCTCCATCTTTGACATTCTTTACTTCATATGGCCCTAGCTAATGCATCCTAAATTTACTAGGTTGTTGCAGAAATTTGTTGTCATAGAGAAGAACTAGATTTCCCTCTCTAAAACTCTTCTTCTTCATGTGCCTTTCATGCTAGGATTTGTCCCTTTATTTTTGTACCTCTTGGTGGAATCCTACCGAAATCATGTCTTATTCCATTTGTATTAGTTGAATTAACCTCTCTTGTACTGCACCTCTTTCTGTCATATTGGTAATTGATGCTACGCACAGACTAGGTCCTAGAAATTCTAATGGCACCATTGCTTCCTGTTCATACACCAATATGAATGGTTTCGGTCCTGTCAACTTCTTTCATTTTATCTTGTATGCCCATAATACTTCTCATATTTTAAAATCCCAATCATCTATGTTAACATTATAGATCTTTGTCAAGGCATTCTCCAAAATTTTGTTGAAAGATTCTTCTGTCCCATTCGCCTGAGGATGATATGGTGTACTCTCTTAATGATATACTTCAAACTCTTCAGTCATAGCCTTGATGGTATTATTAATAAAATGGGTTCCTCAGTCACTCTTTAGAATCATAGGACACCCAAATATTATGATCACCTTCTCAAACAAGAAGTGTGTTGTTGTCTCTTTGATGAAATCCTTGACTAGTGTTGCTTCAGCCCATTTGGTTAAGTATTATGTCTCATTAATGATATATCTATCTCTTGACCTTCTTATTGGTGGATTAATAGGTCCAAAAAAATTTGTTTCCCACTTGTCAAATACATGAAGTGTTACTTGTGGTCTTATGGCCATCTCATCCCTCTTGTTGGGTTTTACAACCCTTTAACTGACATCACAGTTCTGGAAATATTAGTTTTCATCTTTATGAATTGTTGGACACCATAAAATTGCGCGGTATATTTTCCTACATAGTTTCCTCCAACTACACCTTCATGAGTTTCTGCTAAAACCTTGGGTCGTTCATGTTCCAATACACACCCTATCAAGATGTTGTCTGCACCCATCTTGTATAAATGAACTGCAATGAATTGACAATTTATTGCTCTGATGACCATATTTTTCTTCTATGTAGTACTAAACTCCTTTGGCACAACTCTTATACTTAATAATTCAATGACATCAATGAAGTATTCATCAACTACATGTACTAAAAATAACTGTGCACCAGGGAAGTTGTCTTCTAAGTTAGTAGGTTATTCTCCATTGGTTACCCTTGAAAAGTGATTGGGTCATGCATTCAACTTCACTGGTTTAACTATTACTTCAAAATCAAATTCCTAGAATAATAACAACCAACTATAGAGACTCCCCCCCAACATTTTGAATAGATATTTGAGGAAATAATGATTTGTGAACATTTTAAAATTCTTTCCCAATAAGTAATGTCTAAATTTCTGAAGTGCATATACCATGGCTAAGCCTTCTCTTTCTGTTGTGTTGTAATTCTGCTCTAATTCAGAAATATTTTTTCTTGCAAAATCTATAGGATGATCTAAGTCACCTGATCTTGGTTGCGCTAGAATTTCTCCAAGTATTATTGTTGATGGATCTACATGCACATGAAATGTATTTTCTCAATATGGAAACACTAATATAGGTGTTTTCACCTCATTCCATTGAAATCCAGTTTCCTTCTTCAACAAATTTTCCATCAATGCAGTAATATGCACATACCCTTTTATACACTTCATGTAGTACCCTATATATCCATCGATTTTCTTTGAAATGATCTTTATCTTTTCTTCTGCACTCTAATATGGTGCTTGAACGTTGTCTGGAATGTGGTTATATATTGTTGTTAGTCCATTCTCTAGCTTGTTGACGCATTCCTTTTCCTCCTCCTTTTCTAAAGTCAAATGGTTGCAGGTAACTTGTAACATATTTTTGACCCCCCTACCAACTTCCAAGTTGGTGGCATATGCACAGGCTCTGGATTGTACCTCTTGCATTACATTGTCCTGGAGGTCGTATAGTTCTTTCGTGGGTATCTGCACAATGACCAACTCAAATTGGTCTATGTATGCATATATGTTTTTGTGGTCTCCTGGTCAACTTTGACCATCTTATCCTTTAAATTATCCAGTCCCTGCTAAAAATCCTCATTCCATTGAAATCTAGGGTCATTCTTCAACAACTTTTCCATCTGTGTAGTAATCTATACATACCCATTTTTAAAATTTTTGTAGTACCCTGTATGTCCAAGTGTGGCTCTTAACTGGTGCACTGACTTTGGTGGTGGTCAGTTCACAATTATATCAATAATATCAGGGTCAACCAGTAAACCCTATCTTCACACTATATGTCCCATCAGTATCCCAAAAGGTATTCCAAAAATTCATTTCTTGATGTTTTGTGAGATCTAACATTTCCTGCATCTTTCCAATATTAGTCTTAAAACTTCTACATGATATTTCAAAAGACTAAAAGAAATCCAGTCATCCAGATATACTTCTAAAAACTTATGTATGAACTCCTTAAAAGCATCTATGACCACCCTTGAAAATATGGTCAATGGATTCTGTTGGAAGAATGGTTGTTGTCATTGATGTCAACCCTAGTCATGGGTTTTGGACTGCAAGATTGATGAAGGTATTTGGACATGAAGGAAAATGCACATGTAGATACAACATCCATGGATGGATAGTATACATCATTTTGTTTCTGATGGTATGTGGCATGTCACATGGATTCTCATGGTTGAGGAGAAATGAATTTTTGAAGATGACAAAGTGAATTGAAGAAGGAAGTACATGTAGGCCTTGTAGATAATTAAAGAAAATAATTACAAAATAAGAAAGTGTCAGGTCGGCCCTAATGTTAAAAGGAAGTTACATATATGGTATAAATAAACATCATTATACATTCATTTGATACAAGTTGAATTTCAGAGGAAATCAGAAGTAAAGAAGGCCATATTTCAAGGGAGGATGAAGTCTTTTGGTGATGTGTTCTAAGGTATGTTATTTTTAGGTCATCTTACCATTTTTTCTATAACGTTTTTTCTAGAACTATGAAAATGGTGAAATCACTATGTTATTGAGAAGAAATATCAAGGTACCTCTGGTAAAAATTTTAGCTCTTGATTCACTATAATTATGGAGATACAGTTTGTGGAAGATAGGGTTTGTGACCAGTCCTGAAACTAGTCAATAAATAGGTGTTCCAGGTAAAACAATCATAACTTCTTCATATAGAATCCAAATTAAGTGGGACTACTTTCATTGGAAAGAGTAAGGACTGTAGTTTCGTGTGTGCAATTTTTAGAATCATATTTTAAATATTGAGCGCGGGGCATGTTGTACAAGTTGAGTCTTCTAAATAGACCAGAATTGAATAAAGTCTACCATTCTTTCTATAACCTCCTTTTGGGGAGGATTCAAGGAGTGAAAATTGGAGGAGTTTCAGAGAATACATTGAGTAATGTTATCTACAGGATCAAATTACTCCAATAATTGAAGAATTGTAGAAATTGAAGAAGTCTCAGGAAGCATTATCAGGTTCTATGTGATGATTGGTTGATAATGATGATTTAATGTAAAGTTTTATTATCTATCATATTTTTTTAGGTGGAAGGAAGGGGAAAGGATGGAGAGTTCAAATCTCTCTTGATATTGGAGGATTGTATATTCCTCTTGGAGTTTTATCCCTCCCTTTACATTTGGAATCTGTAGCTACCTTTGGAAGTCATTACTTCCCTTGAACAATAAACTATTGATTATTTCTCATATATTGTGCATGGTGTATTATGGTGTATTGATGTAACTCTTATACCATTATTCATTTCTCATTGGATATATTTGAATGGCTTAAGTATAAGTTGAAAAAGGTTTTAAATTGTACGTGATACTAATTCACCCCCCTCTCAGTATCAACAGATTCTTCAATCCAAAGGGCATAACTATATACTGATAGGATCCCCATTCTGTATAAAATGCAGTCTTATGCCTGTCCTCTAGAGCTATTTTAATATGATAGTAACCTGAGAATCCATATTTGAATGAATATGTTTCCTTTCCTCCCACATTATCCAAGACCTCACTTGTAAAAGGGGTAGGGAAAGGATAATGTAAGCAAGCATAATTAGATTTCCTCAAATATACACAAATCCTAATCCCCCCTTGCTTCTTTTCCTAGAATACCATGGGACTGATCCATTCAAATTCATCCGCTGGTTCTATGATACCAAATTCCAACATTCAATCAATTTCTTCTTTCACATTCTACTTATACACTAGATTCAACCTGTAAGGTCTCTGTCTAATAGGTCTAGCATATGGTTTTAGGGGTATCTTCATCTCACATATCTCAACTACTATTCCCTTCACTTTTGTAAAGGTTTTTGGAAACAAGTCACTGTATTCGTGCAATAAATTTGTTATCCTTTCTAGTGTCTACTCATCCTAGTAGTCTCCAATGATTTCCATTTTAGGTTTCTCTTCTATCCCAATGTTAAATTTCTTAACCTTGATTGGTGCAACAAATGCTTCTAATTCTAGAGATGGAACTTCCACCTATATTCCTCCTTCAATCAATGTGATATGAATGTTGTGTGGATCATCTTCATATGGTGCATCCTCTTTGACATGATAACATGAGAGTAAATATTTGACTATTTGTATGTTCTGTTGTTGATAGTTTTTTATAATTTTTACCTATGGTTCATAAAAAACTATAACTACCCATATCAACATCAGATATGAATCAATGTTGGGGTTCTTATGCTCAAATGAGAAGGCTACCACAAAATTATGTTGTAATACTATCCAATCTGTAGTGAATTTGTGCCTCTCTTGGTGTATGTACCATTTCCCTAGTATCCCTTCCAATGTATGATTGAAGTGATGAGGCCATTCCTCTAGTGTGTCAACCTCCATTGTATTCTTCTTTTATCTAAGTCATCAACTGGACTTCCTCCCCCATCATATTTACACACTATATTTTTCCCCTATTTTGCACTAAATCTAATGCGCAATAAGCTTTTACATTGATACAAGTCCTGAATTGTTTCCTTGTGTGCACCCCACCATCTTGCAGGTGTTTCCTTGAGTGGAATATCTAGGGATAGCAACCTATGATTTTCCAAAACTTCTTCCTCATAATTTGTCAAGAATTCCTATGAGTCATTTAAACCATGAAAACTAGGAGGTTCCCTTATTTTTGTACCATCCCACCTTACCACATAGTCTATTCTTGTGCAACTTCTTATGGATACTTCATGTAGTCTTTGTTGCTAATTCTCCATACCCGTATCTGAGTTTGAAGAATACAATGTAATTCTTCTCCAGCTAAGTATCCCATCCACAGTTGGGTTGACATAATCCTCTTCTCGCACAATGGTTATGTATAATTGATTTATTTCTTCCAAATCCAAACAGGTTTCCTCTACAAACCTTTCTCCTTTTGAAGGATACAATGGTGCAATAACTCTATATTCACCTAATTTAAAATTCATTTTCCTTGTCTTCAGGTTGATTACAACTTGTTTATAAAATTCCCAATCCAATCCAAGTAATGTTGGGTAGGGTTTTGTGCCATCTACTATCTCTATCACCTTGAAATCTACCACAGTTCACACTCCATCCAAATCTATTGTCACACCTTTAAGTCTTCCAATTAGTAACACTCTGTGTTGATTTTCTATTTTTAACTGGACAGGTGAATAGCCTAATGTGAGTTCCCCCATACACTTCGATGTCTTCTTAGGTAAGAAGTTCACTTCAGATCCTAAATCAAGTATGATATATCCCATGTTGAAGTCCCCAATGTTGGAATTTAGCCTGAATTCCCTACTTGTTCTTCTTCTTGTATGGAGATGATTGACTATTTTTTCTCTAACTTCCCTTATACCTGTGTGTTGCATCTTTATATCAAATTTTGTAAGACATTAATGGATGATGGATCATTTAATAACATAACACGGGATTGAATAAAAGTATTTATGGTACTTACTTGGTCTAAAGGTTGTCCTTTACTGATGTGATCCATTGAATATGGAATCTTGTACATTGGTGGATCTTGATTTGGTTGCGTAATTGATGTAGACGCAATGTTCTCATTGAGAATTTCCTGTCTGGCCTCCCTAAATGTTTCCTTTTCTTTATGCACGTCAAAATAATTATGTGGATTAGTGTTCTTTTTTACCCATTGGTGTTGAGATGGATCCTATTTTGATGCATCATATATTATCTTGTCTCCTCCTCTAGTAACTATATTGATGTTTTTCCCATAATCCCTAGCTTTTGCAGAAATCCACTAGGAATTCTGATTGTTCTGGTTCCTTTTTTCTTGAATTTTTCCCAATAATGTTGGGCAGTATTCTGTGTCATGGCATACTTTGCGACAATATATGCATGTTGTAGGTGGAAGTAGACAATCCCTTGCATAATGTCCTAGTTTTTTACAATTGTGGTAGATTACTGGCCCTTTGTCACGTCCAAATCCTCCTCTTCCTCAACCTCCACATCTGAATTCACTTCTATCTCCTCATGATGCATTGTATTGGGGTACCTGGTTATACTGCGTGAGATTATACTGTGGTTGTGCATTGTTGTACTGCGGTTGCACGAGATTAAATTACGGTTGTGCAGTATTGAATTGTGGTGCAACTTTCTCTGTCATCATCTCCGCTTGTACCCTGTAAGTTTCTAAAGTTATTTATCTCATCAATTCCAATGTTCGACATTCCTTATCATCATGAACCACTGATTTGAATTTTTTTTAGTAAGAACTCTTTGGTATTGTCTTATACTTATGTATCATTGGGAAATTATATGGATCATGCCCATGTGTCTTAAAAATATCACACCATGGTCCTCTTGCTGGGAAAGGGTTTGGCACCCCTGCTACCAAGTACTGTACAAAAGTGGGACATTCATTCTTATGATGTCCTTATGTCCTGCATAACGTACACCAAAAAAATTCTCTTTTATCTTTCCCCTTATTCTGGTTCAATTGAAATGTCACATTCTTCAAATCCTCCTTCATCTCCTCTATTGTTGGATATGTTTGTTGATACTAGTTTTCTTCCAGCTGTAGGGCTTCTTGTAGAGCCTTTTCCTGAGTTTGAAACTTATGTTGTTGCAACAGATACTTCAAGTGTGGTAACAATGAGTTCAGAAATAAATTCCTATGTTGCATGTCAGTAATAGAGTATCTCAACTTACCTTTCATATTTTTGAACCTTTGATCAATCTTCTAGATAGACCCACATGGTTTCTTCTTGATTTCAATCATTTCATTCATGTACTGGTCCTCTAATATTGGCTTCTGAAATTCATTTACCAATATCTTTTTCACCTCTGTGAAAATATTTGGAGCTCCTTCTGGATTGTTTACATCAAGGATCATGTACCAGTCTAGCACGCGGTCTTTGAGTGATATAACTAATTGTGTGACTTTCATATCCTCATTTGTGATCTTCTTTTATTCCCAGATATTTTCACAGATGAATAAATTATTTTTAGGGCCCTCTGATGCCTCTCCCTAAAACTCTGGTAATTTGATCATGGGATCTTGTCCTACCATTTTGAACTGTGTTGAATTGCTGCCTCCGAGCAATGTAGATAATTGATTGTTAATTCCTAAAATTTCTTCCCTAGTTGGTTGTCCTTGATTGGATCCTTGACCTGTTTCTCCTATTCCACTAAAATTCGATTGTCTAAACGTTGGTGTTATTTCAGGTGTATTAGTCGCACATGGGGTTGTAGGTTTAACACTGTCTTTGATCTGGATTGGAGTTCTTCCTTCTATTCTTGACCCTAGACCTCTTTTTTTCCTTTCATATGTTGCACGTAGTATTTCCTTAATTTGATCCACAACCAAAATATCCTCTACCTCTTCTTCATCACTCTCCAAGCCCTCTTTGTTGGCTATGATCCTCTTTTTTTGTTCATATTATATTGGTAAGGTCTTTCGCTGCACATATTTCCACCTTTTTCCATTATCTTCTTTATCTGGTCCTCTTCCATCATGATTGGGTCCATTGCCTCTTTCTTATTTCCTTTAGACATGTCCCTATCCATATCTCAAACTCTTGTCAGTGCTTCCCCCCTTCCCCCATGCGCGCAGGGAAGTTTATATGTTTGATTCCATAGTCATCACACCTTTTTCATACAATAAAATATTGATAGAAGTATAAAGTGATCTGATGTACCTACCTCTGGGTCCCTTCATAAAATCATGCTCTGCAACATTGTAGGACTTCACAGTATCAACCACAAACTCAGTGAAAAACCTTGCAATAATATTATCTAACCAGAAACCTATTGCGCGTGTAAATTTATTATTGACTCGTTGTAACTACATGATCTCCATCGGATACCACTCTAGCTCTCTAATATGATTCGTAGGATCATTTTCCTTCAACCTCAATAACCACTCCTACAACAAATGTCATAAATCACATAAAATACATGTCATGAAAGTCACTAAACACCTATTTGTCGAGATATTTGCACAGTGTAAAATTAGGGTTTATGTTGTCCTTCTATGAAAAATTGAGTTCCTTTGTCCTCAACCATATTTCAATATCTTCCTTTGTTGGATTCCATGGCCTAAACATTCCCTTCTATTATTTCATCCTCCATGATTTTCTTCCATAGATCATGTCCACTCAATCTTGTGCATTTCCAATCGAAAATAGAACCATTAGTTGGTTACTTGGGATGACCCAGGTTCTGATCTCAAATAGATTTCCAACAAAACCCTCAAAACTATCGGCCCTCCTAGTCAACCAGAATCAATGTTGTGCACATAGTGCACAACGCAATCTCTCCCGAGATATATTTATGGGGGACTGCAATACTCATGTGTTTGCAGTCTAGGAAAGAGTGGGGATTGTGTGTTGATTATTTTCCTTATGCATCAACATCATTAAGCATTCATCTACTTCTAGTATTCATTCATCATTAACTATGCATGAATTATATTATAATTATATTTAACCCTTCATTCTCTGAATGATGATTAAAATAATAGAAAATAAATCATTCATAACACATATAACACAATATTTTACCGTGGTTCACCCCCTCCTGGGATACGTCCAGAAAGATCTGGCTCTTCTTCTCTTTTATTTATGTTGTTGCAAAATTTGCATCGCTCGCATTAAATCTTCAAGATTACAATAAAAATGAGGGTAAGTACACTCTGGGAGGTTGACTAGATCACACCCGACTACACAGCCTATAACCTAACCCTAAAAAACTTTCTTATTCTACTCAACCAAAATAACAACTGACTTCACAATAATCAACAACTCACGAGCTCACAATAATAAACTGAACTCGACCTAGACCTCCTTGGTATTTATTTATACTACTCTACTTGGCTTATAGCCATTACAATATTGTCAAAAACCCTAACCCTAACATGGTTAGGCATGTCTGCATGTGTTCCATGTTTCTTTTCCTCCTCCATGCTTCTTTTCATTATTTTTCCTTATTTTTCTTTCCTACCTCCTAAGGCGTGCACTCCAAAAATAGAACTTTTGTTCCCAAAATAGGTCTTTTTCTCAAAATAGTTTTTTCTCCCAAAATAGGCCTGCACCAACACTATGATATCCTTATATCCTTACCATACGATCCTCTCGCTACTAACATGTTGGAATATCAATAAGTCATTCCCCAATCCCATATATCTATAGACCCTATCCCTGTTCTCGAGGATCCCAAATGACCAAAATTATCTGACATCCATTCGTACCCTTCGACCACAAAGGAATCACTCATGGGTAATAATGGGGAGGAATGCAATGCCATAGATGCATAAGAAATGGATTTGGAAGGAACATATATCTAGGTTATTGTTTATTCATTCCACATACAAAATATGAAGCCAATTCCATCGAATAATATTTAGCATGTCCATCAAGCTCTTCACAAGAGAAGGAAAGCTTCCAAAGAGAGAACCCA
>JZKD02S0252016.1:0-21039 GCA_000966675.3 Picea glauca
TACGTGCATAAACCCACGGTCGAGGATTCATACACACAGGAAATACAAGTGGTACTTAAGCGCACATCTATTTTCCACTCTTGTAACCCTTGTTGGTACCCCTTTGAATGGTATCACATCAGAAAACACCTGTATATGGATCGACCTAGATTTTCTGAAGCCCTCTTTAGATAAACTGATCGGATGCCTGACTGCTATAGTGCCACTGAGAACAACATTCAGGAAGATACTCTCTAGTACCTGGGTAGTTGGCTAGTATGACTAAGGGCATGGTTTATCCTCCTTAGTTGTTTCCCTAATATATTGGGTCGAGTACTACTGTTGGACCCCAGACATATATTAGAGAGATATAACACATGGAAAACCCTTGTCTATAGAACCCTTGAATACCTAACCTTTGGGGATGGAAACAAAAAAAAAACATAGACAAGATCTATTGCCACGCAACTTTGTCTCCTGCATTCGAGTTGCCAAATCACTACACATTTCTTCCCTATTAAGCATTTGGGAATTTCATCACTACAGTATTCTTCAGATTGGAGTATAACTCCGCAGGTGTACATTAAAAAAAACAAAAAAAAAGTAGTATGGATTTTGTTGCACCATTATTTAAGACCTATTCCATTGGATTTCTCTCTTCGCCCTTATCACATTCATACCTATCATTTTTCATCAAATATTTTGACCCCACCCACCCCTTTTTGGTCCCCTCGTCATCATGGTCCATACTCATAGCCAAGACTTGGAAGCTCGCTTCAATACCTTGCAATATAATTTCACAGAGACTCAACAAGAAGTGAGACAACTCAGTGTCAATATTTCTTCCATCAATAAAAACATGCATTCCTCCATCATTGTCTGAATAGAGGAACTCAAACAAGACCTCAAACAAGACATTACTACCCAACTTGAATATGTCACTATGATGATCTACACCAAGCTGCATATCCTTGCAAATCCTCCCTTATCTGACCCACCTTTACATACCAAAGTTGAAACTTCCTCCCATTCCCATAATTTTCAGCCCCATCACTTTTAGCATGACCTATGCCTTCCATGTGTGGATGTGACCAAATTTGATGGCTCAAATCCCATTGGTTGGGTAACTCAAATGGAACATTATTTCTCTTTGTACGACATTACAGATGAGTTGACCAAACTCTAGTATGGTGTTCTCCATCTAGATAAATAACGTTGGAAATGGTGGCAATGTAAAACAACTCTCTGCCAAGGCTATGTTTCTTGGACACACTTTGTGGCAAAGATTTATGAATTCTTTGACACTGAAACCATCCATTTAGGCCATTTGAAAAATTTGAAACAATCTAGCATAGTGGAAGACTTTATAGCTTCTTTTGATAAAATGGCTTTTCGTACAGAGGGCATGTCTAATGATTTTTTCCAAGAATGTTTTACTAGTGGCCTCAAGGATGAGATCCATGCCCATGTCCTCATGGCTCGGCCACAGAGTTGGGTGGAGGCTACTAAAAGAGCTAAGGAAGCACAACAGGTTGTCTCTTCTCAAAACCATAAACCCTCCTTTATTCCTCACACTAAAAAATTCAATCCAACTCCTCCTTCTACTCCACTAAAGATCCAAAAATTGACCAGGGCTGAAATGGTTGAACACCAACTCAAAGGCCTTTTTTATAATTGTGATGACAAATATTTTCCGAGACACAAGTGTAAGGAACAAAATTTTTTTATGCCATCTCGGAGGATGTTTTAGAATAGGATGTTGAAGCTCCCCTTGTGTCTGTGTCACCTGAACCCACAAACATAACCCCTCCCTTTGATCCTCCCGAAGTAGAAGCGGTCATTTCCCTAATTCTCTCCCTGGCTTCTTTGCTCCCCAAACCCTCAAGCTAATTGGTTACATCAAGCATAGGAAGGTCATCATTCTTGTTGATTTTGGAAGCACCCATAATTTTATTCATCACCGCATTTCCCAAGAAACTAATTGCTATATCCATGTAGTCACTAATTTCCAAATCATGATTGCCAATGGCGGGTCCATGAAATGTGGAGGGTGTTATGAAAATGTGTGTCTCCAAATTGGTGACTACCACCTGAAATCTCATATATTTTCTATCGACATGGGCGATTATGACATTGTGTTCGGTGCAGACTGGCTAAGAACTTTGGGTCCCATTCTCATGGATTTTAAGGAATTAACCATGCAATTCAACCAGGCGGGCCAAAAATATAAGTTCCAAGTCATCACCATTGGTTCCCCTAAGATCATTAGTTCCCATCGCATGGAAAACCTTCCAAAAAAATGTCATTCTGGCATTATTTCCCAACTCCATGCCATACAAGAAATGGAGACACCCTCTGTGCTGTAGGACCTCCAATCCATCCTCTCTAAACATCAAGTGGTGTTATCCACTCCCAAGGGACTCCCTCCTTCCCATTGTGTTCATGATCATTCCATTCCCTTTGTCCCAGGAAGACTTCCTCCCAATATATGTCCCTGTCATCACCCCTTTTCCCAAAAACAATAATTGAGAAAATGGTTCAAGAACTACTCAACGCAGGTATTATCCTCCCTAGTACGAGCCCCTGCTCTTCTCCTGTGGTCATCGTCCTTAATAAAGAAGTTTCTTGGTGCATGTGTCTTGACTTCCACGCCCTCAACAAACTCACCATTAAAGACAAATTTTCCATTCATGTCATTGATGACAAATTTCCCATTCTTTACTAAACTTGATCTTCTTTCTGGCTACTACCATATTTGTATGAAAGAGGTAGACATTCCTAAGACTTCCTTTAGAATTCATGAGGGCCACTATGAGTTTTTGGTCATGACCTTTGTCTTGTGTAATGCTCCCTCCACTTTCCAAAGCTTCATGAATCATGTCTTCTGTCCTTTTCTCAATTATTTTGTCTTGGTTTTCTTTGATGATATCCTCATCTATAGAAAAATTTGGACAAACCATCTTCCTCATGTGGATTGAGATCTCCATCTACTCTCTCAGCACCAACTTTTCTTGAAACAATATAAATGTGATTTTGGTGCCTTGGAAGTTGAGTACTTGGGTCATCTCATTGGAAAGGTTAGTTTCAGGGTGGATCCTAAAAATATTGAAGCTATGCAAGACATGCCTCACCCAAATATCTCAAATGATTGTGTGGATTTCTGGGCTTAATAGGTTATTATTGCAAGTTTGTTAAGAATTATGGAAATATTGCGGCACCTCTCACTGCACTCCTTAAAAATAATTCTTTCACTTGGACTCTAGCAGCTGCTCGGGCTTTTCAAACCTTGTATATGGCCATGTACACCACTCCAGTTCTGGCCCTTCTTGATTTCACAAAGACCTTTGTCCTAGAATGTGATCCTTCAAGGAAAGGAATTGGTGTTGTCCTTATGCAAGAGGGCCAGACTTTTCCCTTTACCAACAAACAAATGTCTGAGAAAAATTTGGGCAAATCAATCTATGAAAAGTAAATGTTGGCTATTATGCATGTTGTTGATCTTTGGTGCCATTATCTATTGGGGAAATGCTTCCAAATTAAGACAGATCATCAAAGCCTCAAGTATTTTAAGGAACAATGCATTTCCTCCCTAGAGGAACAAAAATGGGTGACTAAGCTCTTTGGATATGATTATGAGATCATTTACAAGAAAGGCAAACACAATGTGGTTTCCAATGCACTTTCTTGAAAATATGAAGATGAAGGGTCCCTTTTTTCTCTCTCCTTCATTGTACTAGATTGGCTACAAGTTGTTCACCAGGAATGGCTACAAGATCCCAAAAGTTCGCATCTGATACAACAATTGCAGTCCAATTCTCCAGTTTCTCCAGGGTACTCTTGGCTCCATGATGAGCTTCGATACAAAGTCCATTTGTATTTAAGTAAACAATCAAAACTTAAAACCATGGTACTTTCTGAGCTTCATGATACACCCACAATTGGGCACTTTGGGTTTACCAAAACCTGTGACAGGGTCAACCGTTCCTTTTTCTAGGATGGTATGAAACATGACGTTCATAATTTTGTGGTTGAATGTGATGTTTGTCAATGCAACAAGGGAGAAACAATCAAATCTCCTATTACACTACAAGAGATTTTGATTCCACCTGCTATTTGGAGGGATACCTCTATGGATTTTATTGAAGGATTACCTAAATCAGGAAATAAATTAGTCATCATGGTGGTAGTTGATCGTCTTTCCAAGTATGCCCATTTCTATGCTCTTCAACACCCATTTATAGCATCCACTGTGGATCAACTTTTCATGGATTAGGTCTTCAAGATTCATCACATGCCACATTCTATTGTTTTTTATCGTGACCCAAATTTCACCAGTAATTTTTGACAAGAATTGTTCAAGCTACAAGGCAGCTAATTGCATCTCAACACATCTTATCATCCCCAGACTGATGGTCAAACTGAATTTGTCAACAAGTGTTTGGAAACATATTTGAGGTGTTTTTCCTTGGAAAATAAAAATCAGTGGGCTCAATGGTTACCACTATCTGAATGGTGGTACAACACTTCATACCATACATCTACCTGCATGACTCCTTTTGAAGCGGTATATGGAAAAAATCCACCTTCAGTTATTTCATATTTTCGAGGTGTATCAAAGGTCTAGGTGGTTGACCAAATTCTTATAGTTCGAGAGGATATTCTCTGTACCCTCAAAGAGAATTTGGTCATGGCCCAAAATCGCATGAAGCAAAAAGTAGATCAAGGTCTCTCTGAATGTCAATTTCTAGAAGGGGATTAGGTGTTTCTTCGACTACAACCTTACAAGAAAAATTCCCTCAAGGATGACCATTGTCAGAAACTGGTGCCCAAATTTTATGGTCCTTATACTGCTCTCAAGTGTGTGGGATAGGTGGCCTATCAGTTAGCTTTGCCCAGTCATTCTAAGCTCCATCCTATTTTTCATGTTTCCTTCTTAAAGAAGGTGACTCAAACTAAGTGCCAAACTCAAACCAACCTTCCTGAGTTGGAAGAAGAAGGATCCATTTGGCTACAACCACAAGAAGTTTTGGATGAGTGTGAACATCGTCTACATCAGCGAACTATCAAGGAAGTGTTAGTCTAGTGTAAATATACAACTCGAGAAGATGCCACTTGGGAACCAACTACTATTCTTCAACAATTTTTGCATCTCAAGCCTTGAGGAAAAGGCTATTTTTAAGGGGGAGGAAATGTTAGGGACCTAACCCCTCACATAGGTAGAACAATATATTATGATGTAATAAAGGTCAATATTAATAAGGCTGAGCAATAAGGAAGAATAACTCCAATGTAAGAAGGCATAATAGAAGCTTTCACTTCTAGAAGGATCTTCCTCTAGATGGTTCTTTTGATAGACATATTTAGTATAAATAGGAGTCGAGGGTATGAGAACTTTTTTCTTGGATATTATTGTAATAGAGATCTTCTTGACTGGAGGTTTCCCCCATGAAGAGGAAAGTGAAAATTTCTCTCAGTAATCAAAGTTATCTTTATGGTGTTATTCTGGTATCATTTCGGTATTATTGTTGTGTTGTCCTAGATTTATTGTTGTTCATCTACCATTTCTAGCATTTTATTTCTGTTCTGCATACTTTTTATATATGGAATATTACATACCAACTGTGACAATCTCTCCTCTACTATGTCAGAGTCCGAAAGAGAAGTAATCATTGCAACGCATAGGCTAGGCACAATAAACTCCATCAACATTATTACTTCTTTCCCATAGACCAACCTAAAAGGTGTTTGTCCTTTCAATCTTTTGCTTGTGGTCCCGTATTCCCATGATACTATGGGAACTCTTAAGTCCCAATCATCTTGACCTACATTGCATATGTTTGTCAGATCATTCTCCATAATTTTGTTAAAATATTCTACTATCACATTGGCCTAAGGGTGATATGACATACTCTTATGATGATGAATTTGAAATTCCTCGGTCAATTTTGAAATCGTCCTATTCAGGAAGTGTGTCCCTTGATCACTGAGTAAAATGTGTGGGAATCCATATAGTGTAAATGCATTCTTAAATAGAAACCTCACAAAAATATCCATGGTACAGTCTATCACTTATGTTTCTTCTACCTATCTGGTCAAATACTCTGTTGCAATGATTATATACCTAGATCCTAATTTTCTCTGTAGTGGGTTGATCAATCCAAAAAAATATATTACACATTTATCAAATGCTTGCAATGTATACTATGGGTGTAAAGGAATCTCATCCCTTCTGGATGTATTTGCCACCCTTTGGAAAACATCGCATGCCTGACAATATTCTTTAGCATCCTTATGAAGTGTGGGCCACCAGAGCTCTGCGCATAAAATCTTCTACGTTGTTTCTTTTCATGCGTAGTGTCCTCCTGCAATTCCTTTATGTGCTTCTGAGAGTATCATTGGATTTTCATGGTCTAACACACATCATATCAATATTATATCAACACCTAACTTGTATAAGTTCCCTGAAATTAATTGATAGTATGTTTCTTTAACCACTAATTGTTTCTTCTACGTAAATGTCATGTCTAATGGGGCCAATCTTGTACTGAAAAATTGCACAATGTCTGTGAAGTATTCGTCCACCATTTTAACTACAAATAATTGTGCATCGGGCAAGTTTTTATCTAGATTCCCTGTATCGTCTCTTGATAGTATGCGCGATAAGTGATCTGGTCCTGCATTCAACTTCCTTGGTTCCACAACAACCTCAAAATCATATTCCTGGAACATCAATAACCACGTTCATATTCTCCCCCCCAACACTAACTTGTTCATTAAGTATTTTAGTGCAAAATGGTCTAGATACATCTTAAAGTGAGACCCCAATAAAGAATGTCTAAACTTTTGTAGTGCATATATCATTTCCAACCTTTCTTGTTCTATGGTAGTGTAATTCTTTTATGTTGTTGACAGCTTCTTGCTTGCAAAACAAATTGGGCGGTCTATGTCTCCTTCCCCTAGTTGAGATAATACTGTGACTAAAGCTATGGATGATGCATCCACATGAACATGGAACTCCTTCCAATCTAGAAAGATCAAAATCAGTGCATTCACTAATTTATTCTTCAATGTATCCAAACCTTTATGACAATCTTCATTCCACTGGAACTTAGCTTCTTTCTTCAACAACTTCTCCATGGGTGTTGTAATTTGCGCATAACCCTTAATGAAATTCATGTAATATATTGTATGACCTAGTGTTTCTCTCAACTGTCTAACTGATGTGGGTGGTTGTAAATCTAAAATCACTACAATCTCAGTAGGATCCACTAATAATCCCTGCTTACATACCACACGGCCCAACAAAATTCCAAAAGGCATGTAGAAAATGCATTTCTTCAATTTCAATGAAATATGACATTGTCTACATCTATTGAACATTAACCTGAATACTTCTATGTGATATTTATAGAATAATCATAGTCCAATAATCTAAGTAAACTTCAAGGAACTTATGAATAAATTCCTTAAAATTTTGCTACAACTACTCTTGAAAAAATTGTAGTTGCATTCTTCATCAGAAAAGGAATTACTATGTATCGATAGCTTCCCCACTCTGTTTCAAAGGTAGTCCTTCCTGCACAATTCTAATATGGTGATATCTTGAAAATCTATTTGCGAAATAATAGGCCTCCTACCCTCCTACATTCTCTAGCACTTCATCTGTAAACAATGTTGGAAATGGATCATGAAGATGTGCATCATTCAACTTCCTTAGGTCTACAAAAATCTTGATTCCCCCTGTATTATTATCTTTCACTACCATTGGAATTATCCATTCTGATTCCACAACTGGTTCAATGATTCCTACTTCCAATATTCGGTTTATCTCTACTTTCACCTTCTCTTTATACTTTGGATTTAACCTGTAGGGTCTATGTCTCACCGACTTAGCATATGGTTTCAAAGGGATATTCATTTCTCCTAAATCACCAACTATCCCCTTCATCTCTGAGAGCATAGATGGGAATAGATCATGATACTTGCACAGTAAATCTGCAATCTTCTCCACAGTTTCATGATTCCAATAATCAACTATCTGCACAAATTTTGAGTTTTCTTGTGTCCTAATATTTATCTTCAGTGTATTTATTGGCTATGCATACACAACAGATTCAAGTTCAGGTCCTTCTATTGTGTGTTCCCCCTCCATTTCAGGTACTTGTATATTCCTTGGATCTTCCTCGTCTTTCCCTTCCTTAGCAACATTATAAAATTCTAGTAATTCATGGACATTCATAGAAGCTTTCTACGCACTACACATAGGTACTACCTCTTTTTGACCTTCTTATGAAAAAATGTTGTTTCTAATAACCTGTAAGGCTACATCTACTATTGGATATTCATGTTCAAATGTAAATGTTACCTTAAACCTATGAATTAGCGGGTCCCAATTCATTGTTTATCTGTGCATTTCTAGTTCTAGGTACCAATTCTTAGGAATTGTATCCAATGTATGTATACACATGTGCATCCATTCCTTCTTCAGTATCAATATCCATATGTTTCTTCAATTCTCAACATAATCTATTGAATCACTTACCCCTGTATACTTATTTGCAATATACTCAACCTCAGTACCAAGTCTTACTTGCATTACTCTTCTACATTGCGACCAGTCTTCCATTCCCTCTTTGTGTGCAACCCACTATCTGGTTGGAGTGGCCCTCAAGACAACATCTAATGCCAATAGTATTTGTTGTTCAGGTACCTGCAACTCAAACACCTTTAAAAATTAGCTTATATAATTTGATCCATCATACTTGGGTGGATCACATAACTTCATTCCAATCCAGTGCAATGATCGAGTTATGCATGCACATTGTCTATTTGATACTTCATGAATCCTCTGCTGCCAATTTTCTAGACCTTCCTTGGAATCTGATGCACAGGAGCTAATGCTTCTCCAACTTAGTGCACTATCTATAGTGGGGTTAACATATTCATCCATTTGTGCAATCATGTTATACAAATTGTCAATTTTGTTCCCCTTTTCTGGTTCGATATGCCTCTTTTCTTTTGTTGGATCCAATGGTGTAGTAACCTTCAATTCTCCTACCTCAAATATCATTTACCTCCTTTCAAGTTAATAATTTCCTAGTTTTCAAATTCCCATTAAAGTCCCATTAATGTTGGATATGGTTGACTATCATCCTTGATTTCGATAAATTTGAAGTCTGCTACACTGTGCACCCCATCTATATTCACAGGTATCCCTGTCAATCAACCAATTGGTACTATCTTGTGTTGGTTTTCCAACCTTAACTGAATGGGAGACTAGATTAACTTGGGTTTCCCCATCATTTCCCATGTCTTCTTTGGTAACATATTTTCATTCAAGCCAAGTCTAAAATAACGTTATACACATCATATCCCCCAATCTGTGCACTTAATTTAAACTCTTTGTTGGTCCTCTTTTTGTGCAATACTTGATTCACTACCCTCTGTGTATTAGGAATTTCCCTTTCTTGTGCACAATGATCAATCATTTTACATAGCGTATTCAACATAGTTTCATCTTTCATCAATTCTATGCAACTTCACATAAACTCTCTTAGAGTACTTTCCTTCTCAAGCATATTTTCTGGTATAGTACGATCACAGAAAGGAGGTGCAGATGATGTTTATGCTACCCAATCTGATCCCAGTATCTCTTTTCTTTCCCTCTAATACGTCTCCTTTTCTTGTTGAGGCTCAAATGTTTGTAGTGGGTGGGAAATCCCCCTACGGACTAGCATTAAGGGTTTTGCAATGCATGCAGAAATGACCTAAAGTATCCTACCTTTTACCATCATCCCAATCCTAAACCCCATTATTCATATGTATATATAAGGTTAAAAAGATCAAGTTATTGTACCTTATTTTCTGTGTTTGATGTCGATCCTTTAACGTTCGGTCCCTCCTTGACTACAAATCTCCTCCCAAAGATGACCTACATTCATAAACAGACAAACAAAGAACTCCAAACATGCATATGATCTATGAACTAATGGGTTAGAGATTCTATCAAAATATAATCAATATTAAACATTAAAAACCTCATATGGTGGGATGGGAAAAGTACTTCTTTTATTAATCTCACAAGAGTAACTCACAATAGTGAGATCGACCACTGCTCCTCGAATCGGGTCCTAGGCTCCTCTTCAATTATGCTCCAACTGCTTTTGTATATGCTTCTCTTCACACAATGGTTGCAAAAGGTTGGGGCAAAGGGAATGCAAAATCAGGTAGATTTTCGTTATAATTATTTTCCTCCTTCTAATGGGACCCCTACCCCTTCTTTTATAGGCTAGAAAGGGCTAGGTATTTGGTCGAGTGACCGGCTATGGGCGGTCAAACGGTTTAGGTAAATTACCCAAAACTATGAGTTATGTCTGCTACTTTCCATTTTTCGTGATTTTGTAGGTATATGTGGGTTGTAGTGGGTCAGCTAGCATATACACGCATACAGTAGTGGAGTAGGGTGTGTGTGCCTTAAAAAAGGGTGTTTTTAAGAAGAGTTGTTCAGTAGTGGCTTGGAAAAAAATGGAAAATGAGATGGCCTGATGCCAGGTATGCATGTCTGGTGCAAATTAGGGTTAAAATAGATGCCCCCTAATGTATGAGGTCANATTTTTCATCAAATATTTTGACCCCACCCACCCCTTTTTGGTCCCCTCGTCATCATGGTCCATACTCATAGCCAAGACTTGGAAGCTCGCTTCAATACCTTGCAATATAATTTCACAGAGACTCAACAAGAAGTGAGACAACTCAGTGTCAATATTTCTTCCATCAATAAAAACATGCATTCCTCCATCATTGTCTGAATAGAGGAACTCAAACAAGACCTCAAACAAGACATTACTACCCAACTTGAATATGTCACTATGATGATCTACACCAAGCTGCATATCCTTGCAAATCCTCCCTTATCTGACCCACCTTTACATACCAAAGTTGAAACTTCCTCCCATTCCCATAATTTTCAGCCCCATCACTTTTAGCATGACCTATGCCTTCCATGTGTGGATGTGACCAAATTTGATGGCTCAAATCCCATTGGTTGGGTAACTCAAATGGAACATTATTTCTCTTTGTACGACATTACAGATGAGTTGACCAAACTCTAGTATGGTGTTCTCCATCTAGATAAATAACGTTGGAAATGGTGGCAATGTAAAACAACTCTCTGCCAAGGCTATGTTTCTTGGACACACTTTGTGGCAAAGATTTATGAATTCTTTGACACTGAAACCATCCATTTAGGCCATTTGAAAAATTTGAAACAATCTAGCATAGTGGAAGACTTTATAGCTTCTTTTGATAAAATGGCTTTTCGTACAGAGGGCATGTCTAATGATTTTTTCCAAGAATGTTTTACTAGTGGCCTCAAGGATGAGATCCATGCCCATGTCCTCATGGCTCGGCCACAGAGTTGGGTGGAGGCTACTAAAAGAGCTAAGGAAGCACAACAGGTTGTCTCTTCTCAAAACCATAAACCCTCCTTTATTCCTCACACTAAAAAATTCAATCCAACTCCTCCTTCTACTCCACTAAAGATCCAAAAATTGACCAGGGCTGAAATGGTTGAACACCAACTCAAAGGCCTTTTTTATAATTGTGATGACAAATATTTTCCGAGACACAAGTGTAAGGAACAAAATTTTTTTATGCCATCTCGGAGGATGTTTTAGAATAGGATGTTGAAGCTCCCCTTGTGTCTGTGTCACCTGAACCCACAAACATAACCCCTCCCTTTGATCCTCCCGAAGTAGAAGCGGTCATTTCCCTAATTCTCTCCCTGGCTTCTTTGCTCCCCAAACCCTCAAGCTAATTGGTTACATCAAGCATAGGAAGGTCATCATTCTTGTTGATTTTGGAAGCACCCATAATTTTATTCATCACCGCATTTCCCAAGAAACTAATTGCTATATCCATGTAGTCACTAATTTCCAAATCATGATTGCCAATGGCGGGTCCATGAAATGTGGAGGGTGTTATGAAAATGTGTGTCTCCAAATTGGTGACTACCACCTGAAATCTCATATATTTTCTATCGACATGGGCGATTATGACATTGTGTTCGGTGCAGACTGGCTAAGAACTTTGGGTCCCATTCTCATGGATTTTAAGGAATTAACCATGCAATTCAACCAGGCGGGCCAAAAATATAAGTTCCAAGTCATCACCATTGGTTCCCCTAAGATCATTAGTTCCCATCGCATGGAAAACCTTCCAAAAAAATGTCATTCTGGCATTATTTCCCAACTCCATGCCATACAAGAAATGGAGACACCCTCTGTGCTGTAGGACCTCCAATCCATCCTCTCTAAACATCAAGTGGTGTTATCCACTCCCAAGGGACTCCCTCCTTCCCATTGTGTTCATGATCATTCCATTCCCTTTGTCCCAGGAAGACTTCCTCCCAATATATGTCCCTGTCATCACCCCTTTTCCCAAAAACAATAATTGAGAAAATGGTTCAAGAACTACTCAACGCAGGTATTATCCTCCCTAGTACGAGCCCCTGCTCTTCTCCTGTGGTCATCGTCCTTAATAAAGAAGTTTCTTGGTGCATGTGTCTTGACTTCCACGCCCTCAACAAACTCACCATTAAAGACAAATTTTCCATTCATGTCATTGATGACAAATTTCCCATTCTTTACTAAACTTGATCTTCTTTCTGGCTACTACCATATTTGTATGAAAGAGGTAGACATTCCTAAGACTTCCTTTAGAATTCATGAGGGCCACTATGAGTTTTTGGTCATGACCTTTGTCTTGTGTAATGCTCCCTCCACTTTCCAAAGCTTCATGAATCATGTCTTCTGTCCTTTTCTCAATTATTTTGTCTTGGTTTTCTTTGATGATATCCTCATCTATAGAAAAATTTGGACAAACCATCTTCCTCATGTGGATTGAGATCTCCATCTACTCTCTCAGCACCAACTTTTCTTGAAACAATATAAATGTGATTTTGGTGCCTTGGAAGTTGAGTACTTGGGTCATCTCATTGGAAAGGTTAGTTTCAGGGTGGATCCTAAAAATATTGAAGCTATGCAAGACATGCCTCACCCAAATATCTCAAATGATTGTGTGGATTTCTGGGCTTAATAGGTTATTATTGCAAGTTTGTTAAGAATTATGGAAATATTGCGGCACCTCTCACTGCACTCCTTAAAAATAATTCTTTCACTTGGACTCTAGCAGCTGCTCGGGCTTTTCAAACCTTGTATATGGCCATGTACACCACTCCAGTTCTGGCCCTTCTTGATTTCACAAAGACCTTTGTCCTAGAATGTGATCCTTCAAGGAAAGGAATTGGTGTTGTCCTTATGCAAGAGGGCCAGACTTTTCCCTTTACCAACAAACAAATGTCTGAGAAAAATTTGGGCAAATCAATCTATGAAAAGTAAATGTTGGCTATTATGCATGTTGTTGATCTTTGGTGCCATTATCTATTGGGGAAATGCTTCCAAATTAAGACAGATCATCAAAGCCTCAAGTATTTTAAGGAACAATGCATTTCCTCCCTAGAGGAACAAAAATGGGTGACTAAGCTCTTTGGATATGATTATGAGATCATTTACAAGAAAGGCAAACACAATGTGGTTTCCAATGCACTTTCTTGAAAATATGAAGATGAAGGGTCCCTTTTTTCTCTCTCCTTCATTGTACTAGATTGGCTACAAGTTGTTCACCAGGAATGGCTACAAGATCCCAAAAGTTCGCATCTGATACAACAATTGCAGTCCAATTCTCCAGTTTCTCCAGGGTACTCTTGGCTCCATGATGAGCTTCGATACAAAGTCCATTTGTATTTAAGTAAACAATCAAAACTTAAAACCATGGTACTTTCTGAGCTTCATGATACACCCACAATTGGGCACTTTGGGTTTACCAAAACCTGTGACAGGGTCAACCGTTCCTTTTTCTAGGATGGTATGAAACATGACGTTCATAATTTTGTGGTTGAATGTGATGTTTGTCAATGCAACAAGGGAGAAACAATCAAATCTCCTATTACACTACAAGAGATTTTGATTCCACCTGCTATTTGGAGGGATACCTCTATGGATTTTATTGAAGGATTACCTAAATCAGGAAATAAATTAGTCATCATGGTGGTAGTTGATCGTCTTTCCAAGTATGCCCATTTCTATGCTCTTCAACACCCATTTATAGCATCCACTGTGGATCAACTTTTCATGGATTAGGTCTTCAAGATTCATCACATGCCACATTCTATTGTTTTTTATCGTGACCCAAATTTCACCAGTAATTTTTGACAAGAATTGTTCAAGCTACAAGGCAGCTAATTGCATCTCAACACATCTTATCATCCCCAGACTGATGGTCAAACTGAATTTGTCAACAAGTGTTTGGAAACATATTTCAGGTGTTTTTCCTTGGAAAATAAAAATCAGTGGGCTCAATGGTTACCACTATCTGAATGGTGGTACAACACTTCATACCATACATCTACTTGCATGACTCCTTTTGAAGCGGTATATGGAAAAAATCCACCTTCAGTTCTTTCATATTTTCGAGGTGTATCAAAGGTCTAGGTGGTTGACCAAATTCTTATAGTTCGAGAGGCTATTCTCTGTACCCTCAAAGAGAATTTGGTCATGGCCCAAAATCGCATGAAGCAAAAAGTACATCAAGGTCTCTCTGAATGTCAATTTCTAGAAGGGGATTAGGTGTTTCTTCGACTGCAACCTTACAAGAAAAATTCCCTCAAGGATGACCATTGTCAGAAACTGGTGCCCAAATTTTATGGTCCTTATACTGCTCTCAAGTGTGTGGGATAGGTGGCCTATCAATTAGCTTTGCCCAGTCATTCTAAGCTTCATCCTGTTTTTCATGTTTCCTTCTTAAAGAAGGTGACTCAAACTAAGTGCCAAACTCAAACCAACCTTCCTGAGTTGGACGAAAAAGGATCCATTTGGCTACAACCACAAGAAGTTTTGGATGAGCGTGAGCATCGTCTGCATCAGCGAACTATCAAGGAAGTGTTAGTCTAGTGGAAAGATACAACTCGAGCAGATGCCACTTGGGAACCAACTACTATTCTGCAACAATTTTTGCATCTCAAGACTTGAGGAAAAGGCTATTTTTAAGGGGGAGGAAATGTTAGGGACCTAACCCCTCACATAGGTAGAACAATATATTCTGATGTAATAAAGGTCAATATTAATAAGGCTAAGCAATAAGGAAGAATAACTCCAATGTAAGAAGGCATAATAAAAGCTTTCACTTCTAGAAGGATCTTCCTCTAGATGGTTCTTTTGATAGACATATTTAGTATAAATAGGAGTCGAGGGTATGAGAACTTTTTTCTTGGATATTATTGTAATAGAGATTTGCTTGACTGGAGGTTTCCCCCATGAAGAGGAAAGTGAAAATTTCTCTCAGTAATCAAAGTTATCTTTATGGTGTTATTCTGGTATCATTTCGGTATTATTGTGGTGTTGTCCTGGATTTATTGTTGTTCATCTACCATTTCTAGCATTTTATTTATGTTCTGCATACTTTTTATATATGGAATATTACATACCAACTGTGACAATCTCTCCTCTACTATGTCAGAGTCTGAAAGAGAAGTAATCATTGCAACGCATAGGCTAGGCACAATAAACTCCATCGACATTATTACTTCTTTCCCATAGACCAACCTAAAAGGTGTTTGTCCTTTCAATCTTTTGCTTGTGGTCCCGTATTCCCATGATACTATGGGAACTCTTAAGTCCCAATCATATCGACCTACATTGCATATGTTTGTCATATCATTCTCCATAATTTTGTTAAAATATTCTACTATCACATTGGCCTAAGGGTGATATGACATACTCTTATGATGATGAATTTGAAATTCCTCGTTCAATTTTGCAATCGTCCTATTCAGGAAGTGTGTCCCTTGATCACTGAGTAAAATGTGTGGGAATCCATATAGTGTAAATGCATTCTTAAATAGAAACCTCACAAAAATATCCATGGTACAGTCTATCACTTATGTTTCTTCTACCTATCTGGTCAAATACTCTGTTGCAATGATTATATACCTAGATCCTAATTTTCTCTGTAGTGGGTTGATCAATCCAAAAAAATATATTACACATTTATCAAATGCTTGCAACGTATACTATGGGTGTAAAGGAATCTCATCCCTTCTGGATGGATTTGTCACCCTTTGGAAAACATCGCATGCCTGACAATATTCTTTAGCATCCTTATGAAGTGTGGGCCACCAGAGCTCTGTGCATAAAATCTTCTATGTTGTTTCTTTTCATGCGTAGTGTCCTCCTGCAATTCCTTCATGTGCTTCTGAGAGTATCATTGGATTTTCATGGTCTAACACACATCATATCAATATTACATCAACACCTAACTTGTATAAGTTCCCTGAAATTAATTGATAGTATGTTTCTTTAACCACTAATTTTTTCTTCTACGTAAATGTCATGTCTAATGGGGCCAATCTTGTACTGAAAAATTGCACAATGTCTGTGAAGTAGTCGTCCACCATTTTAACTACAAATAATTGTGCATCGGGCAAGTTTTTATCTAGATTCCCTGTGTCGTCTCTTGATAGTATGCGTGATAAGTGATCTGGTCCTGCATTCAACTTCCTTGGTTCCACAACAACCTCAAAAACATATTCCTGGAACATCAATAACCACGTTCATATTCTCCCCCCCAACACTAACTTGTTCATTAAGTATTTTAGTGCAAAATGGTCTAGATACATCTTAAAGTGAGACCCCAATAAAGAATGTCTAAACTTTTGTAGTGCATATATCATTTCCAACCTTTCTTGTTCTATGGTAGTGTAATTCTTTTATGTTGTTGACAGCTTCTTGCTTGCAAAACAAATTGGGCGGTCTATGTCTCCTTCCCCTAGTTGAGATAATACTGTGACTAAAGCTATGGATGATGCATCCACATGAACATGGAACTCCTTCCAATCTAGAAAGATCAAAATCAGTGCATTCACTAATTTATTCTTCAATGTATCCAAACCTTTATGACAATCTTCATTCCACTGGAACTTAGCTTCTTTCTTCAACAACTTCTCCATGGGTGTTGTAATTTGCGCATAACCCTTAATGAAATTCATGTAATATATTGTATGACCTAGTGTTTCTCTCAACTGTCTAACTGATGTGGGTGGTTGTAAATCTAAAATCACTACAATCTCAGTAGGATCCACTAATAATCCCTGCTTACATACCACACGGCCCAACAAAATTCCAAAAGGCATGTAGAAAATGCATTTCTTCAATTTCAATGAAATATGACATTGTCTACATCTATTGAACATTAACCTGAATACTTCTATGTGATATTTATAGAATAATCATAGTCCAATAATCTAAGTAAACTTCAAGGAACTTATGAATAAATTCCTTAAAATTTTGCTACAACTACTCTTGAAAAAATTGTAGTTGCATTCTTCATCAGAAAAGGAATTACTATGTATCGATAGCTTCCCCACTCTGTTTCAAAGGTAGTCCTTCCTGCACAATTCTAATATGGTGATATCTTGAAAATCTATTTGCGAAATAATAGGCCTCCTACCCTCCTACATTCTCTAGCACTTCATCTGTAAACAATGTTGGAAATGGATCATGAAGATGTGCATCATTCAACTTCCTTAGGTCTACAAAAATCTTGATTCCCCCTGTATTATTATCTTTCACTACCATTGGAATTATCCATTCTGATTCCACAACTGGTTCAATGATTCCTACTTCCAATATTCGGTTTATCTCTACTTTCACCTTCTCTTTATACTTTGGATTTAACCTGTAGGGTCTATGTCTCACCGACTTAGCATATGGTTTCAAAGGGATATTCATTTCTCCTAAATCACCAACTATCCCCTTCATCTCTGAGAGCATAGATGGGAATAGATCATGATACTTGCACAGTAAATCTGCAATCTTCTCCACAGTTTCATGATTCCAATAATCAACTATCTGCACAAATTTTGAGTTTTCTTGTGTCCTAATATTTATCTTCAGTGTATTTATTGGCTATGCATACACAACAGATTCAAGTTCAGGTCCTTCTATTGTGTGTTCCCCCTCCATTTCAGGTACTTGTATATTCCTTGGATCTTCCTCGTCTTTCCCTTCCTTAGCAACATTATAAAATTCTAGTAATTCATGGACATTCATAGAAGCTTTCTACGCACTACACATAGGTACTACCTCTTTTTGACCTTCTTATGAAAAAATGTTGTTTCTAATAACCTGTAAGGCTACATCTACTATTGGATATTCATGTTCAAATGTAAATGTTACCTTAAACCTATGAATTAGCGGGTCCCAATTCATTGTTTATCTGTGCATTTCTAGTTCTAGGTACCAATTCTTAGGAATTGTATCCAATGTATGTATACACATGTGCATCCATTCCTTCTTCAGTATCAATATCCATATGTTTCTTCAATTCTCAACATAATCTATTGAATCACTTACCCCTGTATACTTATTTGCAATATACTCAACCTCAGTACCAAGTCTTACTTGCATTACTCTTCTACATTGCGACCAGTCTTCCATTCCCTCTTTGTGTGCAACCCACTATCTGGTTGGAGTGGCCCTCAAGACAACATCTAATGCCAATAGTATTTGTTGTTCAGGTACCTGCAACTCAAACACCTTTAAAAATTAGCTTATATAATTTGATCCATCATACTTGGGTGGATCACATAACTTCATTCCAATCCAGTGCAATGATCGAGTTATGCATGCACATTGTCTATTTGATACTTCATGAATCCTCTGCTGCCAATTTTCTAGACCTTCCTTGGAATCTGATGCACAGGAGCTAATGCTTCTCCAACTTAGTGCACTATCTATAGTGGGGTTAACATATTCATCCATTTGTGCAATCATGTTATACAAATTGTCAATTTTGTTCCCCTTTTCTGGTTCGATATGCCTCTTTTCTTTTGTTGGATCCAATGGTGTAGTAACCTTCAATTCTCCTACCTCAAATATCATTTACCTCCTTTCAAGTTAATAATTTCCTAGTTTTCAAATTCCCATTAAAGTCCCATTAATGTTGGATATGGTTGACTATCATCCTTGATTTCGATAAATTTGAAGTCTGCTACACTGTGCACCCCATCTATATTCACAGGTATCCCTGTCAATCAACCAATTGGTACTATCTTGTGTTGGTTTTCCAACCTTAACTGAATGGGAGACTAGATTAACTTGGGTTTCCCCATCATTTCCCATGTCTTCTTTGGTAACATATTTTCATTCAAGCCAAGTCTAAAATAACGTTATACACATCATATCCCCCAATCTGTGCACTTAATTTAAACTCTTTGTTGGTCCTCTTTTTGTGCAATACTTGATTCACTACCCTCTGTGTATTAGGAATTTCCCTTTCTTGTGCACAATGATCAATCATTTTACATAGCGTATTCAACATAGTTTCATCTTTCATCAATTCTATGCAACTTCACATAAACTCTCTTAGAGTACTTTCCTTCTCAAGCATATTTTCTGGTATAGTACGATCACAGAAAGGAGGTGCAGATGATGTTTATGCTACCCAATCTGATCCCAGTATCTCTTTTCTTTCCCTCTAATACGTCTCCTTTTCTTGTTGAGGCTCAAATGTTTGTAGTGGGTGGGAAATCCCCCTACGGACTAGCATTAAGGGTTTTGCAATGCATGCAGAAATGACCTAAAGTATCCTACCTTTTACCATCATCCCAATCCTAAACCCCATTATTCATATGTATATATAAGGTTAAAAAGATCAAGTTATTGTACCTTATTTTCTGTGTTTGATGTCGATCCTTTAACGTTCGGTCCCTCCTTGACTACAAATCTCCTCCCAAAGATGACCTACATTCATAAACAGACAAACAAAGAACTCCAAACATGCATATGATCTATGAACTAATGGGTTAGAGATTCTATCAAAATATAATCAATATTAAACATTAAAAACCTCATATGGTGGGATGGGAAAAGTACTTCTTTTATTAATCTCACAAGAGTAACTCACAATAGTGAGATCGACCACTGCTCCTCGAATCGGGTCCTAGGCTCCTCTTCAATTATGCTCCAACTGCTTTTGTATATGCTTCTCTTCACACAATGGTTGCAAAAGGTTGGGGCAAAGGGAATGCAAAATCAGGTAGATTTTCGTTATAATTATTTTCCTCCTTCTAATGGGACCCCTACCCCTTCTTTTATAGGCTAGAAAGGGCTAGGTATTTGGTCGAGTGACCGGCTATGGGCGGTCAAACGGTTTAGGTAAATTACCCAAAACTATGAGTTATGTCTGCTACTTTCCATTTTTCGTGATTTTGTAGGTATATGTGGGTTGTAGTGGGTCAGCTAGCATATACACGCATACAGTAGTGGAGTAGGGTGTGTGTGCCTTAAAAAAGGGTGTTTTTAAGAAGAGTTGTTCAGTAGTGGCTTGGAAAAAAATGGAAAATGAGATGGCCTGATGCCAGGTATGCATGTCTGGTGCAAATTAGGGTTAAAATAGATGCCCCCTAATGTATGAGGTCAAAAGAGAATTTGATGGCCAAAATATATTATCAATATCTACCAATGTACAAAATAAGTGAGCCCATGGACAAGAGTCGGGAGGTGCCATCTACAAAATAAAAATTGTCTCATCGAGGCAGTTATACCCATGCTCGAGATGAAATAAAATCATGGATGCCAATCAAATAAACTGAATATCCATGTCATATAGCTATATAAAGTGTAGCCACGAGCAATACACAGTGGATCTACATCTCGCAATAAAAAATATATACATGTATAGTATCCATCTATCAGAATCTAATAAGGCTTGATGGCTAGAGATGAGGCCTTCAGAGCTCGAGAAACAACTTCAAAATATTCACAACTCGGGTAGGAGTGTAATATGAGTGTACGACTTCACTATCCAGAGGTCTTCGACGAATTTTCAGGAATGGAATGGAGGATCTTGATGATCAGGCTGAGGGATTCATTTATTTCAAACAATGACTTGATTGGAATTTCGAGATGATCGAGCATGAGGTCAAGAGACAAACTGTAGAGGGGC
>JZKD02S0252038.1:0-21038 GCA_000966675.3 Picea glauca
ACTTTCATATATAAGTGTAAACATGTCATTTTCCCAATATTTAATCATAAATTCACTCAAAAACACTAAAATAGATGCATTGGAAAATAATATGTCTAAAACCCATGTAATCATGCAAATGGTTTAATGTAAGGGTATGAGAAAGTGGAATATGGTTAAAAGTGAAGTGAAAGTGAAGTGAAAGGTTGGTAAAAAGATGGTACTTTGGTGACCCAACACCCATAAAGGGAGAAAACCTCTTCTTCTTCGAATGATAGGCAGTCTTTTAAGTTCTGTACATCATCTATGTTTGAGCACCAACTCAAAGTGAGGCTACTACCTCTGTTTTAAAAGCTCCAACTTATTGAGAGCACCAACTCTCTGGTTTCTCTAGCACCCACTAGAAGGAAGCACCAACTCCCTGAGTGTTCCAACACCAAATGGATTGAAGAATCTACTTCCACTTATACAATAATCAACTTGTATACAAAAAACTCTGTGTTTTCCCAAGCACCACCCTGCCACCCTATTTTTCTAGCCACAACCAGATGAAAGCTCCAACTTTCAGTATTCAAGCACCAACTTGAATAACAGAGGAATACAGTCCTCCCTAGCACCACCCTACCTCCTTGATTAAGAATAAATGATTGAATAACAAACAATACAAGTGTCTTACTTCTTACCCCTTCTTCTCTAATTTTCAATTATTCTCTGCTTTTATCTGTTCTGCAATTGTTCTCTGCTTTTATATATTCTGCAATTCTACTCTTCTTGTATCTGTTCTGCAGTTTTGCTCTGCTTCAAACCGTTTTGCAATTCTGCTCTTACCTCTGTTTGTTCAACATCTCTGAGTTTTATCTCACACTATGCATATTATAATTTTACCTTTCTTATAGTTCAACTCATTTTTCCAGTTCAAACAACCAACATACCACAATCATTGCGTTTCCATTTTATCCTATACCACCTATTCAGTTACACCTTTAATCTCCAAGAAAACGCCTCAGCAATTGAATCGCCAAATGTCCAATAACTATGATTCAATTATGCTAACTGAATTGTAACTGATCAATTAACACCATTGGATTAATTCTGCAGGGTTTTGCGTCTATCTGATATGCCCACTGACTATGACCAAACACTAAGAAGAATTTATTTCGTGATTTCACATTTCGGCATTCTTGTGATGAAGGGTCTCGACTCTCCATGTCGTGATCACTGAAATAGAGCTTGGTTGCACTAGATCCTCCCTCCAACTCTTGACAATGTGACCATGCGCTATGACCACTTGCCAAACAAACGAGCTCTTCGTGATTTCACACTTTTTCCGTGAGTCTCATTGACTCCAACTCCTGGTATTTGAAACTCCGAAATGGAGCCAGATCAATGGTCCACGCTCTCCCTTTGATCGACGACTCAGATTAAATCGTGGTTTCGCCTTTCATGATTTCAAAGGATAGAGCACTTCCTTCCTTTGACTTTCCAGTCAGTGAAAAACTAACCTCTTTCCACGTGTAGTCTGCATCCAACTTTCCACGAACCTCAATCCAAGGGTTCAGATCAATCCTCGATCCGACGACCCAGATCATTTCGGGATATCGCATATTATGAGTTCCCACACCATGCTCCATTGACTCCTCCAATGTGTAAGTCAACAAAATTCTAGTCACTTGCCACATGTCCTTCTTGAAGATGGACGGTCCTCCTACTTTCGGGACTTTGTAAGCCCGCTTCATCTTGCATGTAAAGATTGTGCTCCTTCTTCTAGATCCAAAGACGATTGGTCTTTGGGCTCATATCTGACGCCTGAGATCTGTTCTCTTCTACTGCGTTCTCCTCCTATCTGAATTCAAATCTAACGGTCATCGAGAATTCTGAATGGGATCCAACGATCACTGTTGCTCTTCATTGTTGATCATTTCCATGCCATTATTGCTACACTACTGATCGTGCTGATATGTGCCATCAATGACAAACACACACACGTTGTCTTTGTCTGTAAGTATGCCAATAATCTCCCCCTTTGGCATTGATGACAACCTTGAACCTGAAGAACTGCACTCTGCACTCTCTGTCCAGACTGCTACTCTGCCTACTGAACATGCAACCAAACATACCACTGTAGCATCCTTACCACACTTCTTACGACACTTTTTCTCCCCCTTTGAAATCAATGTCAAAGAAGAAACACGCTCCTCCTGAACTGTTGCAATACATCTCGAAAGTATCAGATATGTGACAATCACATACTCCCCCTGACAAGGTGAACAGATTAGACAAATGAAGATATAACCCCCAACTTCTGACGAAGATATCCAAAAGGTGTTGCTGCTAATGGTTTAGTAAAGATATCATCTATTTGTTATATGGAAGGAATATAATTCACCTGGACAATTTTGTTTGTAACGTGTTCTCTGAGAAAATGATATTTTATTGGTATATGCTTTGACTTTGAATGAAGTACATGATTCTTAGAGAGACTTATGGCACTGGTGTTATCACAATGAAGTGGAATGGGATCAATATAAGTTACCTTCAAATCTGCAAGAGTTTGTATCATCCATAGAATTTGTGTGCAACAAGTAGAAACAACGATGTATTCTACCTCTATAGTTGATAAAGAGATGGATCCCTGCTTCTTACTAAGCCATGCTACTAACGAGTTACCTAGGAAGAATGCTCCTCCACTGGTGCTCTTTCTCTCATCCACACAATTTTCCCAATCAACATCTAAATAAGAAGTTAACTGAAAGTTCTAATTTCTAGTATACCACAGACCATAAGTCATTGTGCCCTTCAAGTACTTGAATATCCTGGTTACAACTACTAAATAACTTTGTTTAGGAGTAGACTGGTAATGACCTACCATTCCAACAACTTGCATTATATCAGGACGAGATGCTGTGATGTATAGAAGACTGCCTATCATTGATCGATATGTCCTTTGATCAACATCAGGTGAAATATAATCTTTATTGAGCTTGCAACCAACCACCATAGATGTACTAACAAAGGAAGAATCTTCCATCTGAAATTTCTTCAACATCTCTTTCAAATATTTTTCTTGAGAGATAAATATTCCTGCAGAACTCTGATTTACTGGTAAACCAAGAAAGTATGACAGTTCACCTATCAAGGTCATCTCAAAATCTGTTTTCATAGAGTTAGTAGACCACTGAACAGAGGAATCATTAGTACATCAAAAAATAATGTCATCTACATAAACCAAAACAACTAGTAAATCATCACCTTCAGACTTGATGTAGAGATTGTTGTCAACAATACCTTTCTTGAACCCTTTGTCTTGTAAACATTTGTCCAGTCTATAATACCAAGCTCATGGTGCTTGTTTCAGTCCATATAAATCCTTCTTCATCTTGCAAACATAATCAATATTTTCTGTCAATGAGAATCCTTCAGGTTGCTCCATATATACTTCTTCCTCTAGATCTCCATTAAGAAATGCTGACTTAACATCCATTTGATAAACTTTAAAGTTCTTATGACGTGAATGTGCAAGAAACATTCTGATGGCTTCCAATATTTCCACTGGTGAAAAAGTTTCATCAAAATCCTGACCTTCAACTTGTGCATGTTAGAAAAACAGGACCGCGGAGCAATAAAATAAAACAAATACAGAAACAAAACACAGAAGACACACAATACAAGAGAGACACATATTTACGTGGTTCACCCAGTGTGGGCTACGTCCACCAGAGAAATTGCCAGGTCCTTCCTTTATTATTATCCANTAACTTATCATCCTTGGAAGCTAGCACAACAGGCTTTATGTATCCAATCTCTACTACATCCCAAACATCAACACCTAAGGCCATTAAGTATGTTCTCATTCTAATCTTCCAGAAGACAAAGTTTGTTCCATCAAAGAGAGGAGGCTTATTGGCTGAAGTCCCTTCATGACTTGTCATGTTTAATCTTATATATCTACCTTTAAATAAAGGAACCGAATCTGATACCAATTGTTGAAAATACTAAGACAACTGAGAGGGGGGGGGGTGGTGAATCAATTGTTACTATGCTTAAACAATATATGAATATTAAAACAATTTTTAATCTCTTCCAAGTGACCATCAATATTATACAACATATGAACAACATGAGCAATGAACATCAGTCACACATAAGATATACACAAAGATAGATTTTCATGAGGAAACCCATAAAGGGAGAAAACCTCTTCTTCTTCGAATGATAGGCAGTATTTTAAGTTCTGTACATCATCTATGTTTGAGAACCAACTCAAAGTGAGGCTACTACCTTTGTTTTACAAGATCCAACTTGTTGAGATCACCAACTCTCTGGTTTCTCTAGCACCCACTAGAAGGAAGCACCAACTCGCTGAGTGTTCCAGCACCAACTGGATGGAAGCACCTACTTCCACTTATACAAGAACCAAATTGTATACATAAAACTCTGTGTTTTCCCAAGCACTACCCTGCCACCCTGTTTTTCTAGCCACAACCAGATGAAAGCTCCAACTTTCAGTATTAAAGCACCAACTTGAATAATAGAGGACTACAGTCCTCCCTAACACCACCCTACCTCCCTGATTAAGAATAAATGATTGAATAACAAACAATACAGATGTCTTACTTCTTACCCCTTGTTCTCTGTTCTGCAATTCTTCTCTGCTTCTATCTGTTATGCTATTCTTATTTTCTTTTATCTGTTCTTCAATTCTTCTCTGCTTGTATCTGTTCTACAGTTCTGCTCTGCTTCAAACTGTTATGCAATTCTCCTCTTACTTCTGTCTGTTCAACATCTCTGAGTTTTATCTCACACTATGCATACTGTAATTTTACCTTTCTTACAGTTCAACTCATTTTTCCAGTTCGAACAACCAACATACCACAGTCATTGCATTTCCATTTGATCCTATACCACCTATTCAGTTACACCTTGAATCTCCAAGAAAACACCTCAGCAATTGAATCGCCAAACGTCCAATAACTATGATTCAATTCTGCTAGCTGGATTGTAACTGTTCAATTAACTGTGAAGTGCAACAATAGCCTTTTGATCATATTCCCAATTAATCAACACCATTGGATTAATTCCGCAGGGTATCACGTTTAGCTCATATGCCCACTGGCTGTGACCGAATGCTAATCATAATTGATTTCGCGATTTCACATTTCGACATTCTTGTGATGAAGGGTCTCGACTCTCCATGTCACGATCGCCGAAATAGAGATTGGTTGCACTAGTTCCTCCCTCCAACTCTCGACGATGTGACCATGCGCTGTGACCACTCACAAAACAAACGAGCTCTTCGTGATTTCGCACTTTTTCTATGAGTCTCATTGACTCCTCCAACTCCCGGTATCTGAAACTCCGAAATGGAGCCAGATCAACGGTCCACGCTCTCCCTTTGATCGATGACTCAGATTAAATCGTGGTTTCGTGTTTCACGATTTCAAAGGATAAAGCACCTCCTTCCTTTGAATTTCCAGTTAATGAAAAGATGACCTCTCACCACATGTAGTCTACATCCAAATTTCCATGACCCTCGATCCAAGGGTTCATATCAATCCTCGATCCGACGGCCCAGATCATTTCAGGATATTGCATATCACGAGTTCCCACACCATGCTCCATTGACTCCTCCAATGTGTAAGTCAATGAAATTCTAGTCACTCGCCATGTGTCCTTCTTGAAGATGGACGTTCCTCCTGATTTCAGGACTTTGTAATCCCGCTTCACTCACCACATGTCCTTCTTGAAGATGGACGTTCCTCCTGCTTTCGGGAATTTGTAAGCTCGCTTCATATTGCACGTAAAGATTGTGCTCCTTCTTCTTGATCCAACGACGGTCGGTCTTCGGGCTCATATCTGACACCTGAGATATGTTCTCTTCTACTGCGTGCTCCTCCTATATGAATTCAAATATGACGGTCATCAGGAATTCTGAATGGGATCCAATGATCACTGTTGCTCTTCACTATTGATCATTGCCATGCCATTATCGTTGCGCCGCTGATCGTGCTGATTTGCGCCATCAATGAAAAACACGCACACGTTGTCTTCTGTCTGTAAGTATGCCAACAGATTGCTGTGAGAGCTGGGAAGCATGTGAGAGCTCGGGTGTTGACTGGTTTGGGAAACAAAGTACACTCTGGAACCATCCTTGTGGATTCATAACCCTAGCTCGGGGGTGACACTACTATTTAGATTTGGAGCAGAAGTGTGTACGGTTGGGTGGAACATCCTTGGTCTGCAACCAATTGGTGTCATCTTTCATAAAGATAAGTGCTCTCTGTTGTGATATTATTATCTGTGTATGAATGTATTTCGCTGTGTATATTTAATTAACGTTTAATTGAATCTGTAGATTATGCATGCTTGCTAGATAATGTTGTGCATGTCATTAAAGTATTTTCTTTTATGCATCCTTAAAATTTAAAGAAGGTATCAGTAAGAGAAAGAATTCCAAGGGAGGGCTTGAAGGTATCATGCCCCGACCTATGGCTGGCTGGGTATGTTATAGTTTGGTATGAGAGCTTCTAGTTGAAACACCAGGCCGGTATGGACCAGGTCTATTGGTCAGAGTCTCGAGGTCGAGATCGAATTCTGATCGTGGATTTGAAAATCTCAGAAGGAATGGTATTGGAGAATCTACACATGAGATAGAACATCAGAGACCTGTGTAAGGGGTTCAAAGGATCGTGACCGTCCCCTTCGAATTCAGGAGTGATCACCACTGTAGGATCGGGAGAGATTCAAGATCGTTGGATCAAAGGACAGGTGAACAAGGTTCGTCCAATGAAAATAAAGCAAGGGTTAAGGTCACAGCCATCAGATCCCATTTGAAAGAGATATCAATGGACAACAGGCATTGCGGGGAACCAAGTTGCATGTGAGATAATTTCCCAAGACGGTCTCGCAATCCAAACCACTGTTTCCCCAAGGGGTTACATGTCATCATCAAGAGAATTGCGGGGTGAAAAGTGTGCTACTCCAAACCACCGATGCGTGCCCCTGCAAGTTGAAAGGCATGCAGTGATGTGACATGTTAGGGCTCGAGCATCGAAACTCTGTATAACTAAAGTAGTTGGGGATCGTCGATCCATAGGAGGACATGCATCAATCGATTGTGTGCTTCGGGTGAAATCACTCCAGGAAAGGCGAGTAGGAGAAGTTGAGAACTGATATTTTAGGACCCTAGATATACGAAGTGAATCTTAGCTGTCCGATGCAGGAAGACATGCGGCAGAAATATGCACACTTCAGGGGAAAGAGAAGGTTGAGAGTTGAGTTCTCCGAAGTATGAAGACCGAAAGGATATCGGTCGTCGATCTGCAGAGATCCATGAGTCACTAGATCCAGGGCTTCGTATAAAAGCCAGTGGGGCTAGATAAGTTTTGAAATTTGAGATTTCTGAAGTCCAAAGACCCGAAGTAAGCCTCAACCATCAGATTAAGAAGGACACGCGGTGCAGATCCGTCGACTCTGGGTGAAGAGCCGAAGTGAATCTTAGTTGTCCAATCTAGGAGCACACATGGTGATAGATTGGCCAGTTTGGGAATTCAGAGTTCGGGAGAATTGGAAGTGTGCTATTATGGAAACTCACGAAGTCCCAAAGCCCAAAGAGATGAAGTGATGGGGCACGATGATGTCACCAGGAGGTGATGTGTGTTGAAAAGTCAACAAGAAATGTGTGTCTAATTTATTTTTCCTTTAAATAAATTGGACAATAAATATTAATCTATTATCTCATAATTACTTGAAAATAGTTAACTGAAATGGAAAATCAGTTAGTTATAGAAAATTGGAGTTCAAAGGTTGATTGGTGGGACATGGAATTCGAATTAGTTGTAACTAAGTGACTTGAAGTTGTAACATAGTTATAAGTGTATTTATGTGAGTTGTGAATTAGTTTAACTCAATTAAGTGAGTTAAGATCAATTGTACTAGTTGTAACTAAACTTACACTAGTGAGAGTTTAGTGAATTAATTATTAATTAACTCACAATCAGTGATCTCATATGCAAATGAATATTTACCACTGTTAACTACATGCATGCCAGATCCAGTGGAGACCCAGTTGAGATAACAAGTGAAAGGGATAGTTTGGCTATCAGTTGTGATTTGATTGAAGTGCACTCATGCAATCACACACACAGTGGATATGCCCATGAGCAATGTTCAACCTAGTGTAGAGGATTCATCCATTGCAGGGATTGCACAGAGGAGGCAGAGAATTGGCACATGTATTTGCTAATTTTTGCATGACAATGTGAGACAATTGTATTGTACTGAGAGCTCTTGGATTAGAGTTTTGTATGAGATTGTTTCATGATCCATGATATACATATTATATGATAGTGGGGTTTTTATCTTTACGCTTTCCCAATAAAACATCTGTGTTATGTTTGATTGATTCTTTTTCTTGATATTTCATTGGCGATCGTGGTTTAAATTCCACAAGAATATTAGTAGAAGCGATTCTATATTTAACAAGCAACAAATAATTGTTAGATCAGGAGAATCTGGGCAATACTTAATTGGTATTGAAATTTCTACAATGTGGACCCAAGAATTTTTTGAAGTGACGTGGCTTGTAGACATCAACTGGGATGACGTGGACACATGGAATGTGTGCCACATGTCAGTAAGTTTTGAGAATTTGGAGTATTGAAAGGTCAGTTAGAACGTGACACGTGTCACCCGCCTGATTGGGCCACGTGTCCGCTTCCAGTATTTCACCACATGGCAACAGATCATGCAGTGCGGAGAATAGGCACTCCGGAGGGGAAATATGTGACAGGTTGCATTGGGTTGAGAAATCTTGAAGTCCTGAAGGCTGGAGTACATATCGACCGTTGATTCCAGAAAACACACGTCGAAGGATCGTTGAATTCGGGTGAAAGAACTCTAGGAGAAAGTGTAGGAGGAAAGTTTGAAACTTCCAAAGCCCAAAGAGCCGAAGTGATTCATAGCCCCTGATCCGTGGGAGGGCACTCGTCGTCAGATCATGAACTCTGGGTAAAATCATTCCGGGAGGAGGAAAGCGAGGAAAGTTGAGACTCTTGAAGCGTGAAGTCCTGAAGTGGATCTAGATCATTGATGGTGAAAGAGCATGTGGATTTGGAAAGATACCTATAGCATGGTTTGGCAATTTTGTTTATCATATGCATAATTCTAACAAAATGGTCGCTTGCACATTTTTCAGAATTAAGGGGTTTAAACACATCAACTCAAGATGCGTATTGAGGAAATGGAAGAAGGCAAGGGAGCCTCTAGTCATGATAAGGAGGACGAAGGCCAGAATACCAGAGTTGGTAATGCAAAGACAGAGTCCCATGGACGCAAGGGAAAAGAAGAGCAGGAAACGTTAATAGAAATGGTAAGAAGCCTAAAGATGGAAGTGCAGAGCTATAAAGAAGACAATGAGAGACTGATGAGAGAGAAAAGTCAGATAAATTCTTGAGTGTTTCAGAGCTTAAATCAGTTGCAGAGACAAACGAAGAAGGGGTCATACTCAATACAAGAGGAAGGAGGTAGGTGCCATGAAAGAAGGAATGATCGTGGAAGAGATGGTTATTCCTGAAGTGCTAGCAGAGGTCATGGAAACCACTCATCTCCTTACTCAGAAAGAAGGTTTTATGCATCGGAAGATATCGTAAGCAGTCCAAAGGTGTCTCCCGTCAGACACCAAAGAAGGAAACAAGAGTTAGATAGTTTTCAAGGAGAGTTGAGGAAGCTCAAGCCACCTTCCTTCGATGAAGAAAGAGAAAGGGAAGATGACGATGAAGCATGGTTTCTTGGACTCCAGAGATATTTTCAGTTGCATAACTATTCATCGAATCTGGAAGCCGGGATTTCCACCTACCATTTACACGGGAAAGTTGCAATGTGGTGGGACCAACTGAATCAAGTGGAACATGTTAATGAAATTGGGATCACTTGGAAGCAGTTCAAGAAGTACTTTCAGAAGGAGAACCTCTCAGAGCATTTCTATGACAAGAAAATCCAAGATTTCTTTGAACTCAGGTTGGGAAGCATGAGTATGTTAGAGTACGAGAAGAAGTTCTTGGGATTGTTAAAGTATGTCAGGTTCATTGGTGATGAGAAAGTAAAAATATAGAGATTTCTAAGTGGACTGCCAGCCTTTTATAAGGAAAAGATCAAGTATGTTGAACCCAAGACCTTGACTGAGGCCATCAGGAAGGCTTAATACCTGTATGAGAAAGGTCAGGGAAGAGAATCCCTGTAGAAATCTTGGAAGGAAAAGAAGAATGTGAAGTCCGATCAGAGGAGGAAAGGATTCAAACCTCCCTTCAATAGGAATGAGCCTAATAGAAATAATCAAGATCAATATGCTAAGGGATATTTCAAGAAAGAATATTCCTTGGGAAAAAGGGGAAGACCACCAATCCAATTTTGGGGATGAAAGGAAGATCACCTGTACAAGGATTGCCCACATAGAAAATACAGAGTGAAGACTGTGCACAACGTCCAAGAGGCTACAACAATCAAAGATATGGGAAGAATCTATGCAAATTTAGATGATCGACAAGTAGAGTACCAGTCCAATATGATCGAGGTGGAAGGTAAGATCATAAATCAACCTATTTCTATTTTGATTGATTCAGGAGAAATTCATTGCTACATTGATCCTAAGATAGTGGATAGATTACATTTGGAGAAAAATAAACTTGGAAAAGCAAGTTTGGTTCAGTTAGCCACTGGAACCAAAAGAAGAATCCATGATATGGTTAGAAGTTGTTCCATAAGTCTTAATGGCATGAATACTAGTAGTGATCTAAATATCATACCATTGGGGTCTTATGATATTCTGATTGGAATGGATTGGTTTGAAAAGCATCATACTATCCTAGATCGTCATAACAAGACATTTACCTGTCTTGATGGAAATGGAAAACATAGCACTGTGAAAGGAGTTCCAAGACCCATCTCTATAAGGGATATTTTAGCCTTACAGCTAAAAATATGTTTTAGGAAAGGATGTCAATTGTATGCAACCCATGTAGAAGAGACAGATAATACAAAGGGGCCAAGCCTCGAAGATTTCTCGGTACTATAGGAATTTGAAGATGTATTCCAAGAAATACCCAGATTGCTGCCAAGAAGGAAGATATATTTCTCAATTGATTTAGTGCTAGGAGTTGCCCCGGTGTCAAAAACACCTTACAGAATGAGCACACCAGAGTTAAAATAATTACAAATGTAGTTGGAGGAATTGTTGAAGAAAGGGTACATACGTCCAATTGTTTCACCTTGTTTAGCACCAGTAATTTTTGTCAAAAAGAAGGATGGAACCTTGAGGCTGTGTATTGACTTCCAATAGCTGAACAAGTACACTATAAAGAACAAGTATCCTCTACCCCGAATTGATGACCTCTTTGATCAGTTAAGAGGAGAAAAGATATTTTCAAAAATTGACCCGAGGGCAAGATACCATTAGGTAAGAATCAAGAAAGAAGACATTCATAAGACAACCTTTAGGACCAGGTATGGGCATTATGAATTTGTAGTGGTTCCATTTGGACTGACCAATGCACCAACTGTCTTCATGTGCTTAATGAATGTCATATTCAAGAATTATTCGGATAATTTTTTCATAGTATTCCTGGATGACATACTTATCTATTCTAAGTCTGAAGAGGAGCATGAACATCACTTAAGAGTGGTATTGCAAGTACTGAGAGAACATAAGGTGTATGCCAAGTTGAGTAAGTGTTCTTTCTATCAAAAGCATATCCATTACTTGG
Organism: Picea glauca; assembly: GCA_000966675.3. Lineage (NCBI taxonomy): Eukaryota > Viridiplantae > Streptophyta > Pinopsida > Pinales > Pinaceae > Picea > Picea glauca. The sequence continues at coordinate 11,736 of JZKD02S0252038.1, forward strand.
GACATATTATTTCAGAGAAGGGCATAACAGTATATCCAGAGAAGATCGAAGTAGAGGATGGCCAACACCTAGAAATGTGTCAGGCATCAGATCTTTTATGGGATTAGCTGGCTTCTACAAAAGGTTCATAGTAGGGTTCTCTAAGATTTCTCATCCCATAACTTATTTTCAAAAGAAGGGAACTAAATTTGAATGGACACTCAAGTGTGAAAATAATTTTAATTTGTTGAAGAAATTACTTACTAGTGCACCCGTGTTAAAGATTGTTGACCCAAATGAAGGTTTTGTGGTATGTACATACACATGTAAGGAAGGACTTGGGGGAGTCCTCACGCAAAATGGACATGTCATTGCATATGAGTCTAGAAAGCATAAGGAACATGAGAGGAACTATGCCACCCACGACTTGGAACTTGCTGCCGATGTTCACGCCTTGAGAATGTGGAGGCATTATCTCATGGGGAAGAAATTCAAATTAAGGATAGACCACATTGGCCTGAAGTACCTTTTTGAACAACCGACCTTGAATGCCAGGCAAACAAGATGGCTGGAATTTTTAAGTGAATATGACTTCGATATCAAGCATATCAAGGGAAAGGAGAATAAAGTTGYCGATGCACTTAGTAGAAGAGTGCATATCATGCATGCTACTGCTRTCAGTATGCATCAATCAGACTTGAAGAGAAGAATTTTTTATGGTCTTGTTACAGAYCAACATTTCCTATAGGTAAAGGAAAACTTACAACAAGGAGATGTACAATGAAAAATAAAGGAGTATGAGATAAAGGAAGACATACTACTCATGCATAAAAATAKAATCTATGTTCCTAGTTMTGGAGAACTGAGGAATTTGGTACTGAAGGAAATGCATGATGTTCCTTATGYTGGACATCCCGGTTACCAGAAAAAAATTACAGCAGTAAGAAGCCAGTTATTTTGGCTGGGAATGAAGAAGGATGTTGCTGATTACATCRCTTAATGTATGGAATGTCAAAAGGTGAAGGCTAAGCATGGGCACCCARCAGGTYTGCTGCAACCATTGCTAATCCCAGAGAAAAAATGGGAAGTGATCACCATGGATTTTATCACAGGATTACCCAAAACAAATAAGCAACATGATTCAATCATGGCRGTGGTTGAGAAATTAACAAAGGCTTCTCATTTTGTGCCTGTGAAGACAATGCATACAMCGACTAATATTGCAAAAAWTTTCATGAAGGAAATTGCTAGGTTGCATGGGATACCTARRACAATTKTCTCGAACAAAGATACAAAGTTTACCTCCAATTTATGGAGGGGATTGTTTAAAGGATTTGGTACAAATCTAAATTTTAGCACAACATATCATCCCCAGATAGATGGGAAAACAGAGAGATTCAATCGAATAATTGAAGACATGTTGAGAATGTATGTGATGGATAAGCTGTCTAAGTGGGAATATTACTTACAGTTGGTTGAGTTTGCATATAATAATGGGTATCAAGCTTCATTGAGAATGATCCCATTTGAAGCCTTGTACGGTAGGAAATGCGATACTCCAGTAAGCTGGGACAACCCAATAAATAGAGTGGTAATTGGGTCGTATTTTCTCAAGGACATGGAAGACCAGGTGGTCAAGATCAAGTAGAATTTAAAGGCAACTCAGGATAGACATACAGTTTATGCAAAAAAGAACAGGACAACTAGAGAATTTAAAGTAGGGGAGCATGTAATTTTGAAAGTGAAGCCAAAGAAAAGCTCTTTGAAATTGGGTAGTTGTACGAAGCTGGCAGCCAGATTTTGTGGTCCATTTGAAATATTGGACAGAATAGGGCCAGTTGCATACATGCTTGCATTGCATGCTTCCATGAATGTGCATATTGTATTTCATGTCTCTTTACTAAAGAAATGTGTACATGATCCTAACCATGTTATTGATTGACATCTGATTCAGGTAGAGATAGAGGGAGATTTCCAGGTTCAGCCAGTGCGGGTATTGGACAAAAAAGTCAAAATGCTCTGAAATCGAGTTATAGAGTTGGCAAAAGTTCAATGTACCTGCTACGGTCTGAAAGATGCTACCTAGATGCATGAAGATGCCATGCGGGCAAAGTACCTGCAACTTTTTGAATAAATTTGAGATTTTGATCTCTATTTTGTATATGCTCTGAGGACAATGCCAACAAGGGGGAGGGGATGTAACACCTCAGGCTTTGAACCCCCATTTTAAATAATGTATTGTGATAGTGCAGAAAGGCCAGAGTGCCCAAAAAATTATTAAAAGGCCAATGTGCTGCAAGACATGTAATGTTTTTTATAATTAATAACAATAAATACATGGCCGGCTGCTAGACGAACAAGGACTAGAGTTACAGAGGGCTATGATTCCACAAGATAGGGGGTTTGATGTTCTAAGTGTTTTTTCATATTCTAATTACCCCTTTTTGTCTAAGGGAGGGGATCAGTTACATGAGCTTATTGGGGAAGGCTAGGAGGTTCTTGATTCCCCACGGGGTTACTTAAATGCACCTCTGGTCTGATGGGGAGGGTTTGACTGATGGATTGCTCACTGATTCCTTGTACATCCATTCATTTTCCCTCACACACTTTCATGCACCCACTAACCCATTCATTGATCCATCCTCATCTGTGTCTTGGCTCAGGAAAGGGAGCCGAACTGCTGAAGATTAGCCACATGATAGTTGGCTATAGTGGTCGTTGGTGTGATCTAGTCATGACCTGAGGCCGCATGTTTGAGATGCGTTGGCCCGTGTCTAGTGTTTCTCACAGCTGCGAGTCCTGAGAGTTCCAGCATTGAGATTCTAGACCAGTTGCGCTGGAGCCTAAATAAGGAGAAGGAATTCCTGAGGGACTACGTGGCAGAGAAGGGTGGAGGTCCATTCTCTCGGGTGGTGCAAGCTGGGTAGAAGAGAGTTGGGTACTTGGATTGATGTGAGAGTTCGGAAGCCTGTGAGAGCTCGGGTGCTGATTGGTTTGGGAAGCCAAGTACACTCTGGAACCGTCCTTGTGGATTCATAGCCCTATCTCGGGGGTGACATTGCTGTTGAGATTTGGAGCAACGATGCCTACGGTTGGGTGGAACATCCTTGGTCTGCATCCAGTTGGTGTCATCCTTAATAAAGATAAGTGCTCTCTATTGTGATATTATTATCTGTGTATGAATTTATTCTTCTGTGTATATTTAATTAACGTTTAATTTAATCTGTAGATTATGCATGCTTGTTGGATAATGTTGTGAATGTCATTAAAGTATTTTATTTTATGCATCCTTAAAATTTAAAGAAGGTATCGGTAAGAGAAAGAATTCCAAGGGTAGACTTGAAGGTAGCATGCCCCGGCCTGTGGGTGGCTGGGTATGTTACACATCACAAGAAAAACCTCATATGCACTTACCATGAAGAGAAAAAGTAGGCAAAAAATGAAGGTGTTGAGAAGAAGCATGGGAGATACCTTCAGTTAATGAACTTTACAAACCTATAACTTTTTCATCCAACTTCTGATTGGTGAACAATTTCTTTTTGTGTGTAAAGGAGAGGACATGATTTCCAATAGATGGTTTCATGCTTAGCTTCAGGTATAACTTTGTCTCTTTTATAACCTGTGATGTTTCTATTGTCTTACTCGAAGAAGGGACCTTGAATACATGTTTTCATCCTTGTAGACCTTATAATTAATTTCCACAAGTTGAGTTGAAATTTCTATAAAGCTATAAAAATCCTTATTTGGGAGTCCAAATGTCAACCTGACTAGTACCAAAATTATGTACAACAACATTTTTTAAACAAAAGTCTAGGTCCCATGTAAAATGAGGCTCTTCTCAAATGGGACTTTGTCAGATGATCATGTGTATTTGTTGTGTAGGTTTTCAATATGCTATCTAACATTGGTGTGATCTTTAACCCACTGAAACATTTTAATCTATGAAAACTACCAACTATCATCTGAAACACCTAGCACCCGGTACTTGGTGAAAATGTCGATTGATTCATAAAAACAATTCTAAGCTAGCCAATGGTGCACAAATTACTTACAAAGCATGGGAGAAGTTGTTATTTCTTCAACACAAGTCATATCCATTCAAATCCAAGGGACACATGTTAAAATTCTATGATACATGGAATGTGATGAATGTAAGATCAATGCATTTGTGTTGCAAATAGACCTGATAAAGAAAATGTCAAAGATCGGTATGAGGCAAAAAAATGGTCATGCATTCAATAAAAAAATGATCTATTGATCATCTTGCAATAATTCATCAATCTCAAAAGAATAAGGTCTAATAAAATGGAGAATAATTTTTAAAACATTGGAATTCCAAATTTAAAAGGTGGGGAGGTGGGTTTTGGGCTCTAAATATGTCCTAAAAAAAACCTTAGTCTGACATTGATTTTATCAACCGAGGATTCGTCTTTTCTCTCAAGATTGTCAACAAAATCTATGCAGATAAGTTGTAGAGGTTTAAATCGTGTAGATAGTTCAATTACAACAAATCTAGTTTTATCGAAATTACTGTAATAATCAAGTTCTTCACACATTAACTACAAAATCTGAGACTAATAACTCAATCAACAGAAAATATATTCTGAGCAATAACACACCATGAAACAAAACATCAACTAATTACTAAACTCATTCATTTATCCAGGAAACATCAAATTTATCTACTAAAACGCTAATGAATCCATCTCTCAAAAAACAATGATTGATTAACCTATTTGAAAAGAACATCGATCTATTGAGATTTAAGAAGGAACAAAAAATGTGAACTTAATGAAAGGAACGACAAATGTAAACTTAATGAAAGGAACAACAAATGCAAACTTAATGAAAAGAACAACAAATACAAACTTAATGAAAATAATCCACAAGCGATAAATTGACAACAATTAGTAATAGAACACCAATCGATAATCTCCAAATACAACATTTACTCTCTGCGAATGGAATAACACAGTTAATTCATAATAGAAACAACATATTAATGGATCTATTCTAACTGTTGAAGGAAATACTAAATTGCAGAATTATCACAAAATTGATAAAATTATAGATAAGATAGTAGCTCCTGTTGACTGGGCCCACGGTCTTCAGAAGATACTGTTATAAAACACTCAGTACACGGAAATGGTCAAAACGCTTGAAGCTTCCATTAATTCCATAACTGATAAGTCATTTACAACCGGGTTGCTGTACATAGTATCAACAATTGGGAGATTAGAATTCTGGTATATCCTCTCTATCGTTCACTCTTCTTTATATATTACAATAATACAAGTGAATTAATCTATCTTGAGGATCAAAAGATCCTCACGATTGATTTTACTATTTATGAATATTGCAAGATAAAAGTCAATCTTCCTTTGAACCATTTTGTGCCTGATTTTTTTAATCTTTAATGGTCTGTGCATCTTCATGATCTTCTTGATTATCCTCAATTAACAACAATTATCCATTTCTGCATAAAATCAAAGAAATTCAAACCAAAGTTTAKAAWATATCTAATATCATTTAATATTATTTTCAAAAGATTTTTAATCATTTTCTTCCCTAATTACTTCAAACTAATAGAAAAATCAGCAAAGAATATATCATAAACSAAAGTAAAAAGGAGAATATTTATACCTTTTTCTTACCCCAACATACCCCCTGATTTACCTTTTTGCATGTCCTCATGCAACAAGAGAGTTCATATGCAATGYAGTGAGACTATAGGGTGGAKAGGTCTCTTCTCTAGACCTCCGAAAACCATGCTTACCTTTAAATTCTTCAAAAGAAGCCTCTTCATTTTTCTTACAGATTTCATAAACRCTCCGATAACCCTCTGGAGGATACCAAATAATGGGGGGAMTTTACCTACATCCAATCYAGGAAGGCCCTGCTTCCATGATCATATTGGCATACCTTTCTAATATGAGAGAAACTGCTTGAAAATTCCTAAAACCAAATGGTTCSYTGTTCTTGATTTCATTTGAAGAGACACTCCATCTTAATTTGGCAGTAGAAAGGGCTTCTTCTCTAATTTCTCCAAAGTGCTTCAGCCCTAAATGTACAACATGTCYATGTATGGGAGCTAAAGATTCCACAACCTTGTCCCTCTTCATAAATGCTCTATGCTGCATAATGGTGTCAAAGGATTTAGAAGGTTCTCCTCTGACCCAYAKGTCTAGCCCATTTTATCTTTTCATGAAGACCTTATGTGCCTTGGCCCATCTAAGTTGATTTTTGGCAAAATATAAAAAGGCCTGAAACTTGATATCCCCAGTGAAGGGATTGGGGTTTTCATCTCTGTTTTATTCTAGAATGAAATTATGAAGATATAACTCACACAAAAGTATTTTACTACATCCTCTTGTTCTTTGAAACACGAAACAAAATCAAATACAATGGAAAACTTAGAAGGTGTTCCTGCTCTAATGGCTTTCACTTTTAATAACATATATTGTTCCAATAAAAATAGGGCATAATTGTTAGCAGGGGCCGTGCAAGCTAATATATCAGAACAAATAGAGAAAATATTTTTGATTTGCTCCAAAGCTCCATCAAGCTGACCCTGCACCTTCTTTACATTTTCTTTTGCTTTGCCGAGATCAACAAAGGTTTCATTTTGAGTTGTTGACATTGCTCGGAGTTGTTTGACAATTTTCTGATGCTCTGTTACTGTCACCATTTCATTTCGGCATTGGGTTAAGGTCTGTTGGGATTGTTCCAATTCTGCTTCCAATCTTCTGATAGTGGCATCCTGTTCAGAGGAATGAAGCACCTCTTCATTCTGAACATCTTTTTCTACTGTAACTGGAGCATCTGTCTGAGTTTCTATTTCAGCTGATTCCAAGGGGGCATGAAAATCTGTTTATGTTTCAACATAGTGAGTATGAATTTCCCTTCTAGGAAGTGGATTTCTCCCCTGTATTCTAACTCTTTTAGATTTCTTCTTCCTATGGTATTTGTCAGACTGTTCTAGCTGTTTCTTAAGTTGTCTAATTTTTTCCTTTAATCTACCAACTTTTTGTTTTAATACCTTTATTTTCTTGACCTTCCTCCTCAATGCCTTATTCTCATGTTCCAGTTTTCCAATTCGGTTATTGCCTTCTTCTGTTGTTTCTTTATGTCCAAGGGGAATTTCAAGGTCTTCCCCATCTTGATCGATTGGCAATTCATTCTGTGTTTCCTCTGGGCATTATTGTTTCTCTAAAGGACTTCTCTCCTTATACTAAGGCTCTGGATGTTTTGCTACATCAGGAGATTCCCTCATAGGAGAGGATGACATCTCTATATCAGGAAGATCGAAGACACATTTTGAAGGAGGAGAGGTTGGAACTTGGGGGTTCTTCTGGGTCGTCTGTATCTTCAGTAAGAGACATTCCCAAATTTTCTAACAATTGAGCCATTTCCTCTTCGTATCTTCCAAAGAATCATCCTGCTTCCCTACATGGTTTTCATGTGATGGCTCTTTTGTTTTCATAGTCTTCTGAGTGCTTTCAGGTTGTCTTGCCTTTCTACCCTTTCTTCTTTTAAAAGAGGGGGTTTTAAGAACATAAGTTGTTCTTTGTATTTTCCTTTTTGATGTTTCTTCTTGCATACTTTGAGTTTCTTCCAACTGAATAAGTTCTATTTCAATTTCAGGCTGGGTGGCTAGTATTTCTGTTTGAGCATTATCTCCCTCTGGCTAGACTACCTCAATTTGTTGTGGAGGAATTTCAGGGTGGATTTCTGACTGGGTAACTTTTGGTTGATCAATTTGCAAGGGTCTATCGAGATCAATTAGATCCCCCCACATTATTTGTGCATGATTTAAGGTCCTGTCTACTATTAATTTTACTATCCCATGATGACTGATTATGTTAGCATGGTCTTTATCTTTTTGAGTTCTTCCAGCGACCTCATGCAAAATGTTTTTAAAAAAAAATGACAGATTTACTACTAATCGTTGTTTTAACATTGCCAACAACTTGAGGTGACCAGGTCTCACCACATCATATCGCCTGTCACATGTAATGTATATTTTCACCACGCCTACTAGCTCCCTCTACAGTTCACTAAGAGCAGTGGGGTTGAGGCCTTTTCCTTTCTTTTCAAATTCCTCCCTTGGTTCTGCAAAGGATTCCACAACTTCTTGGAGTGTTGTTTATTTACCACTCCATTTTGTTACTTCATTTGGAAAGCCTGTAACCTCGACTATGATGGTGTTAGTGACTAGTATTTGTATGCCCCGAATTATTGAGATTTCCCCCTGTATATTTTGGAAGAATGTTAGCGCAACATTTGTATCAAATCCCTGCAGTCTATTAAAATATTGTGTCCATCCTAAATGATGTAGAATTTCCCTAGCCTGATCAGTCACTCACAACAGTGTAGGCTCACAACGAATAATTCGGCCACCCATATTTTCTGCAAGAAAATTAGCACAAATATTGTTCCTACCTGTGAAATTTGTTAGACCAGCATGTAAAAGAAAGTTACTAGGAATGGTAAAAATTACATAAAAACAATGATATATTAAAAATTACGTAATTTCCCATTATCTGTAATCATTATGGCTTGTCGATAATCGTGTAGAATGTCCACCCCCAATGAGTGAAAGGTCAACCTCGACCGATCATATGTGTGAACGCAATAATGACGATCAGTCAAGTTATGGATTAATTATTACACCACCGCCACTGGGAGAGCAACCATTAATAATTTCCAAAGCTAATTAATATTAATCATGAACGATAATCACATCTTTTGTGGAAAGTGCAAGCCCCAAATACCAATATCCAAAGTGTTAAGGAAGAAATTCTGAATATTCCTAATATTTCCAAGTTGTATAAATATGCCACTTGTCATAATTTTGTTATCCTCCCTGGTGTTGAATATAGCAAGAATGATAGCCTCTTTTTAAATAAAGGAAATCTATGAGCATAATTAAAACTTGGCGAATTAGGATAAACTTCAATACCACAGGCAGAGCCACTTCTGCCAACATGCGTCCATAACCTCGATAGGGTTTCCATTTAACCCATATATGAGCCAGTATCCTCAATAAATAATTTGAATAGTCTTTTCCCAAAAAGGCCACTATCCTGGTTTGGTAGCTAGATAATAACAATACCACTCACTAGATCATAACAAAGTGAACAAGTCGGCTTGTGATGAGACCTCTTGTCCTTTGACCCTAAATGCCAAAGGCCATTTCCCTGGTGTGGTATCCATAGTGGGAATGTCACTTATGTTAATCTTTTATGATTGTGGTAGGTTGGCTCATGATGAGACCCCCTATCCTTTTTGAGAATTTTTTTTTTTTCATTATTATTATTATAT
>JZKD02S0252049.1:9936-20513 GCA_000966675.3 Picea glauca
AGTTTTGTATTTTAATAAATATATTAATTGTATTTTGTTTACTTTGATGAATTTTTATGTTTATTTTTGTTGATGTGTGTTTGTTTAAAATTTATATTTCATTGTAATATTATGTAATAGATTAAGTCTTTATTTTATAATAAGAGAGATTTACAAAAATCTTGTTGTTGGTTTGTTATTGGGGAAACAAGACCAACAACAATGCATCAAGTTGTCTAAATGTTTATGAGATATTTGTCTTTTGAAGCTAAAATCTTGAATGTATTCGAGTCTAAAACTATCTGCTATGCAAAAGATTGTCTATTTTGTGTTCCTAGTTTGACAACTGTGAGGTGGGATTCTGTTGTCGGACAATCAGTCTATGTGGAAACAAATTGATCTCCCTAGACTCGAAAACCAAGACTAGAACAAAACATGATAGAACATATAACTTTCCCTATGTTTATGCAATAAAAAATACAAGCTAGCAAGAGTTCACACCTTTTAATCAATGGTTGTCCTCGCTAGCTGTAGTTTCCAGCTTCATCCTAAGACTTGTGAATGGTAACCTATAAGAAGACACAATACAACAAGAGTGAAAGAAACAATAATATATTTTAATGAAACATATGCAAATGATCTCGAGGAGAAATGCAACAACGATAATCAAACATAAATAATCTTTGTGGGAAAGAAACTATATTGTTGTATTAACAATAACGGAAGAGATTACAACCAGAGACTTGGTGTTCTGAAGCTCCTTCCAACAAGTTCATTTCTCCAATACCCACAATGCATCCATGAAATCCATCACCCCCAACTAATTACTTTTTATTAGATTGGATCTCTCAAAGCCAAAGAAATGTTAACAATCTTCTAATCACAAACTAGAAGCAAAAAACTATCGACCATTATTCTCCATTAACTATTAGCCTTTCCTTATGAGAGACAATATCTTTCATAGATTGAAAATAAGGTTAGGATGAAAGGTTAGGATCTCCCCAAATCAGGAGTTCAGGTGAGATCCAAACCGATTTGAGGACACCTCATATCCGAAGCTTCTCTTCCAGAAATTTCATGAATTTCATTTTTTTTCTCCTCTTTTAGATAATGCTGCATCCTTGGTGTAAAATGAGACACTATTGCACCCTACAGTGGTGCAACATGCGACATTTAAGGGTGTCACATGTTGCAATGGTGCATCATGTGACACTCTCTTGAAATAGGGATTTAATGACCCTTTAACATGTTTTCCTTGTTTCAAATAAAGGTTCTTCTTCAACAATCAAAGCCTTTATGCTTTGGATGATAGAGGATAAGTGAACATTGTTATTTGCGAAAAAATATTATGTAACAGATTGAGATACTTGAACCTCCTATACTAAACAACAACATTAAAAAAATGAAAATCATAAAGAACTAAGTAGAGGGTTGGCCCTCATCTATAGGCACTTGGGGTTGAGACAAGTCCACTATCAAGAGACCAGTCTCGCCATTTTTCCAGCCATTAGATTCATCTTATAGTCATGGAGCTTGAGTTGAGCCTGAATTTCATCGAGTTGTAGTAATGTCTCTTGCTTATCATCATGGAGATAAATAATGACATGAACCAACAATAGTTTGGGTGCCAGTAAATATCTACAGTTTTCAGATACTGGGAGACTCAAGTCCAAGTATTTCTAGTGTTAAGGATCCATGAGCCAATAGAATCGAGCACCTCCTCATTTGAAATGAAGTGTCTCAAAACACGAACATCGACCTCATTATACATGTCAATTTTAGCTCGAATGTGGGGAGGTGTGTGGACTTGGTAGGATTCGACCGAGTATTTAGCAACAGAGGCAAGTCATGAGCTGAAGCGTCTCTTGTTTCTACATGATGAGGTTCCTCGAGCTTGATGAGAGCAATTTCCTCAAGCCATCAAAACAAAGGAGAGAAGAGAAAGTGATGAGGGGGTTGAGGGAAGGATAATCCAAAGCCAAGTGGAGGAGACAGAGGGGAATTTAAATGTAGATAAGAAAAGGAGAAGAAATGTGGTGGGACCAAATTCAAAGGGAAGTAGGGATAAAATATTTTTCCATCGACTCGGATAATGAGTAAGGTAGCGATCATAATGGGTGAAATAAATATTGGTAAATGGAGTGATTTCAATAGGAATACCCATAACGAAATGCAGGATCCAAAGTACATACCAGAGTAGAGAAAGGTATCATTGGAACTTCATAACCTGAGAGCGATTGTGACAGCCTTAAAAAGCCAGGAGTTGAGTAGTACACACATGCGAGGTAAGGTTAGTCTACATGTGGTGAATTTACAGAGGTAACTGAAGGGTGGCAGATGCCAACGGATTGAGGAGACGCGTGGTAGTCTATCGCAAATGGAGACCTATGGCTTGTCTCTTCCCTGTCACCCTACATGAGCAACATTTCATTGTACAATGTTAATTTAGAGTTTGTTATATATAAATATATACAGTTTTCATAAATTTAATGATAAATAATGTGATTGTAATCATGAAATAAATATTTAAACTTAATGAATGTTCTTTAATTTTTTAATGGTATATTGATTTTTATATATTTATATTGGGTCTTTTTATTATTTATTTTAAAAACAATTATATTTAAAAATAATGTTAATTTTTTATTTAATTTTAAATTATTTTTAAGTTACACAAGTTATAATAAGTTTAAAACAAATTAATTATGTTATAGGATTTAAAACTAGTTATTTTGGATACCCTTCTGTATGTGATAGAAATTTGAAGTTTAGAACAACTCCATGTAAACTCTATTCTTAAATGTGATTTAAAAATATTAGATATGTTATAAGGTGGAGAGGCCCAATTGATGGTCATAAAGTTCCAAAAATATTTAGGCTAAACTTCTATGAAATGAAGGTTTTTTGGTTATTTTTTCGAGACATTTGCTTCAAATCTTCTAGAAAATTGTTAGATTCAAGTTTGAGTGATTATTTATGTATAATTGGAGTGTCCAGGAGTTTTTCAGTATGCCAAATTCATTTATACATTCAAAACTAGATTTTAAACAACAAAAAATAGTGATTTCGAGCAGATTTATATTGCCACATTTGGACTAAAAATATCATTTAGTAGAATAGTTAGACAAGACTCTTCTAAAACCAACCCATTTAATATAGATTCAAATATTTCATACCTACAGGTGTTGTATCTATTTAAAATAGTCGTTGGTGTAAAATCATATGTATTATCATTTAAAGTAATACCTACTTCTGTCAAGTAATTAGGGTTTGCTATGTCTTTGGAATACATATTGTGTTGTAAACTCATACCTATTGTACTGAAAATTTATGCGGACAACTATATGTTAATTAGGGGTTGTCTCCAGTTTTATTATCGTAACTATAGGAAATATAAAGTATTCAGTTTTATTATAGTAACTATAGGAAATAGACTATGTGCAACATCAAATATTTGACCCAATCTAGTTTGTTCCAGAAATATGAAGGACAATTCATTAGAATAACTTAATTATGGCATAGTTTTATTATGCTTATAGAAAGGAAGTGCTCTATGGGAGACTTTCAAAGGGTGGAATCATAATCTAGCATCATATAAAAATTAATGATTGTTATTTAAAAATGGACAGAACAATTTACTGTGCAATTTATGAGGCAATCAAGAGGAATATAGTTCAACCTTCTTGCATAGAAATATACCCACTTATATACAAACACGATTAAAAAAAATTTCATGGTGCTTAAAGATTCTCTTATTTTTAACATTGTGTGCCTATGCATAATCATTTAAAAAATGAAAAAACCCACTTGCCATAACATAAACATTACAATAAAAGAATGAAAAAACCCACTTTCCATAACATAAACATTACAATTGACAAAAAGAGTTTGTGATCCTCCATGTTATAGCCCACACACTACCATCATAAATACCATACTCTTCTTCAACACATGATGATCAAAATACAAGCATTATTCATAAACATGGAACTGTCAAGAACAAAGAAAATGAAAGCAAGTATAGTGAGCCCGTGTCTACTCAACAAAGCTCTCAAACCACTGCAAATATGCTAAAAATGACGAGGAAACCCTAGTTTTATCATATGCAGAGGAGAAGTTTGAAGGAATCCTGCAATTGAGCATAACAATTGTCAAGGTTCCAAAAAAAGAAGAAACCTTGGAACTAAGAAAATTAGTGGATATCAAGATAGCATTGAAAATAAGGAAATAATATGTAATATAGTTTAAGGGTAGATGGTACAGGATGATTCATATTAATGCAGAGAATGTCAATAAAACTCATAAAATCAACCCTCACACCTACAAAAACCGTTAGATCTATAAATCTATGGTTGAGATTGGTTTTAATATTATGATGTAATATTCAAATTCCAAACCATAGTCAGATTTTAAACAAATAATAGGTGTATTCTATAATATTGCGGGTTCGCCAAAGGTCGGTTCCACCACCACGCTTTATAACCTCCACAATGAATGCAGGTCGTCTGATTCTAGATCGGATTTTAAACACAACTCAAAACTATATTGGATTTGAATTACGACTATAGATCCCGACATTAACTCGTGTGCATATACCTTCACCACAATATATTATCATTGTCTATATTATCCCTATATCAATTATTAAAGAACACAATTTCAAACATATAATTACTCCTGGTTTTACTGTACTAAACAAAGAAATTCTAATTGAAACAAAGCTTATATTTCGAATTGAAATCTCAAAATTCACTTACAGTCTCATTCTCGACGAATTTGATGGAAATTTTGCAGAGTTATATATGATTCATAAAGAAATCAATTGATCATATACACACAATGAACTTTGGAGATGAAGAATTCTAGTCTAACGTTTTAATCTCTTTATTTGACAATTAGAAATTTGCCAATTTTGTCCTTATTCCAATTCCAAGTGATCCCCCCGAATGAAGTAGCCTCGATGGGCTTAAATAAAAACAAATTTGGTTTCTCAGATCCATTAAAATTGGATAGAGAACCTTATTCAACCCTAGATCCTACAATCTAGCCTAAAAGTAAAAACAACTTCTATCTCTGTTATAAAGAAGGATTCAAAACCATTGTTGTATTATTTGATCTGACTTCTAAATTTAATTAAAACAAAAAAAAAAATTAAGAGAACCAACTCTCTTTGGTAAACTTGACTTCGACTTCAAATCCAATGATGTTTTTTTCTTTGAGCTCATGCTCCTGCATCAGACTGCTCAGGTCATAATAATTCATGAACTCCTATTCATGAGTTCTTATATAGTACAACCACTTTTCTGTATGAGTGCAATAGTTACCCAAGTAGCATATTCTAGTCGATGATCCTTCCACCTCACCAAGTACTCATAGTAATATTTCCCTCACATCTTCTTCAACACTATGGTATCCATAATTGTTTCCATCTACAACTTCTTCTCTGCAAGAATTTGTTTCTGCCAATTTACTTGTTGTCCTGTGTCTCTGTCCAAATCATTTGTTGTATGTTCTACTTCAAGTTCCACATATGAATATAAATATGCTACATTAAATATGGGAGAGATTCCCATGTCTTCTGGAATTTCAATCTCATAAGCATTGGATGAAAACTTTCTCAAAATCTTGCAAGGCCCAATCTTTTTAACCTTCAATTTGTTATATGTGCCTCTAGGAAATATTTCTTTCCTCAAATGCCAATACTAAATCTCCTTCTTCAAAACCAACTTCCCTTCTCTTCAAATATGTTTTCTGTTTGTTTTTGAAACTATTTTCATGTAGTTTTTCTTTAAATTTTTCATGCAACATTTGCATATTTGAAGCATTTACGCTTCTCTTCTCCATATGTCCCATATGTCTAAGCTTAAACACTCCTCCTGGGTTCACTTCATAGATAATCTTAAAAGGACTTAACCATGTACTTTTGTTGGGTGAGACATTATAAGAAAATTCATCTTGTGGTAAAGCTAAATCCCACTTATTAGGATGTTCAATTACCAAACTTCTCAATATATTACCCAAACTTATGTTTGTAACTTCTGTTTGACCATCTGTTTGAGGATGGTAGGCTGAACTAAAGTTAATATTTGTCCCCAATTTCTTCCCCAATGTCCTCCAGAAGTGTCCAACAAACTTAGTATCTTTGTGTGAAACAATACTAATAGGAAGACCATGTAGTCTTACTACTTATTTAAAAAACAGAGTTGCAATATAAGTTCATCATTAGTTTTATAACAGGCTATAAAATGCGCTATTTTAGAAAATCTATTTACCAAAAAAAAAATTGAATCATTGCATCTTTGATTTCATGGAAATCCCAAAACAAAATCCATACTGACATCATCCCAAGGTATTTTTGGAATTGGAAGTGGATAATATAAGCATGTGTTCTGGTGTCTACCTTTTGCATGCTGACAAATTATGCATCTTCCCACAAATTTCTTAACATGAGTCCTCATTCTTAGGCAGTGATAAAAATTACTCAACTGAGCATAATATTTTTCATTGCCAAAAGAACCAACAAGTCCTCCACTGTGATTTTCCTGTAATGAATTCTCCCTCATTGAACATTTTGGAATGCACAATTTAATTCCTTTGAACAACAATCCTTTGTCCAGCGTGAAATCCATCCATGGACTTCTATCTCGCAAAACTAGATTCTGACAGGCTTCATATGCTTCTTTAAAATCTACGTCTTCAAGGTACATATATTTGAGATGTTCTAATCCAAGAACACACACTTGGAACTCCTGCAAAACCAAACACCTTCTACTCAAAGCATCTGCAACCTTGTTAGAGCTTCCACTAATATGTTTTAATACAAAAGTAAAATGTTGCATCAATTCTACCCATTTAGCATGTTTCTGATTTAATTTATCTTTCTTAGTTAGAACTACAAAGCATGATTGTTAGAATATAAAAAAAACTCTTTAGGCATGAGCTAATGCCTTCATTTATTCAAATCTTGTATTACTCCATAGAATTGTTTATCATAAGTGGAGTATTATGTTTTTCCTTATTCAGTTTCTCACTGAAATATGCAATTGGCCTGTCATCTTGACTCAAAACGCCTCCAAATACTTTCCCATTGGCATCACATCTAAGTGTAAATATTTTTTTGAAATTTGGGAGAGCTAAGATAGGTCTCTCAACAATCTTTTTCTTCAGCAGTTTGAATCATTTTTTTTGTTGCCTTTGTCCATCTAAATGGTTGTTTTTCTTTCTTCACAGTTTCTAGGATTGGATCACAAATACCACTAAAGTTTCTTATAAGTTTCCTATAGAATCTTGACAACCCATGAAAACTTCTAAATTCAAATATGTTTCTTGGAGATGGACACTCTTTAATTTCTTTCACTTTCTCTGGATCCATCTTTAATCCTTCTTGTGAAACCACAAATCCTAAATAAACCAATTTTGTTTTCACAAAGAAACATTTTTTCAAGTTTATTAAGAGTTTCTCTTGATGTAGTTTCTTCAGAACCAAATTCAAGTTCCTAACATGTTCTTCTCTGGTTTTAGTAAAAACAAGAATATCATCTAAATAAACAATGACAAATTTCCCTGTGAATTCCTTAAGTAATTCATTCATAAGTCTCATGAAAGTACCAGGTGCATTAGTTAAACCAAAAGGTATAACCAACCACTCATACATTCCATTGTTTGTCTTGAAGGTTGTTTTCCATTCATCACCATCCCTCATTCTAATTTGATGATATCCACTTTTCAAATATATCTTTAAAAAATATTTTGCACCACTTAAACAATCCATCAAATCATCCATTCTGGGTAAAGGAAACGATACCGGATGGTGATTTTATTTATGGCTCTAGAATCTATGCACATTCCCCACTCTCCTCCTTTCTTCGAACTCAAAATTGTAGATAAAACACATGGAATCAAGATTTCTCTGACCAGTCCCTTGTTCAACATTTGTTGCACTTGTTTTCCAATCTCTTCATTTTTTGTTGGAGTCATTCTGTAAGCTTCTTTGTTTGGAAATCTGGCTCCAGGAATCCGGTCTATATGATGGTTAATACTTCTAAAAGGTGGTAATTCATTAGGAAAATCATCAACTACAATATCCACATACTCCTCTAACAATCTTTGAACTTCAATAGGCAAGTCATTTATTCTTGTGTTGGTTAAAAAAATCCTAGTTTTTCCAACAACAACAAAGCTTACCTCTTCATCTTGCACATGCTTCAAAAATTCATTTTCTGTAACCAACAATACTTTTGGACTTGTTTTCTCCTCTGATATTTCATCCTTAAGAGGAATAAGATTATGCCTTCTTCCTTCCTTCTCAAATGTAAATGCATTCTCTCTGCTAGTGTACACCACATTTCTGTCATATTTCCATGGTCTGCCCAACAACACATGACAAACATCCATCAGAATGACATCACATAAAATATGATCCTTATAATTTCCAATATAGAAATCAACTCTGCATTGTTCATTCACCGATACTTGATGCCCCTTTTGCAACCAAGAAACTATATATGGTGTAGGATGCATCTCCTTCTGCAATTCTAACTTCTTAACCATTTCCACAGAAACCAAATTATCAGTACTACCATTATCAATAATCAATTTGCAACACTTACCATTTTATTTGCACATTTCTCTGAACATATTTTTCCTTTTTGTTGGTTCATGCACTTCCTTGTTTGATTTCAATAAATTTCTCCTCATCAATAAGGCTTCTCCTACCTCTGGAACTTCAACATTATCCTCTAGTACTCTTGTTTCATTTTCATCTTGTGCAATCTGGACATTTCCTTGTCTTGCAACATTCTCTAGACAATCCCATGACATATGGCATGTTTTACCACATGTATAACATATTACCTCATATCCTCTACCTCTTCCTCGGCCTCTCTGAAAATATATTCTTCCTCTGAAGTCTCTTCCTCTTCCTCTTGAGGATTGTTCTTGTTGATTTGATGTATCAACATCTTCCTTCTGAGCTGAAAACTTATTCCTCCCAGCTTTCTATCCCTTACCTCTATAAGCTTGACCTTTCCCTTTTCCTGAATTATGTCTTCCATTCAGCTTCTCTTCCACCTTTAAGTAACATTGCTATGCCTCCTCCATTGTATTTGGTGATAAGAGACTCAATTCATCTTGTATTTCTAATTTGAGACCATTCATATACCTTGCAACCTTCTCTGAGCTATCCTCAGTATAACCAACTATAATATTCACCTTATAAAACTCTTTAGTGTACTCTCTAATAGTTAGAAATATATGTATCAGATTTTGCATCTGTCTATACAAGGCAAGATGATAGTCTTTAAGTAAGAATTTACCTTTTAACTTTGCAACCATTCTATCCCAACTTTTAATTAGCAATTTTTTATTCATTTTTCTCTCTGCTTGAACACCATCCCAGCATAACAAAGCATGGCACTTCATCTTTGTGACTGTAAATTTCACCTTCTTTTCATCAGGAACCTCATCATAATCAAAGTGTTTGTCTAACACATTGATCCAATCAACCAATTCTTCTGGATTTAAGCCTCCACTGTATGAAACTATCTTTGTTCTGGACTTTGAACTAGCTCCCATAACTTCTTTTAATAATTTCAGTCCAAGATTTTCTTATGTCACTTCTTCTTCTTCTTTTGTATTATCCTCTTGCTCAGCTTCATTGACATCACCTGCTTCAAGATATCTTCTCCCAACATTTCTTATGGCTTCAACTTTTGCATGCAGAGCTCTCATTTCCTCCATCGCCTCTGCATTTGCAATTGGTCTACCTGTATGACCTCCTCAACCATGTCCTCTTAGAAGTTGAAATTCCATTTTAGAATGTAATAAATTCTTTTGAGAATTACTACAATCTTGAATTTCTTCTGCTTATATCAATGGAAGAGGTGAGAAATAAATTCTCCCTTTTATACACTTACAGGAATCAAAATTTCCTTCTCCGATATCACTTAATGGAGAGAATGTCAATAAAACTTATAAAATCGACCCTCATACCTACAACAACTATTAGATCTATAGATCTATGGTTGAGATTGGTTTTAATATTATGATGTAATATTAAAATTCCAAACCATAGTTAGATTTCAAACAAATAGCATGTGTATTCTATAAGATTACGGGTCCACCAAAGGTCGGGTTCACCACCACTTTATAACCTCTGCAATGAATACAGGCCATCCAATTCCATATCAGATTTTAAACACAACTCAACACTATATTGGATTTGAATTATGGGTACAGGTCCCGACATTAACTCGTGTGCA
The DNA here is from genome assembly GCA_000966675.3 of Picea glauca. Lineage (NCBI taxonomy): Eukaryota > Viridiplantae > Streptophyta > Pinopsida > Pinales > Pinaceae > Picea > Picea glauca. Next base: position 20,175 of record JZKD02S0252049.1, read on the forward strand.
TATACCTTCACTGCAATAGATTATGATTGTCTATCTTAGCCCTAGATAATTTCTTAAACCACATGATTTCAAACATATAATTACTCCTGGTTTTAATGTACTAAACAAAAAAACTCTAATTGAAATAGAGCTTATATTTCGGATTGAAATCTCAAAACGCACTTACAATCTCGTTCTTGACTAATTTGATTGAAATTTTCTAGAGTTATATATGATTCATGAAGCAATCAATTGATCATATACACATAATGAACTTTGGGAATGAAGAATTTCAGTCTAACCTTTTAATCTCTTTATTTGACAATTAGAAATTTTCCAATTTTGTCCTTATTCCAATTC
>JZKD02S0252049.1:47527-98710 GCA_000966675.3 Picea glauca
GTTATTATGTGGCCTCTTTTGAATGTGAAAAGGGGCTCTTTAGGGCACAATTAGGTCTTTGACCAGCCCACCATGAGGATTGAGCTCAGATTTGGTGTCAAATAGACTTGGGAGCTGATCCATTAGTGGTTGGGAGGCCGACCAATTTCAATAAATGCGCCGTTTAGCAGGCGCGCGGGTTTTTCGCCCAACAGCCGCACCTCGTGCACGCATGCGCACCTTATACGATTCTGTTATGCGCGCGCGCGCGCCCATGTTCTGTAAAGTGCCTTTGAATTTTTGACCATTTGTATAGTTTTTTGACCCTTTTTCAATGCTGAGGATTTAATCCTGTGCCATGAATGACTCCAGTCCTGTGTTGACGATGCAGAGTTCTTGTCGCCCTGTGCGGACGAAATTTCAGTGATAACAATTGGCTCTGTTCATGCAGTCTCCTCATCTACATAAATTTTTTGCAAATGGGTAGATCATCATGATCTCACATGCCATCCTCATCTTCTTCCTCTGTGGCACTAAGTGTCCACTCTACTGCAGACTTCAACTCTGTAGTCTCCCCTTGAATGACCTATTGTTCAGTCACCTTCTCTGACAGCTCAACTTTTGCCAGTTCTCCTGCTAGCTCTGGATTGTTCAGCCAATCCTCCAACATCTCCAACTCCATCTCCCATGGAGTGAGCAATCTATCTGCCTTCTCTTCAGCTTCTTTTGTTGTTAGATTCAGTGCTGCAACTTCCTCAACTTCCTAGATGAAAGCATTGAGCCATTCCTTAGAATTCTCATTCTCTTCTTCTTGGGCAGCCTTAGATATATGCTCCAATTCTTCTCTGACAGTCTCAGCTAGCTGTCCTGCTTCTATTGTTGATACATCTGCAACATAGATTTCTACCTCCTCTTGGGAAAATGGTAGGAATATCTGAATTCCCCCAATCATTAGAAGATTCCTTAGATCTTCCTCTTTCATCAGCTGCATTTTTTGATCCAAATCTAACTCTGAGCTCATCTTCTCTATCAGCTCCTTCGGCTAATTCAAACTCACTTCTGAGTTCATGAGACTTTCAGATAGTCCCATCTCTGTTCCCTTGCCCACCTAGCAAATTGGAAACTTTCTACTGCCCTCCTAGTAGTCCATGAGATCCCGCAATGACCTCATATCATTTCCCTCCTAGAAATGTGAAATTCCCTGGCTATCCTCATGATAGTCTGTGAGATCCCATAGAAATATCAACTCCTTTCCCTCTTGGTAATTGGGAATTTTTGGGCTTCTCTCTTGGCAGTCCTTGATATTTTCAGCTGATCCCAATTCTTCCTCACTATTGAGGCTTCTCCCAGTCTCTAGCTCACATACTTGAACCACTTCCTTAGGTCTGTCGAGTTTTTCATCATGCCTCAACCATCCTCTTAACATCCTACGCTGTCTTCTAGCCATCAACTCCTTGACTGGCCATTTTTCTTTCGTCTTCATGGGCCATTCATATACCCATCTCGACTTTTCATTCTGTTGCATCTCAAATGCAACTTCATCCATCCTTTCCCTCATCTTGGCAAGTTCTTGATCCCATTCATCTTTTCTCATCAGCTCTGGGTCTTTCCTTCCAGCACTCATATAACATTTAATAGCCATCTTGTTGTTCCTATCTTCCCTCTTAGCAAACTTGTTGTTGTCACTCTGCACCCTCGAGTGTTTCTAGCCTCTTCCACAGTCCTCCTGACTATCTCCTTGATTGTTTCCCACCTACAAACAACCATCACAGAGTCCCCAACCCTCTATCTTCCTTTGCCTTCTCCCTCTGCTTGAAATATACAAACAGAGTTCTAGCTATGATACCAAACTTGATGTCGTAGATGCCACCTCTGCCTCAACAAAGTCTCTGCATGACCTCCCAATCTTAAGTATTATTCAATCTACTTCATGAGCCGAAGCGACTCTTTCGATTCCCTACTGGAATCTCCTTCCAATCGATCCACAGATCCTTTCAAAAACTCCACCTGTGTGAACAGCACTAGGCATGAGCTCCTTTCTCCCCAAGCAACCACAACGCTATGACCAAGGGCCTAACCCAAAGTCTCTTGTCGAAATCTCGTGATATTGTGAGTTCGTGAGTCGAAGCTCCTGACTCTTCCTTACCAATCTCACGATAATCGAAATCATGAAATGGGTATAGCTCCTTCTCTGTTAACACCTTCCGTGCATGACCATCGGCTAGGCTTAATGCTATCACCTCTCGCTACTTTCCACTTTGCAGGTTTCAGAGTTGTGCTCCCATACTCTTATCTCGTGAATCCCCGAGATGCGAGAAATCAATGGAATGTTGACTCCTTTCCTCCTTGCAACATGTGTTTGCCTATCAATCACATGGGCCCCACCTTGTGGTTCTGCCATGTGTTCCTTCATGCCCGACTTTCATCACTTTGCGACTTCTGATGTCGAGAAGAGGTCCTCTCAACCTCCAAACCTCTGAATGTGCGATAGGTGATGGGGTTCCTGATCCAATGGTCCTCCTATTCTCCGAATCCAATGGCTGTCCTCACTCCTCGCAACTTTGTGACTTGGAGCACCTAACTCTTGGGATCTCACCTTGCGAACTTCCAAGTTCAGGAGATTTGAATCCTATACCTCTTCGGCACTTCATTGATCCCTTGATCGCTACCACCTGTCCTCCTCAGATGGACGATCTTGATCTCTTCATGACTTCGATACTTGCGAAGTCGAAAGACTTCCCTCTATGACTTCCGATGTCTAAATCCCTGATATGGGTGATATCATGACACTTGTCCTCCTCTAGATGGATGGCTCCAATCCTTTCGGGACTTTGCCAAATGTGAAGTCAAGATTCTCACATCTGTGAGTCCCGGTTCCCAAATCTCTGAAATGGACAATTTTGTGACATGCATCCTCCCGTAGATGGATGGATTAGATCTCCTTTCTCTATTTCGAGACTTCTGATGTCCAGTGCCCCAGACTTTCATCCTTCAGACCCCCAAACTTCTGAACATCAAAATCCCGATATCGACACTCCTTCGAGACTTTCACTTTTCTTACGAGGGTTTAACCCCCATGCATATCCCGTCAAATCTAATGTCTGACCATTGTTCACTCGATATTTGATGGTTCAAATCATCTCTCCTATGCACTCCTCCTTCACTGCATCCTGGATGTGGAAACCTTCAACAGTCCAGATCTCTTTGGAGCATCCGACGACAGCTATTGCTCCTCCTGAACTTTGGCACACTTTCTGCCAACACTTTGAAAAATTCCAATGTTCAAAGGCCTCGACCTTTGTTCTCCTTTACCTGCGAGCTCTTTGCACTTGAGTCCTCACCTATGCGCATAAAAATGTTGCTTCTCCCGAGCTTTAGGGAACCTCGAACCCTTCAAAGAGTTTTGTGACTTCTACACTCCTCGCAGAGTCTTCTCACACATAGTGCTATTTCTTCTGAGCTTTTCAGATACTCAGGCCTCTAAGGGATTTTATCCTTTTTCCCTTCTCCTTCAGATGGAGTACTTGGATTCCCTCTTGGCTATCCTTCTACTCAAGAAACCTCTTGATGAGTGTTACAGGGTGTTCAACAACCCTGCAAAGATCCTTTAATAGAATATTTTTCAATCTCTAAACTCAAAGTGTTCCTTCCCTCTCTGTGCCTATCTGCACACTGTCTCAATGCCCCCCTGGCAGAGTTGTACAGAACTCCTTAGAGATTCTGTCTTCTTCTAAACTCACAGCAGAGTTCTTCTTCTGTGCACTCCTTACACTGGCTCAATGCCCACTTGGCAGAGCTTCACAGAACTCCTTAGAGATTCTGTCTGCAACTGTGTTCCACCTACATAGCCTTGCCTCCTGAGATGTTCAGTAACCTCACAGGTCTTTCTCTGAATTGTTTATTTCAGCTACTGTGCCCACCTAGCATACCTTTGTCTGAATCTGCAGAGTTCAGAAGTGCATTAGTACACCGGCTATCAGAACCCGCAACATTTTGTCACACCCTCCTGGTGTGAAGCCTCAAAGACCTCTCAAGCCTGAAATCAAACAACTTGCAAATGTCTCGCATACATCTACAACATAAAAGAACACACAAAGACATTCACTCAACACAGAAATACATGCAGGAAAAGCTACTTCTGGTTTGTATTAAATAGAAAATGCTTGTTTTTACAAGGGTGTTCTCGAGCTCAGACTTTAACAGATTCTTGGCTCCTTCTCTATGCACACTCGCTCTCTCTTGTGCATACTCTCTTTCACAAAAATAAGATACAACTCCAAGATATTTTACATGAGGGGGCTCTTAGAGTGCTTCCCTTCAACCTCACCTACCCTATTGAATTACATTAAATGGACTGTCTAGTCCACAATCTGGATCTAGGTCTCATCCTTCAACATTTAAGGCCTACCTACCTCTACGCCTATGCAAAGCATGGCCTCATGGCTCAATAGCCTAAAACATTTAATTACATTCAATTTCAAAATTGAAAACGAGGGTTGCGCCTCTCTTCAGCATGCGATTTGAAACCGCTGACATGGTTGGTTGGCTTGCTGGTTGATGTGGAGATATGCTCCTGCATCACTTATGATTTGAGATTCCCAAATAGGAAACACATACCCTTAGAACTTATAGTCATGCCATGTGCATCAAAGTGTACCTTGTGTTATCACTGAAAAACCGCTCACAGGAATACAAGTGATGGCCAAAGAAATTACCATTGCAACACACCAAACAACATACCTCTAATATTAACAAAATAAAAAAAATATACGAATGGTTTCTTAGTGTAGTCTCCAAAAAGGAACTTCTATGCAATATATGTGGGCTATCACTACCAAATTTGTGCAAATAGCACAGACGGTGCGACTGTCCTCAAAGAAAATCATGTAGATGTGGAAATGATGCATTTTTTATTTTGGTCGAGCCTCACCCACTTCCATCTCAAGTGTACCATGACAAGATTCCCAAATCCAGGACAAAATCTAGCCTTGGGGCCATTAAAGGACTAGGTAGGTAGCCACATGAGTGCCCCTATTCACACTACAAACTGGTTTTGTAAAATCTTGTATCAATCCTATAAATACAAGCTTGAGGTATGCAACAAAGTAAGAGTTTATACATATTTTTATGATGTTGGAATTGCTCGTTGAGAATCCATCTTTCACATAGAATATTTCTAGCATCCATAACAAGAGCCATTCTTCTCACCTCTCGAGAAGATTGGTTGATAATTCTTCACCATTATCATTTCATTGTAAGAGGAGAAGGAGATTTATATTAGGGACCTTAAGGGCCCTCGCAAAGAGGAAGAGGGAACTCATAAATTCCCTATATTTCTCCAAGGTCTTATAAATCAAAATCCTTTCCATTGGTAGCTATTTCTTGTTCCTATTTTTAGTTTTGTATTGTTCATTCATGCATGTTTAACTTTTTTATATTTCCCTTATATTTCTTATTTTGTTTGCATGTTGGCCCACTAAGAAACTAAAAATCTACAATGTTATCTTGTTGGCTTGACAAGGTATCCTAAGTGTTGATTTTTTCTCACCCAAGTGGAAAAATCAACACAAGAGTTTGGCAACTCCACTGGGGATTGAATGAAAATTCTCCCCATTTGAGCCTTTAGAGCTCTTCTTTTCATTAATTTGCATATGCAGGTCTCAAAACTGACCTACCCTAGCTTCCAAACTCAACAATTGGTCCTCTGGTTAGGAGAATTCAATTTGAATTTTCCTTCCCGCCATGGGCCTGTGTGTGCGTGGGTGTCGAAAGAACAAATGTGTAGACCTACACAATCTATGTGATGTAGGAGCATCTCTCCACGTCAGCCAGCCAGCCAACCAACCATGTTAGTGAATTCAAATCGCGTGGTGAAGAGAAGCGCAGCCTCATTTAAAATCTGAATTCAATGTAATTAAATGTTTAAGATGGTGAGCTATGAAGCCGTGCCTTTGTGCAGGCATTAGGTAGGAAGGACTTTAATGTTTGTAAGGCTAAGATCTAGCTCCGAATAGTGGACTAGACAGCCCATTCATTGTAATTGAATAGGGTAGGTAGATTGGAAAGAAGATCTCTAAGAGCCCCCTCAGGTAAAAGATCTTGGAGGATCTCATTTTGAGAGGGAGAGGATAGAATAGAAGAGAATCTGCGAGTAGAGAGCAGGAGAGAGAAGAGCCGAGACCTTGTTACAGGCCGTGCTCAGGAACACCTTTGTAAAGAGGCATTTTTATTAATATAAACAGAAGCAATTTTTCCTGCATGTATTTCTGTGTTATGTGGATGTCTGTGAGTGTTCTTTATATGCTATGAATGTATGATGTTATCATGCATTTGCAGGGTTGTGTTTGATTTCAGGCTTAAGGAGTCTTTGAGGCTTCATACCAGGAGGGTGTGACAGAATGTTGTAGGTTTTGATATTCATGCACAGAGGATGCATTTCTGAACTCTGCGGAGTCAGACAAAGACGTGCTAGGTGGGCACAAAAGCTTAAATCAACAACTCAGGAGAAAGACCTCAAGGTTGTTGAATACCTTGGAGGCAAGGCTGTGGAGGAAGAAAACAGTTACAGACAGAAACTCTGAGGAGTTCTGTGGAGCTCTGCCAAGTGGGCATTGAGCATATGCACAGTGGTGCATCGAGGAAGAACTCTGTTGTGAGTTCTTAAGGAAAACCAGAATCACTAAGGATTCTAAAGAGCTCTACAAAGTGGGCATTGAGCAGGTGCAAGGAATGCATAGAGGACAGAACTGCTGAATGTTCTATGAGAAGATACTCTGTCAGGTGGGAATTTGAGTCAGTGTGCAGATAGGCATAGGAAGAGAAGAGAACTCTTTGAGTTCTAGAATTTAGAGGGGGAATCCACTAAAGGATCTTCACAAGGTTGTTGAACACCGAGGAGAACTCAGCAAGAGGTTGCTTGAGTGAAGAATAACCAGGAGGGCATCTGAAGTCTCCATTTGTGGGAGAAAGAAAAGAAGAGCCAAGTTTACTTAGAGGTCAAAGCTATAGGAAATCTCAGGGTTGATAGCACCTGTGTGTGTGCATGTGAAGACTCTGCAGGAGAGCAGACGTCAGAATCCCTTGAGGATTCGAAAGGAACAAAGCTCAAGAGGAGTAGCGTTTTCATACGCTTGGCAAAGCTCAAAGTCGAGAGCTCGCAGAGAAGGAAACAGACAAAGTTCAAGGCCTTTGATTTTTGGAAAATTCTCCCAAGGTTGGGAAGAAAGTGTGCAAGTGCAGGAAGAAAACACCAAAGCTCAGGAGGAGGCATAGTAGCCATCCGATCAGATTGTGAAGAGATCTGGACCATTGAAGATTTCCACATCCAGGAGGGAGCAGGAGGAGCACATAGAAGAGGAGATCATGATCCATTGGATCTCGCTCAGATACCCGAAAACCATCGGATCTGTATAGAGTTGCATGAGGTTTAAATCTTCGTGAACAAGAGGGTGAAAGTCCCGAAAGGATTAACTTATCGGGATATCTGCGTTCGATATATTGGAGTTCTTGAGGTCGAGAAGGTCGGGACATTTTAAGTCTCGAAATAGCGAGCATGAATCTAAGCTGTCTGTTTGAGGAGACACATGGAGAAGATCTAAGATCTCGGGAAAAGTCCCGAAAGGGAAGACTCCATTGGAGTTTCGAGACTCAACAAATTGGGAGTTCTGTGAGCAAGAGATCGGGAAAATCCCTGTTGGAAACCCCGTAAACGATCGGAGCCATCCATCAGTTGGGACACGTGGGCGAGATCGGAAGCCCATCGACATTTCAATCATCGGGACTCACATAAGTGAGTGCTTTGGCTTTTTCAGTCGGCGAAACCCGAGGATCAATCTGAACCACCTATCTACTTGGGACACATGTCAAAAATCCGAAGGAAGTCAGGGATCGCCATTTTGTGAGTCCTGGAGACAAGGGGAACTTGTAGTTTAGAATCACAAATTCTGATACTCCAAAAAGAGGAGAGCTCCATGTGGGACCCTGCTGATGTCATCTCAGCATAACAGGGATCGGGAAATCTTTACGGTGAAAACCTCGAAGCGGCCAGGACCGTCCATCTTTGAAGATGCGTGGCCGAGATCGAAGCTTTCAGGAAATTTCCCGAAAGGAAGAGTCATTAATCGGAAGACCAAGAATTGAGAAATCAGGGATTTCGTGGACAAGAGGTTTAATACATTTCGACATTCGAAACCCCGAATCCTGATAAGAAGTATGACTGTGGTCATATAAGGGGAGGTCATGTGGACCAAAATTCTAGCCTGGAGGGCTAACGAAAATTGGAGCACATCAGGATTTCGAAGCCCAAACCCCCGAAAGACATAAGGCTGCAGTCTTATGAGAACTGGTCACATGGACTAGGGTATATCCAGGCAGGGCTAAGGTAGAAAGGGGCGCATCGACAAATCAGAGATCGACAGTTCGAGAGAATAGGAACTCTTGACATCGGGAATTAGAAAACCTGGAAACCCAAAAGTATATGCATTTTCCTGTTGTGGAAAGAGCAGCGGTCGGAGTGCAGAAGACCGTGAAGGAAAAAAAGAGAAGGACCTGTGGATTGGGTTTCTAGAAGAGATTCCATCAGGGAACTGGAAGAGCTAATTCATCTCGAGGAAGAGATTTGAACAATCCTTAAGACTAGGAGGTCAGCGCAGGGGCCTTTGCCAAGGCAGAGGTGGCGTCTGCATCAGAGTGGTATCAGAGCTTGCTTCTTGCCTGTAGATTTCATGCAAGAGAAGCAAGAGGAAAAAGAGCACTCTAATACACTGTGTCAGAGTGGTATTAGAGCTTGATTTCATCTGTATATTTCAGGTGAAGCGAGAAGGTAAAGGAGGATAGGGTTGATGGAGACTCTATGGTGGTTGTTTGCAGGTAGGCAAGCAATGATTGAGAAGACAATCAGGAGGATTGTAGGATGAAGCTGGAAACACTCTTGGTGTGAAGTGAGAACAACAGGTTTTCTAGGAGAGTAGACAGGGACAACAACATGGCTACTGAAGGCCATAGGCATGCTGGGAGGAAGAGCAAAGCAGAAAATCTTGTAGAAATAGATAAAGTGCTCGCTGATATAAGGGAAGACATAGAAAATCTTGCATTGCGAATGCAACAGAAAGACAAGTAGAGATGGGTATATGAATGGCTCATGAGGAAGGCAAAAGCAAAATGGCCATTCAAGGAGTTGATGGCTAGAATACAGTGAAGGATGTTAAAAGGATGGTTGAGGTATGTGGAAACCCTCAATAGACCAGAAGAGGAAATGGTTTAGGTATGTGAACCAGAGACTGAGAAAGGTCTCAATGATTTAGAGAATGAAATGGGATCAGGTGGAGGTCTCAAGAACTGCCAAGAGGGAAGATATGAAATTCCATATTTCTAGGTGGGCAAAGAGATGAGATCGTTGCGGGATCTCATGGACTTTCATGAGGATAGCCAGGGAATTTCACATTACCAGCTGGGCAATGAAATGAGGTCACTGCGGGATATTGAAGACTGTCGGGAGGGTAGTGGAAGCATCTCAGATTTCCAGGTGGGCAGAGATGAGCATTCAAGACTATCTGAAAGTCTCATGGACTCGGAGGTGAGTTCAATTCAGCAAGGGGTGTTGATGAAGATGGGATCAGTTGATCTCATAGTCTGCCAGGGAAGCAGCGAGAGAATCCCATATTGCCAGGTGGGTAGGGATGAGCAGATGGGACTGTCTGAGAGTCTCATAAATTTAGAGATGGATTTAGATTAGCATGTGCAGCTGATAGAAGAGGAAGATATAAGGAATCTTCTGATGATTGGGGGAATTGAAATACCCCTACCACTTGCCCAAGAGGAGGCATAAGTCTGGGTTGCAGATGCAGCAACAATAGAAGAACAGTCAGTTGTGACTGTCAGGGAAGAAGGATTGGAGCAGATATATGAAACTGCCCAAGAAGGAGATGAGTAAAATGAGCATTCGGAGGAATGGCTCAACATATTCAGCCAGGAAGCTATAGCACTAAAGTTGTCAGTGGAAGCAGAAGAGGATGATGAGCATTCTGAGGAATGGCTCAATATTTTCAGCAAGGAGACTGAAAAGACTGCAACATGGGAGTTTGTAGCAGAGGAAGAAGAAGAGGCAGACAACATTAGTTTGGTTGATCTGTATGAACAGATTGAAGCCCGGGAAGAGAGGGTAAGGGTGCAGAGTGTGCGCATCCAACAGGTGAAGTTGGAAGCTAATGCATAAGGCATGGGAGATCCCAGTGATCTTCTCATGTGCCGAAAAATTTTGCAGCCGAGGAGACTGCATGAACAGGACCAGCCACTGGAGAAGCTAGACCGAGTGATAGAATACATTAGAAGGCTGATGTTGAGATCGGTAGAAACTGTCAGCAAGGAGAGGTTGAGCAGTAGGAAGGCAGCAACAGCAGCAGCGTGGAAGCAACAGCAACAACAACAAGATGGAGTGGATCAATGGCTCTAGGAATTTGTTTGGGATCCAGGAGGATTTCCAGAGCTGAGAGATGGGAAGCTCATGAATTTTGTAGCTGAGGAGTATGATGCAGGAGCATCTCTCCACGTCAACCAGCCAGCCACGTTAGCAAATTCAAATCGCGTGGTGAAGAGAGGCGCAGCCTCATTTAAAATCTAAATTCAATGTAATTAAATGTTTAAGTTGGTGAGCTGTGAAGTTGTGCCTTTGTACAGGAATTAGGTAGGAAGGCCTTTGATGTTTGTAAGGCTGAGATCTAGCTCCGGATAGTGGACTAGACAACCCATTCATTGTAATTGAATAGGGTAGGTAGATTAGAGAGAAGATCTCTAAGAGCCCCCTCAGGTAAAAGATCTTGGAGGATCTCATTTTGAGAGGGAGGGGATAGAATAGAAGAGAATCTACGAGTAAAGAGCAGAAGAGAGAAGAGCCGAGACCTTGTTACATGCCGTGCTCAGGAACACCTTTGTAAAGAGGCATTTTTATTAATATAAACAGAAGCAGTTTTTCCTGCATGTATTTTTGTGTTATGTGGATGTCTATGAGTGTTATTTATATGCTATGAATGCATGCTATTATCATGCATTTGCAGGGGTGTGTTTGATTTCAGGCTTAAGGAGTCTTTGAGGCTTCATACCAGGAGGGTGTGATAGAACACTATGGGTTCTGATAGCCGTGCATAGAGGATGCATTTCTAAACTCTGCGGAGTCAGACAGAGACGTGCCAGGTGGGCACAGAAGCTGAAATCAACAACTCAGGAGAAAGACCTCAAGGTTGTTGAATACCTTGGAGGCAAGGTTGTGAAGGAAGAACATAGTTGCAGATAGAAACTCTGAGGATTTCTGTGAAGCTCTTCCAAGTGGGCATTCAGCATATGCACAGCGGTGCATCGAGGAAGAACTTTGTTGTGAGTTCTTAAGGAAAACTAGAATCACTAAGGATTCTGAAGAACTCTGCCAAGTGGGCATTGAGAAGGTGCAAGGAATGCACAGAGGACAGAACTGTTGAATGTTTTGTGAGAAGATACTCTTCCAGGTGGGAATTTGATTTAGTGTGCAGATAGGCACAGGAAGAGAAGAGAACTCTTTGAGTTCTAGAATTTAGAGGAAGAATCCACTGAAGGATCTTCACAGGGTTGCTGAACACCCAGGAGGACTCAACAAGAGGTTGCTTGAGTGAAGAATAACCAAGAGGGCATCTGAAGTCTCCATTTGTGGGAGAAAGAAAAGAAGAGTTGAGTTTCCTTGGAGGTCAAAGCTACAGGAAAGCTCAGGGTTGATAGCACCTGTGTGTGTGCATGTGAAGACTCTGCAAGAGTGCATACATCAGAATCCCTTGAGGATTCGAAAGGAACAAAGCTTAAGAGGAGTAGCGTTTTCATATGCTTGGCGAAGCTCAAAGTCAAGAGCTCATAGAGAAGGAAACAGACAAAGGTCGAGGCCTTTGAGTTTTGGAAAATTCTCCCAAGGTTGGGAAGAAAGTGCGCAAGTGCAGGAAGAAAGCACCAAATCTCAGGAGGAGGCATAGTAGCCGTCCAATCAGATTGTGAAGAGATCGTGAGCCATTGGATCTCGCTCAGATACCTGACAACCGTCGGATCTGTAGAGAGTTGCATGGGGTTTAAAGCTTCGTGAAAAGGAGGGTGATAGTCCTGAAAGGATTAACTTATCGGGATATCGACGTTCGTGATATTGGAGTTCTCGAGGTCGAGAAAGTTGGGACATTTCAAGTCTTGAAATAGTGAGAGTGAATCTGAGCCATCCGTTTAAGGAGACACATGGAGAAGATTTAAGATCTCGGGAAAAGTCCCGAAAGGGAAGACTCCATCGGAGTTTCGAGACTCGTCAAGTCGGGAGTTCTGTGAGCAAGAGATCGGGAAAATCCCTGTTGGAAACCCTGTAAATGATCAGAGCCATCCATCAGTTGGGACACGTGGGCGAGATCGGAAGCCCATCGGCATTTCGATCATCGGGACTCACATAAGTGAGTGCTTTGGCTTTTTCAGTCAGTGAAACCCAAGGATCAATCTGAACCACCTATCTACTTGGGACACGTGTCAGAAATCCGAAGGAAGTCGGGGATCGGCATTTCGTGAGTCCTGGAGACAAGGGGAACTTGCAGTTCGGAATCACGAATTTAGATACTCTGAAAAGAGGAGAGCTCCATGTGGGACCCTGCTGATGTCATCTCAACGTAACGGGGATCGGGAAATATTTACGGTGAAAACCCCGAAGTGGCAAGGACCGTCCATCTTTGAGGACGCATGGCAGAGATCGAAGCTTTCAGGAAATTTCCCGAAAGGAAGAGTCATTAATTGGAAGACCGAGAATCGGGAAATCGAGGATTCCATGGACAAGAGGTTTAATACATTTCGACATTTGAAACCCTGAATCCCGATAAGAAGTATGACTGCGGTCATATAAGGGGAGGTCGTGTGGACCAAAAGTCTAGCCTAGAGGGCTAACGAAAATTGGAGCACATCGGGATTTCGAAGCCCAAACCCTCGAAAGAGATAAGGTTGTGGTCTTATGAGAATTGGTCACATGGACTAGGGTATAGCCAAGCGGGGCTAAGGAAGAAAGGGGCGCATCAGTAAATTGGAGATCAAGAGTTTGAGAGAATAGGAACTCTTGACATCAAGAATTAGAAAAAACTGAAACCCAAAAGTATATGCATTTTCCTGTTGTGGAAAGAGTAGCGGTCGGAGTGCAGAAGACCGTGAAGGAAAAAAAGAGAAGGGCCTGTGGATCGGGTTTCTAGAAGAGATTCCAGGAGGGAATCAAAATAGCTAATTCAGCTTGAGGAAGAGATTCGAATGATCCTTAAGACCGGAGGTCAGTGCAGGGGCCTTTGCCAAGGCAGAGGTGGCATCTGTGTCACTACACATTTCCTCTACACAATCTACACAATATGTGCACTCTGTGCATTGTGTACTACTGTCAATTCCAAGATAAATCCTTCTTTTCATTGATTGAAAATATTTCTTAGTCGCTCTAATCAATTAGCTTTAGATTTTCATTTTCAACACTTTGTACAACAACAAAATCACACTTAGATTTTTTCTTGCATAGATAGTTAGTTAACATAGGCACTAAAAGGACTAAAACGAATCACAACTCTTTTTTTTGTTGCCACATGGATGGCCTATTTGAGCATTTGAATTCTTAGTTAATTTGTTTCTTTCATAACCATTAATCTCTCACGACTAGGAACCAATTTTGACACCCTTAAGTATGTTCTTTCCCTCACACCTTTGAGTGATCTGGGGAAATTAGAAAAGGGTGGCTGAAGAAGTTCCATATCCCTCTAGAAAATCATCATTTAGGAGAGACCAAATACCCCTTGGGTACTTCTTAGATTTCTTTGAAATAAAAAAAAAACAATCTTAGAGTTATAAAGGGTTCATACTGTTATCACTCCAAGAAACTCCTTAGGGTTGTAGAGTAAGGATGCTTGGTAACTTAGAAATAATGTGTATATGTTCTTGGAACAATGGGGTCTTTAATGATCAATGCAATAGACAACTCATACATCTAAAGAAACAGTGATTTCAGGAAATAATAATCAGATCAAGTAAATTGAAAGGAGAGGATGAAGAACACTATTCTTGATTGCCAAATACAACTGAATGTAGGGCTTAATGCAAGATAGAGAGGAATCCTTTAATTTCAAGTCTATGAGCTCAATAAAGAGATAACAGTCTTCATGAACTAAAATAAACTAAAACAAAGTACATAAAAGGAAAGATGGACAATTCTGATATTGAAAACAAGAGGAAACTGAACTTTATTTCTGCAAATAAGAGTCTATACAGTGGCACAAAATATCTCCCAGTTTGAACCCTTGTTTCTTAGCAAAAATAGGCATTTATAGCCTTTTACAATAAGTTTTACAGATCCTAAAAACATGGATCTGTATTTAAAAATAGCAATTCAAATGTAACTAAACAACTTGATAATAAAGACTTAACATCTAAACTAGCATTCGAATTGTCTTCAATCTCAAAATTCGACATCTGTAATCTTCAGCCTCTGGAATCCATGGTGTCATGAAACATGCAGAGGAACCTGTCTTGGCAGTTGGATTTCTTCAGTGTTCATAGTCGATACTTGAGGAAACTTGTTTAGCATGTGGTTCCCAAAATTCCCTCGAATCTTTGATGCAGAGTCCCTTTCCAGCAAGTTGTTATCCCTTGATACTCTGGAACTTCTTTATAACCTGTGAAAAATGACCTACTCCATCCCTGGCTTCTAAAAATTCTTTTTCTTCTTTCACCAGCTAACTCGCCTTATGATTCGCTGGTTAGCTGGTGAAAGCACTATCGTTCACCAGCTAACTGGTCATAATATTACACTGTGCACTGGTGAAAGCTCTGCCTTAGCCAAAAATGAGTTTTCACCTCCAAAACTGTGATTCCATCAAAAACTCAATGTGTCTCTGATTTATCCCCTTGCATGTTTACAACAACTTGAGCAAGCACTTTCAAATCTGGGTGGGACTTTTTCTTTTTCTTCAATCTTCTGATTTTTCTTTTAAGGCGCTTTGCTAGCCACCATAGGCTGTTATAGTCTTTGGTGATTTTCTGTTTCCTCTTCTTTTCCTTGACACTTTCCCGAGCCAGTCTTTCAAATGCAGCGTTGGTTTTTGCAAAATTATCAGACAGATTCTTGTATCTTTCTTTGATTACCCATTCTAAGACCTCCTGCTGAGCGATCACTTCTTTAAGATGCTCAATTTTCTGTGCTTTCTTAGACTTAGTGCTCTTTGATGTTTCTCCTTCCTCAGTGTGAGTAAAGGTCTCATAATTTTGTGCAAACTCAATTGAGTGTTTAGGACTTTTGATGACATGGCTCTCATCTTCTTGCTCTAGTTCTGAGTCTGTGTATGGCAGGTTCAAGATGTTTGTTTTCTTTTATGTAGGTTGCTTTGTAGTAGTCTCAAAATTCAACTTTTTCTTTGACCTGTGAGATTTCACACCAGAGATTCTATCTTCTGGAGGTCTTGGAAGGTTTCTCCTCTTCCTCGAACTGCTTTGAGGATTCAATTTCTTCTTTCCACCTCTCCCCTGTTCATTTACGGGATGAGTCTGAGTTTCAAAGCCCTCCCAAAATAGAAAATGCTACTAACTCCTTCCCTTCTATCTTAATTTCTCTAGAATGATCAATTTAATAAGGCCAAAGTGGCACAGGGTGTTCTTCATGATTAGGGGTTCAGCTCTAATCTTTTTACAGACCTTAGTTAAGCTCTTATGTAAGAATAAAGGCAGGTTTAGGAGAGTTTTACCTGTGAAATGGTCTAAAAGCTTGAAGTGATACAACATCAGTTTTTCATACCTGCCCTCTGAGGTTATGTATAGTTGGATGCCCTTAAACAGATCCTGCCACTTATCCTCTAAATGGGAAACTGACATGCTCTTTTTCCATGCATTATGCCTGAATTCTTCCTTCAAATATGTTCTAAAATTTAAGTTTATGGTGGCAGTTGTTTTGAACCAACTCTGGCCCAATATTGGTAGGTTGGTCGCTGTAGTGATGGCAGCTTCATCTACAATGATCTCCAAGGACCCAACACAAGCCTTATTCCCATCAAATGTTTTAGAAAAAGCCTCTGCTGTTGACTGGTGACAACCATTCTGCAGCCTCTCAACAAATTCGATGCAACCTGCGTTTGAGAAGTGTTTCTATACTTCTGGATGCATCTGTAGGAAAGATAGACTGTCTAACTCTTTTCTTAGTAAATACCCACTGCGTCTCCTCTCCATCTGCAACCCAGAATCCCAAACAATTCTTCACACAAAACACAACAAACGGCTATTTGGGCTAAGGTCTTTCGCTGGTGAAAGCACTCGAGAGTCATCTCTGTCTTTAAAAATTAAAAACTTAGCATACATCAATGAGTGATGCGTATTGGGTAAGCGATGAACCAATGTGATGTCGTCATCCAAGTAGTACAGCTTCTGTACCTGTGATAATGGATTCAAATTCGCCATTTCGGCCACCATGATTGTGAAGCATGCGTTACTGAACAAGATCCAACTTGTAATCTGATTTAGACATGCAACTCGAGTTTCCATGATTGTCCGCTTTCACCAGCGCGTCATTCTTGATTGCATGATGTGGGTTGATCACATCATCATTAGATTTTTTACAACATGGATAAAATGCACGTGATATCATCTTTCACCAGAGCACGACCCATAGGAAGTGCTCCCTGGATGTTGAAAACTACCACTTTCACTAGTGCACAACCTGTGAGAAATGCTCCTTAGCTGTTGAAAGTCACCACTTTCACCAGCGCGCACCTCGTGAGAAACACTCTTTGGATGTTTGAAAATCCCCGCTTTCACTAGCTAATGACCTGTGAGAAATGCTCCTTAGCTGTTGAAAGTTGCCACTTTCACCAGCTAACCATCATCTTTTAAGCACACGTTTGCTGTTGAAAACATTTTATGAAAATTTTAAAGAGAAGGCCTTTATGGGTCATCTTATTTCTAAGACAAAAATCAAAACCTAAGTCTTGCAGCTAGAAAAACTCAAAACCAATTTGAGAAAACTACCAATAGCCATGCTATCCACCACAAAATGCGACCATAGGGACGGGTTCATTTTGGGAGCTAACATTTGGCTCCAACTGGGATGGGCATCTCCCTATGAGGTGACCAAGAACCTAGCTAGACTCAGTAGCCTTATTACAATTTAAAATAGAAATTTGAAAAATAGTTTTGCTAGTACCATTGGGCATGGAGTTATTCAAGTGACAGAAATAAAGAAAACAGAACTGAAAAAGAATATGTACAAGTAGAACAGGGCTTCAAAGAAAAGCCTTATGAGAAATAGATCTTCAGAAAGCGCCCGTTAAAAGGGCCACCTGCTACTTCCTCACCTGAAAGAGTTTTGAGAACAAAGGTATTTTTCTGCTGCACCACTGTTATGACAAAAGGACCTGTCCAGAGAACCTCAAATTTTCCATGTTTCGCATTCTCTTGCCTTGTTGCATCCCATTTTAAGACTAAATCCCCTGTTTTGAAGACATTTGATGTGAATTTCTTGTCGAAGGACTCCTTGATTCTCTCTTGATGCAATTTTTTTTTTTCCAAGAGTTGCTTTCTATCTTGCTGTATTTCTACCAAATTATGAATTCTCTGGGTCAAATCACTTGGTTCATAATCAGTTTCTTGTAAAAACTTTGCAACTGGCAATGCAAGTTGAATGGGAAATATGGCTTCAGTACCATATACCAACTTGAAAGGAGATGTACCAATTGATTTATTACATGTAACCCTGTCAGCCCACAAAGAAAACTTCAGTTTGGAATCCCAACCTCTAGCATTTTGTTCAAGTAGCTTCTTTATAATTCTGACTAAACTCTTATTGGATGACTCAGCTAATCCATTCCCTTGCGGATAGTAAGCAGTGGAATGTACCAGTTGAATTCCAAGCTCTTCACTCAATTTCACCAAGTGTTTATCTTTGAATGCAACAACGTTATCAGTGACTATTCTCTTAGGGCAGCCATATCTGGCAAATATGTTTTCTTGCAGAAAGTTTATGATGACAGTATGATTGGTGTTTCGGGTGGGAATAGCCTCAATCCACTTTGTAAAGTAATCGGTGGCAACCAGGATCCACCGGTGTTGACCAGTAGAAGGCAGATGAATTTCACCTATGAAGTCCAGGCCCCACTACTGGAAAGGCCCTATGACCACTATAGGTTTGAGGGGAAGAGACTTCAGTTGTTGTTTACCTTCAAATCTTTGACACTTGTCACATGTTCTCACAAACTCATACACATTTGAAAATAAGGATGGCCAGCAGTAACCAGATATTAAGATTTTATGTGCAGTGGTTTTCCAATAGTGATGTCCCCCACATTCACTATTATGGAATTCAATCATGACCTTAGCTAATTCTTCTTGGTTTATGCACCTCAACAATAAACCTATTGGATTTTTCCAGAACAATAAGTTGCCATTGATGCAAAAATTTATAGCTTTTAGCTTCAAAGCCCTTCCTTGTGTTTTTGTCAAATATGATGGGACTGATAAAGTTTGCAGAAAATGAATAATATGAATGTACCATTTGCAATCAGCTAAGTGAGCTAAGACCTGCATTTCCTCACCTTCTTTATCCTCTGAAGACTGAACATTTTCTGCATTAATATTTACCAAATTTATTTTGAGTAGCCTGCAATTTTCCTCTACCAGAAGTTTGGCAAGGCCCTGACCCTTCACAAGTTTTGTTGGTTTGATTTCAACATCGAATTCAATCAACTTGGCTATCCACTTACTCCTTTTTCCATTTATGTCGGGTTGGACAAGCACATCTTTAACTAAACTGGAGGGAACAAAAGCTATTACCTTTGCCTGAAGAATGTAAACTCTGAAAGATTTCAATGACTTGACAAGTGCATATGCTTGTTTCTCCATCAATTCATACTTTACCTCTGTGTCCCTCAAGACCTTACTAAAGAAGGCAACCGACTTCTCCTGATCATCGACATTTTTCTGCAAGAGTACTGCTATGATTGTATCACTTGAAGCAAATGAGAAAATGTAAAAGACCTTGGAGAAATCAGGGCTGATCAAAACATGGGTTGTTGTGATGGCTTCCTTGATGGCATTGAATGAATGTCTTGCTGCTTCAGTCTATTTTACCTCAGAGTCCTTTCTTAACATAGCAGTGATATGCTTTGTGAGTGCTGCAAAGTTTACTATAAACCTTCTGACAAAGTTTATAGTCCCAAGGAAATACTGAATGTTCTTCTTTGATCTAGGAAGAGACATATTTTTAATTGGTTCTACCCTTTTTGGGTCAATTTTCACCCCATCTGCTGAAACAATATGCCCAAGTAATTCCCTTCCCTAAGCGCAAAATTTGATTTTTTGGATTAAGAGAAATGCCATACCTTCAACATTTCAGAAATGTCCTTTTTAAGTGCTGCAAATGAAGTTCATGGCTGCTTGAGAAAACGGTGATATCATCGAGATATATCAGGACAAATTTATCTTTCTCTCCAACGAAAGAAATGTCCATTGCCCTTTGGAATTTTTCTCCTGCATTCATCAATCCAAAGGGAATATTCTCGTACATAAACGTACCCCATGGAGTGGTAAAAGCAGTCTTTTATTTGTTGTCCGGTTGGATAGAAATCTAGTTGTATCCGGAAAACCCATCAATAAAAGACATCACCTTTGATCCTGACACCTTCTGCAAAATATGATCCATTTTAGGCAGAGGGTAGTTGTCCTTCCTAGAGTACTTATTCAAATTTCTGAAGTCGACGCAGAGTCTGATCTCCCCGTTCTTCTTCCTGACCGGTACGAGATTCGCAATCCATTTTGAATATCTGAGGGGAATGATGATGCAGGCATCCAATAGTTTTTTAATTTCCCTTTCCATTATAGGCAGCAACAAAGGATTGAAGGATCTAAGCTTCTGCCTGAATTGTTTGGTGTCTTTATTCAAGGGAATCTTATGCTGAATTACCTCTGTGTCAAAAGTCTTCAAGTCATCATATTGCCAAGCGAAAATGTCAGCAAAATCCTTTAGCAATTCACCATAATCATCCCTTTGTTTTTTAGTCAAATGTGAGGCTAAGTTGACATACTTGGGATCTTGTTCGCTAGCTACATTGTACTGCAAAACTTCTTAATCTTTTTCTCCACTCTCCAATTTGACAACCACATCATTGTTATCGAACAACCTTTCCAACGGGACCAAAACTTTAGGAATTCTGTTGGTGGACAGCTGGACTATTTCATGTGCTGCGATTTTACTTATGAATTCTGGCTTCTCAATTTCATTGTCATGTTCATTCTCCTGATCAATTTGCAGATCTGCAAACTCATATATCACTGCAAGAAATATAGTGAGTTCAGCATCGTCTTCAAAACCTTCCATAATTTTACATTATCAGGGAGAGACGGCCTATATTTAACTTGAATTTTGTAAGTTAATTTATGAGGTAGAGGGGGTATGAATGTACAAGCGGACACAACTAATGAATCAGCCAATTCATTCATTGCTCTAGGTACATATGCAATTTTAAAATCTACAAAATCGTGAATTGCCTTCAACACTTCATCTCTGTATGCTTTCAGCCTGACATGCTTTGCTTGAAAGGACTTATTCACCTGCTGAATAATCAAATCTGCATCTCCAAACACCTGCGATTTTTTAATCTTTCTCTCTTTGGCTGCGTTCAGCCCCAAAATTAGTTCCTCATACTCAACAATATTATTAGTCACTTTAAAATCGAGTTTAAAGGAAAAATAAGAAGTTTTCTTAGAAGGAGAAATCAATACCACTCCTGCTCCTGCTGACTCCTTAGTGCAAGCACCGTCAAAGAACATGGTCCAAAGGTCATCTTCTATTGTTTCTGTGGGCTGAACTATGGTCTAAACTGTGGGCTTTCTGAGCAACAATGTATCAGGCAGTGAATCATCAATTTGCAAAATACAAGATCCCATACCTGTGTCAACCGAATAGATAGGATGATTGGATGGATTTTTCTCGTCACTGATTACATATGCCAACTGAGATTCCCTATATATCCTTCTATTCACCCCTCCAAAAATAGGGATAATAGCATAGGAGAGATCCATTTGAAGAGTACCACCTAGTCTCTTCATCCATGATCTTGATAGTAGACATCAAAATTTAGGAGGTATGTCGGCCACCATTATATCCATCACCATAGTCTTCATGGATGCTTGGGTTAAGGTTACAACCAAATCATTAATCATCCCAAGACATTTGGCTTTTCAAGAATCAAAAGAGAAAAGGTCATGATAAGACTTGGTGATCTCCAGCCCAAGCTCATCCATGACCACCTTTGGCATCAAATTGTGTGAAGCACCGAAGTCCAACAAACAGTTATGCAGTGTTTTCTCATGAATATTTAGAGAGATGTAAAAGGGAGGACAACTTTCATCTCTGTCTTCTATCATTTGGCCCAGAGTGATGGTTGGATTATCATCATATATGTTGAGGATATCAACGGAAAGGGATACAGATTGGGGATCTAGAGTTTTGAGGATATCCCTTTTGAACATTTCATTTTTCATCAGCTCGACTAAAGGAATAGGAATTTTATTTTTTGTATTTCAACCTCAAAATTAAAAGAATATGGAACTTTATCAGAAGCTTTATTAGAAACCTTTACCTGATTTGAAGGGGCTTCCTAATTTCTTTGTTGTTCAATAGGAGGATGACTTTCTGGAGTTTGATGCTTGACAGGGGCAACAGTCTTCTTGGGAGGAGCTGGTGCTTTCACCTTTGAAGGATTTGCTTGTTGATTCTTTGATGTCTGATCTTTTTGCTTAACAGGGGATGTGCTCTTTTCAGGAGAGGCTGGTGCATCTTGTTGAGCAGTATCAGATTTAGATCAGAGGTTATATCTATTCTTATCTTCTGTTGTGAAAATGCCATTGTCAATAAGATTATCTTCTGTTTGTTCAGTCATCAATGATTCCTCATAGTCATGTTGTGTTAGATAAGATTTCCATGTCTCTTCTCCAACACAATGAATGTTATCTTCTCCACCTTCTTGATCTTCACCATCGTCTTCGTCCATCACAACATTTTGAAGAGGGACCTTTATCCTCTGATCTTCAGTAGGATTCTTTTCTCTTTGCAAGATCTGAGTTGGTTGATTATTTCTTCTGAAGTTGTTGGGATTTTGATTCAGATTTCTGCCTACAGAATCATAAGTGCCTCTCCCCTTCACAGGCTGTTTATTTTCAATCTTGAGCTTAGATATCTCATAGGTTAGAGACTCTAGCATCTTAGCCATTTTATCAAGTTTTGGATCAGCACTTGATGAAGATGAAGCCTCATTCTTTGGTCTTCTCCTATCAGAATCTCCTTTCCACTTCTGGGAGGCTAGAATATTTGATTCCACCTCAAGGGAAGCATATTGCATGATAGATAATGTTGGTGACCTCCTTTCTCTCAACAGTAAACAAAAATCTGAGTCGAAAGCATCAGAATATGTGATCTTAGTAGAAGCATCTAATAGTTTTATCTCAGCTGGTATTTTGCCATACATCCGGTTAAATATTTTAGTGAAATCAGAGACTGACTCACTACTTTGTTTCCTTAGGTTTCCAAATTCTGTGATGTAGTAGACAAAATCTCTTCTGTCACCCCAATGTTTTAGAAATGTCTCATCCAATTACTCGATTCCAGCAATGGAACTAGCAGGGAGTTCTTTGAACGATTTCCTAGCATGGCCATCTAGGCTTTGGACAAAGACTCGTGTCCAAACATCTTCTTCTTCAATATTAAGGTTTTTAGCATAACTGTAAAAAGCCTCAATATGTTTTTCAATAGACACATCGCCTTCGCCTGTGAATTTAGGCATATACTTCTGATAGTCTCCCATTGGCATGGCTGATACTGGGTTTGGAAATATGAGTGGTGCATACCTAGCAGCTAGGATTTGTTGCATCTTAGTCAAAGGAGGTGGTGCAGCCATGACTATCAAGGGTGGGGAAAATGATAGTTTCTTTTTCAAGTCTTCAATACTGGAGGAATGTGAAAGAGGTGAATCTTCTAATGGGAAAGAGGTCTGATAAGAGGCTCTGTAAAAATTAGCAAGTTGTCCAGCCAAATTTCCTTCACCTTTAGCAGATAGCTCTTGGAGGAGATGTTCAACAGCAAGCAGGCTAGTATAAATGTTCAAATGATCTTCTTGTTGCTGAGAGTGGAAAGACTCAAGGGAAGAAGAACTGTGGCTTCTTCCTAAAGTCTTAGATTTTTTTCAATCAAATTAAAATCTATCAATTTATCATCACTAGGATTTTTCTGTTGATCAAAAAGAATTTGTTGTTATACAGTATTTACAGTTGTTTTTTCATCAATGTTCTCTGAAAAGAACTCAAATTTTTCTGTAGTAGATTTTCCAGAACTGAAAAGAGGATTACCTTCTGTATCTAATCTTGAAGTTTGACCTTTAATTGTCTTTCCTTTCCTAAGAATTAGTTCTAGATTGGACACTGTTGTGATCGGTGATTCTTGAGGAATCACCCTAGTATTGATCCTCTTAGGAGCCAGGATGAAATTGTGGAGTTGCCAGATAGATAATTACAACAAAAAAGTGTCTAATCTTTGTCTGTCATCAAAGATCAGCTCTGTGTCGTATCCCAAGAAAGCAGAGCTTGAATTTCGTCTCCCCGACAACGGCGCCAATTTGTTATCACTCCAAGAAACTCCTTAGGGTTGTAGACTAAGGATGCTTGGTAACTTAGAAATAATGCGTATATGTGCTTGGAACAATGGGGTATTTAATGATCAATGCAATAGACAACTCATACATCTAAAGAAACAGTGCTTTCAGGAAACAATAATCAGATTAAGTAAATCGAAAGGAGAAGATGAAGAACACTATTCTTGATTTCCAAATACAACTGAATGTAGGGCTTAATGCAAGATAGAGAGGAATCCTTTAATTTCAAGTCTATGAGCTCAATAAAGAGATAACAATATTCATGAACTAAAATAAGCTGAAACAAAGTACAGAAAAGGAAAGATGGACAATTCTGATATTGAAAATGAAAGGAAACTGAACTTTATTTCTGCAAATAAGAGTCTATACAGTGGCACAAAATATCTCCCAGTTTGAACCCTTGTTTCTTATAAAAAATAGGCATTTAGCCTTTTACAATCAGTTTTACAGATCCTAAAAACATGGATCTGTATTTAAAAGTAGAAATTCAAATCTAACTAAACAACTTGATAATAAAGACTTAACAACTAAACTAGCATTCGAATTGTCTTCAATCTCAAAATTCAACATCTGTATTCTTCAGCTTTTGGAATCTGTGGTGTCATGAAACATGGATAGGCACATGTCTTGGCAGCTGGATTTCTTTAGTGTTCATAGTCGATACTTGAGGAAACTTGTTTAGCATGTGGCTCCCAAAATTCCCTTGAATATTTGATGCAGAGTCCCTTGCCATCAAGTTGTTATCCCTTGATACTATGGAACTTCTTTATAACCTGTGAAAAACGACTTGCTCCGTCCCTGGCTTCCAAAAATTCTTTTTCTGCTTTCACCAGCTAACTCGCCTTATGATTCGCTGGTTAGCTGGTGAAAGCGTTGCCTTTCACCAGATAACTGGTCGTAATATTATGCTGTGCGCTGGTGAAAGCTCTGCCTTATCCAAAAATGAGTTTTCACCTCCAAAACTATGATTCCATCAAAAACTCAATGTGTCTCTGATTTATCCCCTTGCATGTTTACAACAACCTGAGCAAGAACTTTCAAATCTGGGTGGGACTTTTGCTTTTGCTTCAATCTTATGATTTTTCTTTTAAGGCGCTTTGCTAGCCACCATAAACTGTTATAGTCTTTGGTGATTTTCTATTTCCTCTTCATTTCCTTGACACTTTCACGAGCCAGTATTTCAAATGCTGCATTGGTGTTTGCAAAATTATTAGACAGCTTCTTGTATCTTTCTTTGATTACCCATTCTAAGACCTCCTGATGAGCAATAACTTCTTTAAGATGCTTGATTTTCTGTTCTTTCTTTGACTTAGTGCTCTTTGATGATTCTCCTTCCTCAGTGTGAGTAAAGGTCTCATAATTCTGTGCAAAATCAATTGAGTATTCAGGACTTTTGATGACAGAGCTCTCATCTTCTTGCTCTGGTTCAGAGTCTGTGTATGGTAGGTTCAAGATGTTTGTTTTCTTTTCTGTAGGCTGCTCTGTAGTAGTCTCAAAATTCAACTTTTTCTTTGACCTCTGAGATTTCACACCAGAGATTCTATCTTCTGGAGGTCCTGCAAGGGTTCTCCTCTTCCTCAAATTTCTTTGAGGAGTCAATTGCTTCTTTCCACCTCTCCCCTGTTCATTTACGAGCTGAGTCTGAGTTTCAAAGCCCTCCCAAAATAGAAAATGTTGCCAGCTCCTTCCCTTTTGTCTTAATTCCTCCAGAATGATCAATTTAATAAGGCCAAAGTGGCACAGGGTGTTCTTCATGCTTAGGGGTTTAGCTCTAATAGTTTTACAGACCTTAGTTAAGCTCTTATGCAAGAAGAAAGGTAGGTTTAGGAGAGTTTTACCTGTGAAATGGTCTAAAATATTGAAGTGATACAACATCAATTTGTCATACCTGCCCTCTGAGGTTATGTATAGTTGGATGCCCTTAAATAGATCCTGCCACTCATCCTCTAAATGGGAAACTGGCATGCTCTTTTTCCATGCATTATGCCTGAATTCTTCCTTCAAATATGTTCTAAAATTTAAGTTTTTGGTGGCAGTTGTTTTGAACCAACTCTGGCCCGATCTTGGTAGGTTGGTCACTGCAGCGATGGAAGCTTCATCTACAATGATCTCCAAGGACCCAACACGAGCCTTATTCCCATTAAATGTTTTAGCAAAAGCCTTTGTTGTTGACTAGTGACAACCATTCTACAGCCTCTCAACAAATTCGATGCAACATGCATTTGAGAAGTGTTTCTATACTTCTGGATGCATCTGTAGGAAAGATAGACTGTCTAACTCTTTTCTTAGTAAAGACCCACTGCGTCTCCTTGCCATATGCAACCCAAAATCCCAAACAATTCTACACACACAACACAACAAACTGCTATTCGGGCCAAGGTCTTGCGCTGGTGAAAGCACTCGGGAGTCGGCTCTGTCTTTCAAAATTAAAACCCTAGCATACATCAATGAGTGATGCGTGTTGGGTAAGAGATGAACTGATGTGATGTCGTCATCCAAGTAGTACAGCTTCTATACCTGCGATAATGGATTCAAATTCGCCATTTCGGCTGCCATGATTGTGAAGCATGCATTACTGAACAAGATCTGACTTGTAATCCGATTTAGACATGCAACTCGAGTTTCCATGATTTTCCGCTTTCACCAGTGCATCATTCTTGATTGCATGACATGGGCTGATCACATCATCATTGGATTTTTTACGTGGATAAAAATCACGTGATCTCCACTTTCACCAGCACGCGACCTGTGAGAAGTGCTCCCCGACTGTTGAAAACGACCGCTTTCACTAGCGCACAACCTGTGAGAAATGATCCTTAGTTGTTTAAAGTCACCACTTTCACTAGCGTGCACCTTGTGAGAAACACTCTTTGGATGTTTGAAAATCCCCACTTTCACTAGCTAATGACCTGTGAGAAATGCTCCTTAGCTGTTGAAAGTTGCCACTTTCACCAGCTAACCATCATCTTTTAAGCACACATTAGTTGTTGAAAACATTTTATGAAAATTTTAAAGAGAAAGCCTTTATGGGTCATCTTATATCTAAGACAAAAATCAAAACCTAAGTCTTGCAGCTAGAAAAACTCAAAACCAATTTGAGAAAACTACCAATAGCCATGCTATCCACCACAAAATGTGACCATAGGGACGGGTTCATTTTGGGAGCTAACACATACATTCCCACATGCTTGCAAAATTAGGATAGTTTCAAATTTTTCATAAAGCAATCAAACAACCTAGGAAGTTAAGAGAATTATTAAGCACTTAATGTCCACATGATTTGCAATCTAGGAGAAGTTTCAATTTTCTTAGATTATACAAAAACTTGGGGAGTTAAAGGATCAATTAAGGACCCATATATCCACATTGCTAGTGATCTCGAGATTCTGAATTACGCAAGGATTTTCTAAACATATATGGTAAGTTAAATTAATCAAGATTTGTAACGGACCACATGATGTCCACATATTAAAATGTTTCATTATAACTTATTAAATATATTTTTTACACCATATCACTTCTTTCACACAAAAGAACTTGAACACACATGAAAATTCTCATTGTATACTTGAAGTCAAAGTATCCTCTCCTCCCTGCGGCCACAAGTGACCTAGGAGGATCAAAACAACTAAAGACACCTTTGAAAATTTTATCAAAAAACACCATTTTAATCAACGAGATGGGTTCATGACCTTAGTCTTCCAACCTATTTCATCATAAAATCAATCTTTAAAAACTCCTTTAAACCTCCATAGGAGGGAAAAAAAATAATTTTGTAGTCTAAGTTAGGATCTCGGGAGTAAGCATCCAAAAAAAACCCTGTTATCATTTTCACATTGAAACTTAGAAGTTGATGAAATAGGAAACCAAAAATCCTCCATTTCAAGTGTTCTTACACCATAAGGCATAGAGATACCCATGAAGGGTCGAAGGCCAAGTTCCAGTTGTTCTGTGTGTACCTCCTTGAGTCACCCAATTATTGAGAGGCTACCCAACCTGTGACTCATTTCTTAGGACAAAAATCTAAATTTTTCACTTCACCGAGGTAACTTAGTGGCCAAATCTCGTTTTTTCTACCCAAGTGGAAATTGTGGGTTGAAATTGCATCTTAGCCAGATTTTGAACGACTATTGGGAAATATCCCCAGTTTTTTTCGATATATGCCCTCTTTACCCTCATTATAACTAACTATTCACACCTTCACTAGTTCCTCTTCTGGTGGATTCATGCTCCATTGTTAATTTATTTTGGAAGGGCCATTGCTATTTTGAGAGGAATGATGCTACATATTTAGGACCCGTGCAACTTTTTTATTCCCCCACGCAGATAACACTTACCCATCCTACATTGTTTCTTGTTTGATTGTTTTATGTATGATTTTCATTATTTATTACATGTATCTTTGAGTGATATTGCTATGATAGGATAAAAAAAAACACTTGTTTGTTTATTTCTCTCAACACAATCCACACACACTTGTATCTAGTCCAAAATCAAAGGGGAACCACATAATCCTCATCATCCTAGATTCCTACTGAACATCTCGCTAATATTGGGAGGTATCCCTAACTTTTCCGACACATCGACTCAACCATCCCATACACATGTGAGTGAAACAATTTTAGGATCACCCTTTCTTAGTTCTTTTTTTCTTGGCACCAACATCCCAAACAACCCATCTACTAGTCCTCATTCACAAGGAGGAGGAGCTCAACCTTCCTCTCAAGGAATGAATTCTCAACCTTCCTCGCATGAAACTAGTTCTCAACCACCATGAACCATGGTTGGACCACCTCCCATCTTTCCATATTTGGTATCCCTAAGCATTCCATATTCGACCAAACTCATGATTGACCCCATCTTTCATGATGCCACTTGGACTAAAATTTTCATTAAATCACCTTTAGACATCCCTAAGTTTGAAGGGAAACCATGTGAATACCCTACTAATCACATCATGAATTTCCATATATGGTGATCTTCTAATAGCATCATGGAAGATTCAATTCGTCTATGATTGTTCTAGAGAAAAATCATTGGTCCATATTCCAAATGGTATGTGGACGCGAAATATGGGTCTCATACAGCCTTCAAATCATTAGCCAAAGGCCTCTTGTACTTCTTCCAACTTCCTATTCGACATGATATTGGTTTGGATATTCTTTCTGAATTTAAACAAACCACAATTGTTCACATTATAGATCATATTCAGGAATGGCATAGAAGGTGAAGCATATGCAAGGTTGATACCACCCCACAACAAAGACAAGATTGGTTCCTGATGTTGTCCCTTGAGATGTTTTAGGCTATCAATGGAATGATTTGAAGCATCCTAGGAGATAAGACTCAGAGCGAGCCTTAAATCCATGCTTGTAACAACATAAATTATGCAAAATTGTGGGTAAGTTTTTTTCTCTCTCTCTTATAAAACTCTTGTCCCTAAAAAAACCCTGGACCAAGTATCAAAAAAATTTCCCTCAAGAGGAATTTTTCCACGAGTGTTTTAGACAATTTGAGTTTAATTTGGCAAGATATGGATTTAGAAGAAATAAAAGATAAACATTTGAGGCATATTCAAGGTGAATCTCACAGTTTATGGAAAGAATAACGTGATGCGAAATTAACAATATAGTAGTTCTAAAAATTGTACCATATTGTTAAATCAAGCATCAAACTATAAACCTTTTCATACGTTTAATTCAATGGAGGTACCCTTTGCATATCATTAAACACATGAAAAAATGACAAGAAGTGGTCTTACATTAAGAAGAAATCACTTCAATATCATAATCTATTATAGGAAAAGTCCCTCTCTGGATAGGTGGATCTTCCCTTGGATTCTAGACCCCTAATACCAAGACATAAAGATGCAAATGGACACTAATGTCCCTTTAAATCTAGTTAAGATAATAAAAAGAAGGAGAAGGAGAAGGTATTATGTACCTTGTTTTGAAGCTTGTCCTTACTTAATCCAATCTAAACTTGGTCTCCAAGCTCTTTAGCACGACATGATACCTGCAATACAATGGACAGTGAAGAAAAACAAAGACTTCCTACTCTACGAAGATTAGTTTAAACCAAATTCATCCATAATAGAAAAGTATATGCAATAATACACAAACTTGAAGGAAATAGGACAAGCATATAATAATGAGAACATCAAAAATACACTTACAATATGTAGATGTAGTTGCAACAACCTCTCCAAGTCCTCCTTGTCCAACCCCTTGCTCGAAAGATCCATAATCAGAATGACAATACTTTTGCTGATTTTTTCCCCCCTTGTTAACCATGAGAATGCCTTCCTTTATAGGGTTTGAGAGACTCAACTACCTTGGTTATATTTGGGATAAGTTGAGGATATGACTCCATCAGTTGTGATATCTCCCTTAGATGCAACCTAAATCTTAGACTCAAGCCAAACCAACTCAAATCACCTCTAGTTGACCTTAGAGAAAAGGGGGATTTCTTCCAATGATTTTCTCAACCAATCGACACTCCTCCAAAATGGTCAAAGAGTGTTCCAAGGATCCCTTATAGATGGACAAAGAGCACTAGCGCTCCCTGTATATGAGCAGGGGAACACTAATTCCCATAGAAAAACACTTTGATTCATCCATCAAATGATGTGGCTTATCATTCCAACATGTTCTAGAGGATGTATCAAGTGTTTCCATGGTGTCATTTTCAATGTGACATATGCATAAAGAAAATGCGACATTCATGACACTTACGAAACTGGAGACAATAAGAATGTCACATTATCGAAGTGAAGAATTTTGACATGTAACAGATTTCCCTCCAATGTGTGAAGTCAAAAGATGAAAGTTGATGATCGAGACTCTTTGTAGATTTTTCGAAGCAAGGATATGGAATCGGAGAACCTGGTAGAAGTTGCACACACCAATCAAACAAATGTTATCATGCGTTTCAAACCCAAGGCATGCATATCTATGCTTGGGTAATAAATGACGTAAGGTATGGCCACCAAAAAATACACTGCGGATCCATGATATTGACTAAGGGTATGGCCACCAATGATACAATGTGGATCCATACTTCTATGGCATGGAATGATCGTATCCACACAATATACACAATGGAGCTATGAGATGAATGACATAGCCACAGAACAATACAACGTGGATCTATGTGAAAATATAATTATATCAGTATCTTCGTTATGGAAAAACCCATAAACTACAATTATGGCAGAACCCAAGAAAGAATCAGAGAAAGTATTGCTACAGATGAAATAAACAATGAATGATCAATGACATGTCAGTTTATCAGAGGTCTTCAAAGAAAAAGAATACCTTGAAGCAAGAATAGGAGACTTCGACATTGACTGTGTTCTAGATGAGGAAACATAGGTGAATATCATGATAGAAAGAACTTGGGAAGATATAGGAAGGCCTATTATGATTCCTTCATTGGGAGGAATAGGGTTATTTACACGAAAACTGATAAACCTATGTGGAAAGCTCACCCAGATACCTATGAATTCTAATGGAACTTCGACAGAAGAGGATTTTGAGATTGTTAAATTTATTGAGAAAAGCACCCCATTTTCCATGTTACTAGGAAAACCTTGGATTGAAAGAGATCAAGGAAGAAGGAAGGAAGAAGAAGAAGTTTTAGAATAGAAGAAACAAGAGTTAAAAGATTTCATGACTAGAAGGATCACACACTTAATTGTAGAACAGAAGAACAGATTGAAGATATTTAACACTAGATGCCTAGATATCGAAGTTGCAAGAATGCTAGAAGACCCACAGAAGATTGAAGAACCTATTCCAGATAAATAAGAAGTATCACCTTTGAATCTTAGGAAAGAATCTCAACAACGTGAAGTGACTATGCCAAAAGAAGATAAGAATCAGAATGGAAAAAGGCATACCGAGACAAAGCTTAGTGGAAAGAAAGATAGGAAGCTAAGTAAGAAGAGAGATAAAATAGAGAAGTTACAAAGGTTCCAGAGGGAACTTCACAGAAGGAAAATTTGCAAAATTGGAGCTTCACCAGAATATCAGAATAGCATCACATGGCACTTCGCCATGGAGAAACAATGTAGCCATTGGGAACAATATAACCGTTCGACTGACTCTCCAAATGGGCAGAAAGGCATTTATGGTTCACCACCAGACCGTTGGACCATGACATAATGGACATAATAAAGTTAATGAAGGCTTCTTGCCCATTGCAAGAGATACATTACCAAGATATATATTTATATGGTTGCGCCATGCACCGAAAACACTTTTTCTAACCGTGAATTTGAGCCCACAAACTCATTGATTTTACAAAGTGATCTTTGCACTATTTCCCTCTATTCTATTACAGTATCTAAGTTACCCCTCATAACCAAGATTTCCATTCACGAGCATGTATGTCCGAAAAACTCAATGCAGTCAAAGAATCTGTGAAGGAGGTACTCATTGACCTCATGACTGAAATATTAATGTCGATGTCTGCAGGTGTCCAAGCTTCATCGATGAGAAAAGTGCAAGCTTCTACGTCAACTACTCGCGGAGCCGAACCATCCTGACCATCAGCAGAAAAGAGAACCAAGCATAAAGATGACCTCACAAATGAAAAACTAATTCCAACCATATTTCCCAATTACATTCCGCTTTTGGGTGGCGCGGTGAATCATGAGAGTGTACCACATGATTTTGAGTACACTGTAGTTACTGCGTACCTCCTGAAGGGGATACACACAGTTTAAATAGACCAGGATAAGATTGCAGCATTGAAGTTCAGTGACTTCAACCTTGGAGATAGCAAGGTCTATGGTATGCTTGCCCCATAAAAGTACCTAACTAGAACTAAAGGGAATTCAAGGATCATCCCTCAGTAGTGGACTATGGACCTCGCACAGTCCACCCTATTGAATGTCATGAAGATCCCACACTTCGGAAGACACTAGAAAGTCAATGCCTATGTAAATCTACTACTGTCATGTTACCATAGTGGCTACATATGGCTAGACCACTGCATTACAGTTGAACCAACACTGATCCACAAGATCACAGTCCTGAGTATGCAAGGACCTGACCCATAGACTTTTATCTCAGAAAAGCCGCAGATCACGCGTTGGCACAGAAGATCAAGGACACCTATGGCGACATCGAGAAGGGAACAAGAGGCTATAAGGTGGCTTCCATCCAGAGTGGCATAGTGTGCCTCGCATGTCAACTGATAGCTAGAAAGTTAGTAAGGAAGAACCGACCTACGCAGGTCACCATCTTTGTTGTTGACCTCGCAGGGAAGTGTGTAGAAGGCCTACAGATGAATTGGGCAAAGTACCTAGTTAACCATTTAGAACTAGATTGTCGAGAAGCACAGGATCAAGCTTATGAATTCCATTTCATTTGGCTCCTATTCCTCATTGCATTTGTTGCCTAGGCGATGCCGGAAGGAGCAACCTTCTTAGACATAGATCCTTTTGAACTACTTTCTATGAAGTTCACTACCCTATGGTATTCAACTGATATGAACAAATAGTGGCAGTCAAATGTTGTGTTTCATACTTACTACCTCCAGCTAAAGAGAGCCATTGAAGTTGAGCCTCGCATGACCCCGAACACCTTACAAAGGTTCCAACCACTGATGAAGTTTAGTGCAGACTATCACTTCATCTACAAAACAACACGAGCAGATGAACATAGAGAACAACTCTAATCATATTATAAGCTTTCAGAAGAATACCTTGAGGATATCACTAAGGAATGGTCCACTAACCTCCTTATCCCCACCAACCCCACAGAGATATATGATATTGACATCCCAGAAGACACTCATAAATAATGAGATACACTTGGAACCAGCAGATGGAAGAAGACTGAAGAGGTCCAAAAATTAAGCAACACCTTAGTGAAAACCGCGTCCATGTCACTTGACCGAGGGGGTGGTGACAAAGTAGAAGTTGAATGGAATCCCAATGAAGTAACACCGCCCAGAGATGAGGTGGACCCATTGAATAAGAGGAAGGTTTCCCCCTCGAAACCCTCTTCCCAAAAGAAGTCAAATGCCACCATGACCAAGATGCAGACTTTCATCACCCCTGACGAATTTAACTTCATCATAGCAGCCCTGAATGATGCTTCACTGGAGATAGTAGAAAAATAGGTGGCCAAGCAGGAAGAAATGTGTGATAGAATTGAAATCGAACTCTGAGGGGTACAATAGGCCCTTCAATCCAGTCACGCAGTCTCCATTGTGCCCCTACCATCGGGACAACCAGAGTTGGGATATGAGCCAAACCAACTCCAATGACTAGCTGATACAGTCAAAGCTCACCTTCGCTGAGAACAAGAGGAAATAGAACAAGCCACCTAGGCTTTGACACAAGTTCAAGGAGTACTTATAGAGAAGCGTTGAACTGTAGAACAGGAAAATACTGCTCTCCAAGAAAATTTCGATGAAGAAAAAGCAAAGATATAGTAAGGAAAATAACAGTTTCTCGCAGAGAAAATCAAAGTGAAAGAAGCAGTCAGCAGAGCACTTTGCTCTGTGACAGTCATAGAAATAAAGACAGAAGACCGAGTCACACAGCAAGTAGAGAAACTCACAAAATCTATCCAGTAGCTACAACAACACATAGCAGACTTAGAGCTCCGGGCAATGCTCGAGAATCCATGGGATGTAAGGGATCAAAGAGAAGAAATTGATCGAAGCACAGTTAAGAAAATAAAATCCCTTGCTTTTGAATGTAATAAACATACTGATTGCAGTGCCCAAACCTACGAGAAACTCACTGAGAATCTAGAACTGAAGGCACAAAAGTTGCAGCTCTAAGAGGTGAAGTATCAAGCTGAAACGATACAGGCGTGGGTGAAGCCCTTGTCAGCTATGGAAAGAAGGAAGCACTCCCAAGAGAAACGCACCACCCAACAACAAATCCACACTATCCAGAGCATATTTATGGAAGTAACTCAAAGGCTCCAACCTGTACCAGATAAGGCCTACCAATTTTTCACAGAGGTCAAAGGTTGAGGAGAAGAACTGGAACAGGTTGTCATTGCAGTTGAACAACACTTGAAAGGACCTATCAATGACGTAGTCATCCAAGAGTTCGTTGAACAAGAATACATGGCACAAAAAGAAGTCCAAGTAACTTGAGCCATGCTCGAGGCTTTTGAAGCAAAACTACATAGATCAGAGTGACTCGGGATGAGTCACAGGTGAGTGTTGGGGGCTTATTGGCCCTTGACCTATTTTGGAACTTCGATAGCCTGTCGAAGGAGGAGCACAAGATGAAGCAGAGATCACGAGATCTTGGCCCTTTTTTGGGTCCTTTTTGGGATTTGGGATTATGTAATGGGTATGGGATGTCGGCCCATTGGTTTACCCATGTTTAGGTGTATTTTGTAAAGTATAAATAGATGTCTAGGTAATGTAAGAAGAAAGCAGTTATGAATGGATAAGTGATAAATCTATGTGATTGGAGGATTGTAATTGCTCTGTGCATATTGTGTGAGACTTGCAGAGCTATGTGCAAGTAATTGTAAGAAGGCTTGGTGTTGTACCCTATCTCGAGGAAGCTGGATCTGGCAGAGTGCATGCAGATCTTCTGTCTTCTGCAGAGTATGATTTTTTATGCTATGTGCCTATAAGAAGCTTGAAAAATATAATAAAGAAGAAGATTTGGTGGATGTATCCCGAGGGTGGGGGTGAACCAGATACATGTTGTGTTGCTATGCTTTGTGCCATGTGCTGATGCCTTTACTTGCTAAGTGATTTGATATAGATGGGTAGATATGTTTATTCTTTGTGCTAATGATGTATATGCATGTTAGATCTAGACTATGTGAACTTTCTCAGTGCTTAAATATATTAGATGTAATCTATTTATTTATGCTAAGTGCTTGGATATGTTGGATCTGAATGATGTTGCGATGCCCTATTTTAACTGTTGAGTAGGTACTAAGTTGAATGCTGATGAACTATAGTTGCTAAGTGCTTTGTTAAATATTAGAATCACAGATCTGTGTCCCAACTAAGGTTGCAGACACCTGAGTCTTGCAACCACCCCTGCCTCTACCTCAGGTGAGACTTCATTTTCTTCATAGGTGTTTCCAAAAGGGCAGATAGTTAGGGTTTTGTTGGTGCATTATTGTAGCGTTGAACCTTGGGTCTACCCTTATGCCAACAAGTGTGAAAGGAAGCAAGCTCACTTGATGCTCTTTTCATATTTAAAGATGCTGGTCAAAAATCCTGTAAAAACAAACTATTCTGGGTCCAAAGCATTAGTAACCTCTTGAAAAAAGATTAAAGACCCAAAAAATGACTTTATAATAAGGATAAATATAAAAAATGAACCTATCAAATAGTGAAATGGGTCAAAAATTCATTTACCATTTGATTTTTTTACCAATCTCCTCTGTATTTTGAATTTTCCACCTTTTGGAAGCATTTTTTGAGCGGCTAATATAGGAGCTGTGAGTGATTGTTTAGAGATTTTTCTAGATTAGGTTGGTCATCTTTCCCTCCTCATCATTTTTTATGGTTTTTTACTATATTTTAGCTTTGTTTTGAGCGTTCTAGGCTCCTTAGGAAGCCCTAGAGAGACGAACCATATCGATGCTCCCTCAAAGCACTAAGGGGATCAATGAACCAAATCAATGCTCCCTCAAAGCACTGAGGGGAGCGTTGACTGAGATTTCAACATGTTGGCGTGCATACTTAGGGAGCGCTAGGTGCAGAACTCAAAATTCTTTTGATTTTTTGGCTAAATAGAGACAATTTTCTTCCATAAAAAATTGACTAATGATGTTTAAATGTTGCATTTGCATATTTCATCTATTTGTTATCCATGATAGAGTGGAAAGAGCGTGAACATGATTTATATGATATTTCCACTCTCAAGTACCCTCAAGAGAGGGTAGCTTTGCGAAACTGTGGGTTACTCAAGTACTTCAAGCTCCAAAATATGAAAAAGGAATTACAATTGCTTGAGTACTTGATTGGCCTGTGGGGTGATGTTGAGAAATAGTTTCACATTGGACCTCACATGCTTGATATCGATATAGATGATGTATATTTCATGATGAGTATCTTGAGGAGAGGGGCACCCATTCTCTTGTCCAGACACCGGGAAACTTCTGAACCAACTAAGGCGTATGTTGTTGAGCATTGCATACTAGGATCGTGATTGGTGGGTGGTCGAATCATGATAAAAGATGTAATATAATTGGCACTTCGATCGATACTATTCTCCATAACCAAATTGGTGGGTAGTATTATTTCTCACTTTGCCTTGAAATCATAGATCTCATATTCCCTACAATGTTTAGAGCCCAGGTTGTTCAACTAGAGTGTAGGGTTCCTTAGAAATGTCAAGGAACAAATATCCAAGTGGAGGATGGGTAGACAAAAGAAGTTCAGGTATGGTTCTTTTCTAGATTCATTTTTCTTAGAGAGGGTTCCTCAAATGAAGCCATAGGTTGCACTGATAGCACATCCCATGACCAAGCCTCGTATAGAGAGGTGGACCAACCTATCCCCTAGGTTGGGGAATGAGCCTTCAGTATTCATATTCACTGTTGACTTCTTCGCATGGTGGAGGAGAGAATTAGTGGTTATTGATGACTTCCCTTATGCTAGGGTGGAATTCCGAGGTAGCACAGACTTGGTACTTCCCGAGGGCATCTAATGGGATGTGTCAGGTACAAAACTAAACCTTTCCATATACATTTGTTTATTTTATTTTATTTTATTTTATATTGTTTTTGAATTGTACAACAACGAATATAAAATATTTTTTTCATCATGCAGTTAGAGTTGCATCACATCGGATGAATATTTAGGCATTGGGATGTCATGGAGATGCATAGGTAGCAATTGAGCATGACGTTGTGGTGGGGGGAATTTGAGAGGTAGAGAGGAAACCTTGGGGTTTTACTATGGGTGTCTCACCCATCAGGAGGCAAGATGTTCCTCTCCATTTGCAGTGACATACGGTTGGGGTTCCCGAGATTCTCAACCATTTTCTTCATCGGGTGACATGAGCAGTAGTGTTCTATGCAGAGAACAATGTGATATAGGAGGATGATTAGGATCCTCTATTGTTTTTTTTAATATTTATGACTATGTTATGGGCATGAAGGCCCAATATTTTTTCCCTGTTATGTATATTTTGATGATGTATTTTAAAACAAAATTTTGCTATCACACACACACACACACACACACACACACACACACACACACACACATATATGAGTTTTGCAACGCCTATCGTTGTTGCATTTTATCTTATGTGATGTTTTTTTGTGTACATATGATTTATGTTTTTTCTTTCTAAAGAGTTTTATCTATGCGCAAGATACCGGTCCAACATGTAATTAGCTAACGAATCCGTAGTTGTATTGAGTTCTCTCAGTGCGTGTCTGTATTGGAGAAAATCAAATGATATTTTGAGATACAAAACCCTTAAGTGGAGATGTAGTAAGACTAGGTTGTGGATGGCGTATTCCCAATTAA
The DNA here is from genome assembly GCA_000966675.3 of Picea glauca. Lineage (NCBI taxonomy): Eukaryota > Viridiplantae > Streptophyta > Pinopsida > Pinales > Pinaceae > Picea > Picea glauca. The sequence goes on from JZKD02S0252049.1 coordinate 85,681, forward strand.
GCTGATAGACCATGAGTTGGGAGTCTAGGTTCATAATCAAATGAGTTAAACCTAGAGAAGAGGATTTAGTTAAAAGTCCAATGATGACATGATATTTTACCATCATGTTATTGGAGGCATATCCGAGGAAAAATCCTCTTGAACTCACCAACTCGTTAGAGTGGTAGATGACCCAAGCTGCAGAATCCATGTTCTGGGTGTGTCAACTAGCACCATCCACAAACCCAAAATAGATGGGAAAGGGAGATGCCATCTACGCATGCAATCACAAGACAAAGTATAAGTAGTTGAGAAAAAACTTGTGCATGCAAAAGAAAAGGCACACCAAGTCAAAAGTATATGGTACAATAATGTACAAAGCACACATGCGAGATATTCTATGCATAGTAATTTTTTATCTAAAGCCCATTTTGGGACTCACTAAGAGATATTATATCATAGTCGACCAACTCGTAGGCACCTCTGTGTAGCACACATTTTATGATATAAGGCCCATTCCACGAGGGTTCTAACTTTCTTGTCCCTAGCTTATCATGAGCTTGATCATAAAATAGGACCAAATCTCCTTCTGCAAAAGAACGAGGTCGGATGGATTTTTCATATCGAATTTTCATTCATTTTTGATACATCTCATTAATGAGAGTGGCATCACGATGGGTTTCTTCCAACTTAGTTAAATACAAGAATTGTTCCTCTTCAATGAAAGTGTGATCTAGGAGTTCTATGGTAAGTTTCAACAAGGGGATCTCACATTCGATTGTTAACACTTCTTCTATACCGTATACAAACTAGAATGGTGTGAATCCAGTTGCATTTTTCAATGAAGTGCAATAGGCCTGGAGTGCAGAGAAAAGTTGCAAGTTCCAAGAGGTTTTGTTTGTTCCCACCATGCGTTGGAGCATGGTCTTCAGGACATTGTTGATGGCTTCAACTGTTTTTTTTTCCTGAGGATAATAGGGGGATGATTTTTCATGGAGAAAACCCAACTTGACATGCAACTCACTCATCATATGATTTTGGAAGTGTGAGCCATGATTGGTTACAATAGCTCGCGGGACACTGAATAGAGTTATGATGTGGTTAAAAACAAAGATTGTTGTAGTACAACCATCATTAATAAATGTAGGCATAGCCTCAGCCTATTTAGTGAAGTAATCGACAGAAACGATGATATAATCATGCCCCCCAACTAAGGTGGTCTTACATTACATAAAATCAATGCCCCATTTTGCAAAGCGACCGACGAAAATAATGGGATGCAACGGAGAAGTGTGGGTACACCATTTTTTCTGAAATATTTGATAGGGTGAGAATTTTTTGAGAGCCTCGATACAATATTTGAATATAGAATGCCAAAAATAACTGGAATGTAAGATTTTCTGGTCTATAGCCATCCCAAAACGATGACCTCCAAAATCTCCAATGTGGCGGTCATTTAAAAATCTTTCAACCTTATCGTAAGTTAAACAATGTTGTAGGAAAATATGAATGCCACGGTGGTACAAAGTGTCGTCGTTGATGAGGTATCCTTTAGAATGGTGTCAGATATGATGATGTTCGTCATGGGAGATGTTAGGCTGAAAACATTAGGTTTGGAGATAGAGAAGAATATCTCCATACCAAGGGTCAGACGTACCAATGAGAAACATGGATTCATCAGGAAGAGAATAATTGGGCTCATTATCTTCATCAGTATAAGGAATATCGAATATTAATTCTGCAAAGACCAACAATATTTTAGCTTTTGATTTGGTAAACTTGAGATCGAACTATTGAAGAATAACGATCTGTTTGGAATATTTTCCCCCAAGAGCTTTACGAGTAGGGATATGGTACATGGGGTTCAACTTTGCGATGACCGTGGTAGTGCGCAACAGGATGTAATGGTGAAATCTCCAGACAACAATAACTACATCTAGAGCCAACTTTTCAACATGCTAATATCGGATCTCAGGACCAGATAGACTCTGACTCAGATACTAGATCACATATTTGTCACCGTTATTATCCTCTTGAACTAACACCATAACAATGGTGGTAGTAGAGGTATCCAAATAAAGGGTATAATATTTTGCATAATCAGGTGGGTGAAAAAGAGGGATTTTTTTTAAGGCATGCTTAAGGGAATCGAATGAGTGTTGAGCAGTGAAATCCCAGATGAAAGGAGTGTCTTTCTGCAACAATATCATAAATCCTTTAGTGAGTTCAACTGATCTAGGATCTTTTCATCCGCTGACTTATTAAAGAATTGTATTAAATGAGCATAAACTAAAGTACACCATAAAGAAGGAAAAACTCAAAAGGAAAGATTCATGATCATCAAATGTAAAAACACAAAGAACTTGATAACAATGTTTGTCCCTAGTGGACTACGTCTCTAGTTCCTACTCTCAAATGGGTAGGCCTTTTTATTAACTCCACAAAATAATTGGGCAAAATACATAAGTATACCTCATTCTAGACTTAAGATAAATAATATTTTCTAATATGAGAAAACAAACATCACCACTGCATTCGTGGTGTTCAATTACCTAAAAATGATTGTCTCCATGCCTTGATCTAAGTCTGGCACTTTTGGGCCTAAGAAAAATCTCTCCTCGGTTTTCATGCCTGCACCTGCAATTAATTAATGGACTTTGTCTTGAAATTCATGCCTCTGTTCGTATGACCATGCCCTTCGTCTCCTCTCTCGTACACTATAAGAAAACCCTTTTTATAAAATTTGTGGGTGGTTATGTAATAATGGGACTGTTGGCGTATTGGTTAGTGGAGGCTATTTGAAGGCGTTGATTGGTAGAGGTTTAGGCAAAGGTCCCGGGGTCAAACCCATGGGCCTCCCATTTTGGGATCCTCTGTTGGAACAATTACTATATCTGACAGTTTTTTTTGGTGGTTGGCTATCTATAGTGGACTGGTGGAATAGCCCACAAACTCTAGTGGAACCTCCACCAGATTTGACGGGCTAAATTTATGTATATTTTTTAATAATTCGGTTGTTGGACGTCACTGTGCATTTTCCCACTGCCACATGGTAACCCATGACTGGGCCATGTGGTAGCCAAACATTGGCCCACGTCACCTCTTTGTATAGTCACCCTACCATGTCACTTATCTTCCATGTCATCCTACCATGTGTTGTACAGATGCCACATCAACCTGCCACGTATTGTACACATGCCATGTGTCCTGTACAGAGTGCCATGTGGCATTTTTTCATTGGTCCACATTTCGACCTAAAATGTTCAAAAACGAGTGACACATCACAGCCTTTGGTGTTGCCACATCATCATGACACATGTCACCCTCTACGCTTGCCACATATTTTGTACGAAAGATGATGTCATTTGTAATGGTGTCGACATTAGCAGTACAGATGTTGACTCATCCCTACTAACTGGGCTAGGTTGAACAAAACTTTGACCGCGAATATCTTTCGATCCATAACTCCTTTGATGAGTCATTTTCTCCATTAGAAATCTTGTGACTTGCTCTTCGCGATAATGTCATTTTCACTGAGTTTTAGGAACTTTGAATTTTTGCCCTTTCTCTATCTACTGAAGCCATTCTAAGTGTCCTAAGTTGCCTTTGTGAGTTATGAGTTTCTCTTAGCCTTCTCTTGATCCTTTTTGGATCATTGGCATAATTACAGATGAAACGACAAAGAAATTTTGCCTTCCTTTGCAAAATTTGTAGTTGGGTCATATTGTTGGGAGGGGGTAAAGAGAGAATTGCTTTAACTTTTAAGGGATCCACCCTAATCCCATATTTGGAGACAACTAATCCAAGGAGTTAACCCAATTTGACAGTGAAGATGTATTTATGAGGGTTCAAACAGATGTGGTAAAACTGACATCCGAGAAAAATGGCCCGTAGGTGATTGATGTTGTTTTGTCAATGAGACGAATGAGCAAGTAAGTCATCAAGGTAGGGTTCAAGAATATGCTTGATGTCGTGGAAAGCATACGACATGGCCTGATGGAAGGTAGCTCTGACATTTTTAATACCAAAAGATAGTTTCCTATAAGAAAAAGTCTCCCAAGGGAAGATGAAGGTTGTTTTATGTTGATCAACAGGTAGAATGTCAATCTGGTTGTATCCCGAAAAACCATCCATGAATAAAAAATGACACTGCTAGCACAATTATCGATAATTTGGTTGATGAAAGGTGTAGTGTAATTGTATTTAGGACAAGCCTTATTAATATCCCTATAATCGACGCAAACACAAATGGTACCTTGTTTCTTAGCAATCAAAATGATTTTAGAAACCCATTTAGTCAAGGGACAGGATAAATAAAACCATACTTCAACAATTTTTCAACTTCTTCCTTTATGGTTGTGGTTTTCTTAGGATGAACCGGGAGAAGTTTTTTTCGTACATGTTTAACACCTAGGTAATTTTTTATTTCATGAAAAATGATCAATGGATCGATCCCTGGCATTTCTTCGTAACTCCAAGCGAAGAGGTCACACAATTATTCGAACAAAGCGATATAACTTGCCACTTCTTCAGGTGAACAATTAGCACCTAGATGAACATTTTCTACAATACCTTCCTTGATTGAGATGTCGATAGAAATCATAGAAAAGATTTTGCCCAAATTCCCCTCATAGATGGTGTCCTGGGTGAGTATTGGAGATTGGGGAAAATCGACAACATCAAAAGGAAAGATAGAGTGTATATCCTTCTCAATTTCATCCAAACTAGGAAGAAAGGATGAATGATGGTGGTTATCATCACAAGTTTCCTCTTTGATACTAAGCATTTCCATAATAGATTCGTCCTATGGAAAAATATAGAGGATGTAATCGAAATTAGAGGATAGGGAATCCACCCAAGACGAAAATGAGTAAGCGGTGGATGCCAATTGATGTTGGTCATCCGGTGAGGGAGAGGAATACTGGATGGCATCGTAGGAAGCCTCTGCAGGACTAAGTTGCATAGTGTCACCTAGTACGTCAAAATCTAAAGGAATAGGTACAATACAAGGATCAGATGATTCATATGATTGATATGCCATAGTCGATATCGTATCGATGGTGGAAATATGGTGCGAAGTTGGAGGACGCGGTGCAGGAAAGGTGCCCATAAGTGAAGATTATTTTAAAATACCTACTCCTACACTTTTGTAAGTGATTTTGGAATCTCCCAAAAAAAGAATGTTGTTGGCTGCAGGAGTGCGAGCATCGGGGGTGTAGTAATCCAACTGATCGATAGTCACAATTTTACCTTGATAGGGGAATTGTACACATAGAAACACCGATGAAGCGATGACGATCATGGCATAAAACCAACTTCTTCCTAAATATAAGTTGTAATCAAGGGGAGAATCGACTACCTCAACATCTACTGAGATAGTCTTGCCTCCGAACAACTAAGGACTGCAAAAGTCCATGAGGATGAAAGCCTCGCCCATCGAATGCTCGTAACATAGTATGGGATTGATTAAGACCATGTTATTTCAACCCTTTCCAACAAGATAATGACATGACACATGTGGAGGCTCCCTCATCCAGTATCATGCGATGAATATGTTGATTGTGGACAACAACATCAATTTGGAAAGCCAGCTGGTGAGAGAGTAGTGACTTGAAATAATCAAGGTTAAAGGTGATATTATTACATGACTCGAGATCTATCGCTCTGATGGCGACCAAGAGAGTTCAACGTTGACTAGGGAAATGTTGTATAACTTCGATAGCTAACATAACACATGGTGCTTGGGCCAAATATTCAATGATGTTGTAGTTTTGGGTGGCATGTGAACTAGGATTAAAAGTTAACTTCCAAATATTTCTCTTGGGTGGACATAAGATAGAGTCGAAAGTAGGTTTCTCAATATGGAGTGGTCCAGATCGAGGAGTAATGGTGGTAGATGGTGGATCAGATGTAGTATTGTTAGGGAACTTTTCTTTATCAAGTTTATCCAGAGTGGCATATGTTGTAGTACGAGTGGTTAAATCAATCCCATTAAACATATAAATATGGGCACTCAATGAAGCTTCCTCACTATGAGGATGATTTGGATTTCCACCTATCGGAGCAGCAGGGGCTTGTGCAACCAAGGACTGTTGTTGAGGAAAAGGTTGTGTCAACACAGCGGGTTGGGAATTTCCTTTAAAACATTTTGCAACTTCATCACAATGAGGAAAGTCTAGTGTGTAGTGATCATCACCACAAATGAGACACATAAATTTTGGTTTTCATTGTGGTTGTTTTTAAGTAGCAAAATGGTGTGTTGGTGTTTTTGGATTTTCATGTTGATAATTGTTCTTCTTTGTTTTATTTTTTGATTTCTTCTTCCCCCCCGATTTTTGTGGAGAAGCAGATTGAACTGCATTCACCTCAGATATTTGAGTTGGAGGGGAGGCAAATCAGAGTGAAGTCAAACCGGTAGTGGGTGAAATAAATGAGTGATTAGATGATCCAATCAATTGTGATGGAGATTGGGTTTTGACAGAACCGATAACTCCATCTACATGAGCCATGGAAGATGGTTTGGATGGATTGGTTGACGTACGGGGATCATTCAGTATCAATTTGTACAAAGTACCAGATTGGGAATAAACCAAGTCCAGGTACTGGGCTTGATCAATGGCTTCCTATTCTGTGACAACACCACCCATGGCAATGTCACATGAAATTGGAGGTAAAAGAGATTTAGTGAACTATTCAGCCAATAATTGATCAGGAATGGTTGCTTTGATCAACCTTCATCATCGTATACACTCATGAATATGATCAAAGATATGTACGAAGTTAGTTTGACGAAGGGAGGTCAAGAGTTTTGTACCAGTCTCGTAACAGATGGGTAATTGAAAGTGTGTGAGAAAATCCATGGCGAGGGAATTGAAATCTTGAAATGTATCGTGTTGGACCTCAATGTACCATTTGGTTGTTGAACCCGTAAGCATGCACTATAAAATATGTAAAAATATAGAATCATCCATAAGTGAGTTTGAGGAACACCATAGATGAAACGTCATAACATGGTTGTTAGGGTCTTCACCGGGTTTATCATCAAATTTTGAGATGTCGGAAGGTAACTTAGCAAGAATAACTGGCTAGAAAGGAGAATGTAAGATGGGATCATTTTTCAATCATGCTAGATCTGGTAGATCTAGCGTGGCTAGGAACGGTAGTTGTCGATTGACCTGAGGATGATACCGGTGTGGCATGGGGACACCAATATGACCATAAACTAGTTGACATGGATAGTTGTAACTAGTAGGCCCTCCCATGTAATATTGTTGTTGACAAGTGTAGCGAGGATTCATTTGTGGAGGAAAATTTATGAAAGGAGAAGGGAAAATTGTTTGTCCTTGGGGAGGATAACCAGTATGTCTCATGGGCGGATAAGTCGTTTGATTAGTCAGAGGTGGATAAACGGTTTTCCCTTGATGGGGGTGAACAGGTTATCCTTGGGGAGGGTAAATATGTGTCCCTTGAGGAGGATAATATTGTTGTCCTTGAGGACCCTAAGTGGGATTTGGGACCCATGGGAAAGGTTGTCCGGAATGTAATCCAGAAGGATTAGGATTTTGTATTCCTCCTTGTGGGTTGGGATATGATGACCCTCACTGATATCATTGATTAAATGTACCTCCTTGGGGTGGTCCCCAGGATTATGGAGGGTTTCCCCCTACCATTGATTAGGTAACAACTGGGGTTTGAACAACAAAAGAGGGTTTCCCCCCAGTGGGTATGTATAAGGGTTGTCCCCCAGTCGATATTTTTCCTGTAGAGTAGTTTATGTGCATGGTAGGGTTTTTCATTCCGTGATGAACAAGTGTCCCAACAGGGTTCTATGAAATATGAGGAGTTGTGGGTTGAAGAGGTATAGAAGGAGTAAGTGTCAAGGTACCTTGCATATGACTAGGCAACATGATTCCAGTGGTAATTTGAACCGGTACTGACGTGGCAGTAGGATTTACTACTTGTTTGATGGGATAGTCAATAGTATGACCTGACGGTCATGCCTCAACACTAGCAGAGGTAAGAGGGTCAAAAGGAGGTTGAATAAAATTGAATTTTTCGTAAAGGTCACATACTGATGGAGTTCTACATATAGAACGAATAGGATTTTGTTGCAGATTGAACATGCCAGTGGAATGAACAGGATTCATGTACTCGTCATTAAAATTCAGTTGTGTGGATTCCATATTTGTCTCAGTATATGGCCTTGATGACAAGCGAGGGTAATCTTCTTCTATAATGTTACCAAAGAAGTCCAAATAGACAAGAAGTGGCTTGAGAGGAGCTTGCAAAGTCGGGTTAATAGGAAGGGTACCTTCCTCAACCGTGACCAAATCTCTTTTGGGATTTGTTAACAAAGGAGTAGCATCACTCCCAGCATCTGAATGGTTATCAACCTCTTCACGATAAATGTCGTCAAGTGAGTTAGGAGGTAAGAATTCGTATCCTTATGGAGGAAACCCTTGCATCCTATGTGATCTATGAAGACCTTTATCATCTATAGTCTCAATTTTGAAATACAATCAAGTAAATAAACATCACTCGCTAAAAATCTAGAAAAAACAACAAGCAAACAATGCCTTCTCTCAATGAATGTACTAGCTGGTAATGAAATCCAACATCGCATGATCAAAGTGAGAAGGGGATAGGATAGGAGTGGGTGGATCAGTTATGTTGGAGACCTGCTTAATGGACTTACACCTTGGTGCAAGATTCCTCACAGTTTGACTCGTGGGTTACCCTCCAAGGAGCCCAAGGGATTTTGACCAACGTCTGTTCCAGGTACAACAAAGACTTCCCTTCACCGTCACCTCGTGTAAGAAACCTAAATATTATGGCTACTAAATACACCAACTCACAGTCAACCTCTGGGTGGGTACAGTCGACAGTCGAGTCCGAATGTATGGGGATGATATCAAGTGTGAAATCCTTCAAGAGAACTAAGGACAAGTGGACCGGTAAAACTCTAGAGGACCCCGAATGGATTCAGAATTCACAAAGCTATGAGTCCAAATGAAGATAGCTGAACCTCAAGAAGAACACCCAATATATGATTTGACTACTACAAATAGTTAATCCTTGGAGGGATAATCTTTGTTTCTCTCCTGAATGAGACCTCATGTGTAACCCATGTGTGAGAGTGGGATCCCAGCTATGCTTATACGAAAATTGGATTTACTCTCCCTATCACAAGATTTTAAGTTTGTCTTGAATTATTTGGAGATTTATTCTCACAGCCTATTCCAAAGTGCTAGTACTATTCTATTGTTGGTGTAAAGATCTTAAAAAGAAAAAAAATTCTAGATTGGTTCTAATTAGCATTTATTTTAGTGGCTGTTCTTTACACAAACGTGAATGAGAGTGAAAATAATGATGTTGCAACTTGATTCCCAAAGAAGTAAAAGAATGATATGAAAAAAATATATATATTCTTTTGATGAACTTCTATTTATGGGAGGGAGAAGAGTTTCTTTCTTTCACTACCAAACACAAGAATGTAGAAATTTCACTTAATTTGTTTTCAACAAGAAGCCAATTAAGTGCTAATTTGTAAAGAAATCTTTTCTGATATCTAAAAACGAATGCAAAAATTATCCCTTCGTTTGATTGTAAATGTTAATTGAATGATACCTATAATGCTTCTTATTTCAATAATAAAAATAGACTTCACTATTGTGGCTTTGAAAAATTGGAAGGAAAATCAATCACATAAACAAAAGGCACTCTCAACAATCAATAAGAGACATAAAAACAAACTACTGGTTTAAAGAAAAACACCAAATACAACAAAAAACACTTAAGAAATCTTTCAGAAATGGATAAAGGTCAGAGATCAATAAAATATTAAATAGATCACTTTGTTTCCTTATAAAAATCTTTAATCGATCATATGAATGAAAAAAATAAAAAAACGAAACCAAGATTGAAGACAAAAGGTTGATTTTGCGACAAGGAAAGATAACACAAAATCCAATCAAATATTTAAAAAAATGAAAAGAAGCAAGTTGTAAGCTAAACAGAGGACATAAACTGATAGAACATGATATGAGTTAAAGAGAAAAACCAAAGAATCACACCCAGGAAATAGACAGTCAACAATTTTTCAAGGTAATGAAAAATCGACGCTCTGGTAATAACAACACTAGAATGATACAACACTCCCTAACCCACTCTAGGGGAGAGTCGATCAGAAAATCAACGCTCTAAATGTAACTACAGAGGGCATATTTTCTGAGAAAGACTTGGGAATTAATGCCCCCCAAAAATAAAAAACTCAGGAAGTTCAATCAAAAACTCTGTAAGACAACTTTAGCAAAGACAACAGATGTATGGATGGATAAAATCAACAAATGGGATTTGAATATGGGGAAAAGGCAAATATAAACAAAGGAAAGAAAACAAAACTGAAAGCTTCGATCCCCAGTGGAGTCGCCAATTTATGTTATAGGAAAATTCCCCCTGCAGATAGGAGGATCTTCCCTCGGACTCTAGACCCTAATATCGAGACAGAAAGATGCAAATGGACACTAATGTCCCTTTAAATCTAGTTAAGCTAATCAAAAGAAAGAGAAAGAGAAGGTATGATGTACCTTGTTTCGAAGCTTGTCCTCTCTTAATCCAATCTGATCTTTGTCTTCAAGCTCTTTAGCACGACGTGATACCTGCAGTACAACAAATAGCGAAGAAAAACAAATACTTCCTACTCTACCAAGATTAATTTAAACCAAATTCATCCATAATAGAAAATTATATGCAATAATACACAAAATTTAAGGAAATAGGCCAAGCATATATTAATGAGAATATTAAAAAGAGACTTACAATCTGTAGATGTAGTTGCAACAACCTCCCCAAGTCCTCCTTGTCCAACCCCTTTCTCGAAAGATCCACGATCAGAATGAAAACACTTTTCATGATTTTTTCCCCCTTGTTCACCATGAGAATGCCTTCCTTTATAGGCTTTGAGAGGCTCAACCAAGCTGGTTGTATTTGGGATAATTTGAGGATATGGCTCCATCAGTTGTGGTATTTCCCTTAGATGTATCCTAAAGCTTAGAATTGATCCAAACCAACTCAAATCACCTCTAGCTGTCCTTAGAGAAAACGGGGATTTCTTCCCATGATTTTCTCAACCAATTGACACTCCTCCAAAACAGTCAATAGAGTGCTGCAAAACTCCCTTATAGATGGAAAAAGAGTGCTAGCACTCCCTGCATATGAGCAGGGGAGCGTTGATATCCCAAATATTTGTTAAGATGACTAATTCCCATAGAAAAATAGTTTGTTTTGTCCGTCAAATGATGTGGCTTCTCCGTCCAACATGTTCTAGAGGATGTATCAAGTGTTTCCATGGTGTTGTTATCAATAATACATATGCATAATGAAAATGTGACATTTACGACACTTCTGACAAAAGTGTGACACTTGCAACAATGATAATGTGACATTATCGAAGTGATGGATTTTGACATGTAACATAAGCTAAAAAACTCGTAATTACATTGAATATGTCATAAAAATTGTGTTGGATTACTGAGAGAGGGGGGGGTGAATCAGTAATGAGAAATTTATACCAAGTCATATATGCCACATCATCCATAAACTATGTACCAAAAATACTTATAGCAAGTGCCGATATTTCACTCGGCTACCTCACCGTCATCTTTTAAGTTGTTTCCCTTTACCGCCACATCATTTCTGTCAAAAAGCCTTTCCAAAGGAACTAGTCCTTTGGGAATATGATTAATAGGTAGCTGAACAATATGATGATGAACAATTTTATTCATAATATCACCAACATCAGGATCAGATTCATATGTAGGGTCTTGATCAATGTGCAATGCTAAAAACTCCTCAACAATCTCCAAGAATCTTTTGATTTCAAGATCATCCTTGAAAACCTTCCAATGCTTGACATTGTCGGGTATGGAGGGCCTTTATTTCACTTCTATATCGTACTTGAGCTTGGGTGGTAGAGGGACTTTGAAATTTCTTGTTGAAATATCCAGAGAATCAACCATAGTGTTTTCTCCCCTTGGAATAAATGATATATTGAAAACTAGGAAAGAACTGTCAATGTGGTCCCATAATTCATTTATGTAGCTCCTGAGCCGAGGGTGTTTGTCTTGATAGACATTTATGATCTGCTGGATAATCATCTTAGCATCTCCAAACACATATATTTCTTTGACTCCCATGTCTTTTGCAGCTTTTAAGCCCAAAACAAGAGCTTCATACTCTGCCACATTATTTGTAACTTCAAACTCTAATTTGTATGACAAAGATATAGTTTCCTGAGCAGGGGAAACAAAAACTATTCCAACACCTGTCCCATATTTAGAAGAAGCTCCATCAAAGAAAATTTTCCAAACATAAGTGATTGAGGGAGAATCTTCATGGGGGGAATTGGTTGCTTTATTATTTGAAGAGGAGCCTCAAGGGTATTGGTGAGCTACAATAAGCTGGATCCTAGATCAGTATTCAGGGCAAAAATGGGATGATTGGTGAGATCTGCTTCATCACTAATAATGTAGGCCAACTGATTTTCCCTGTACATTCTTCTATGCTCCCCTCCAAATACAAGAATGGTATCATATGTAAGGTCCATCTGCAATGTTCCCCCAAGCATTTTAATCCATGATCTTGACAAGAGCATGTCAAACATGGGAGGAACATCAGCCACCACCATATCCATGACCACACTCTTCATGGGTAGTTGAAACCAGGTAACAACCAAATATTTGATGAACCCAATACATTTCACCTTCCTTGAATCACAAGAGTACAAATCATTATAAGATTTTGTGACTTCCAGCCCGAGTTATTCCATGACATTTTTGGGCATGTGTTGTTGGGTATTTTACCCTACGGACTAATAAGCTAGGGTTCTAAGCCTATATGCAGATCATGACTCTTCAGATTTAACCTTTAACCTTCTAACCAAAATCTCAACCCCTTTTCTCAGACAAGCACAGGAAGAATGAACTAACCTTGTTTTCCGAAGGTTGAAGTAGATCCTCCGTTGAGTTGTTGTCTCCTTGCTACTGCTGCTCCT
>JZKD02S0252049.1:106962-117035 GCA_000966675.3 Picea glauca
CTTCTCTTGGCATCTCACCAAGAGTTTCTTGATCTTGGCATCTCACCAAAGATCCTCTCCTTGGTCTCTCACCAAGTGACTTCCTCTCGAAGTGACTGTTGTCCCAACTTTTTGTTTGCTGAAATTTCTGCTTCTCTTCAACTCAGCTCTGATACCATGTTAATTTTTCAAAATCCCAACCCAGTTTCAGTCTCTCTGATTTTTCAGTTAAATTTAAATGCCAAACTCAGTTTCAGCACTGTTTCATCATATGCTACAGCCCAGTGTTTCAGCATCTTCTCACAGAGGTGTTTCAGCATCAACATATGCTATAGCCTGGTGTTTCAGCATCTGCTCACAGCGATGTTTCAGCATCAGCATATGCTACAGCCTGGTGTTTCAACATCTGCTCAACACTGTGTTTCAGCATAAGCTACAGCGGTGTTTTAGCATAAGCTACAATGGTGTTTCAGTATCTAAAAACTTAACAGAAAATAAATTTCTGAACAGAAAATAAATTTCAGAACTGAAACATGAGGATTATGAACATCGTTTTCAACGCAGAAATTAAATATCAGCAATATGAAAAACTCTGAAAATATTAGACACAAATATTTTCGGTCTAACTTCGACCCTGGAAAAACCCACAAGGGGAAAACCAGTGAGAGAGGGATTTGTATTATTTATGAGCTTCTGAGAAATTCTTTTACAGCATATTCATCTTCAGATATTTACACAAACTTATCTGGACATTCCTGTAGCTTTTCTTCTCAATTTCTGAAACAGAAATTTGTACAACAGTACGGAAATTAATGATGTACGAACTGTCACGAAATTTGTGCCAAAACTCTGCTAAGACTGTACGGACTATACAGAAATACACTCATAAATATATTACAGCAGTTACCTCAATTTATGTGCCAACAAATGTTGTATGGTAGCCTTGGAATGCATACCAATACTCTCAGAAATTGCAACTGTTGTCCTCCTCAATTTCTGTGCACATTACATGCCGTATGACCTCCACAAATCCGTACGGTATGGCCTGTTCTTCCTTGTTGTCTGAAATCCGTACTTCTCATTGCTTTGGGATGCATTCTCTCCTTCAGCAAATGCTGTCTCTTTTCTCAGCTCGACCTCTCTGTTGCTCTCTCTTGTTCTCTCAACAAGAATGCTGCAACTTTCTTGTTCTTGGCATCTCACCAAGAACCTCTTGGCATCTCACCAAGAATATCTTGCTCTCTCAACAAGACTGTTGCTGCTTCTTCTTCTCTTGCTCTTAGCATCTCACCAAGAGCCTCTTGGCCTCTCACCAAGATTGCTTCCACTTCTTCAACTTCTCAAGAATGGGTGTGCCCACTTGCCTTAATCAACCTCATGAGGGAAGGTGAGGAGTTTTCTAATCTAACGGTTGAGATTAGATTAGATGGGTGGCTAAGATTTGGTGTATCTTCACTCACCCTCACTTTAATCATAAAGTTATCTTTTAATTTGCATCTCACAAATTAATTTGACTAAGACCCACATTTGGCAATTTCTCCCCTTAGGCGCCTAGGGAAGAGAAACACTTGCCTTGGTACATTATTTTAATTTAAAATTTAACATTAGCATTGCATTGGATTCGATTGAGAACTGATTGATTGAGGACATTTCATATTAGTGTTTGAAAGTGAAAATGACTTTTTCTCTTTCCCTTAAATAGGTGTTCAATGAAAAGAAACAATTTCTTATCATATTCTATGCATCTTTTTGGGCATTGAGTCATCATTCCATTAGTTTCACTTTCGTGCACCCTTTGAGTAAAGAACAGCTCTAAAATGAATGATAATTAAAAACTATCTAGAACATTTTTCTTTTTAGGATCTTCCACCAACAGTAGACTAGGGTTAGCACTTTGGATTAGGCTATGAGTACAACTCTCCCAAGTTTTCAAAACAAACATTAGCATCCTGAGTTAGGGAGAGTCAAATCCAATTGTCATATTGGTTTTCTGGGATCCCCCTCTCACACAGGGGTTATGCACGAGGTCGCATTCAGGCGAATTATGGAGATTATCCCTTTGTGGTTCAACTGTTTGTAGTGGTTGGATCGTATATTTTGGGTCACTGAAAGGTATACCCACAATTATGTGTGGGAGCCTTTCGGTTTGATTTCGGACTTGTTATCCTACCCATACGTTCTAGATCGAACTGTCGACTGTACCCTCCCAGGGACTCACTACGAATTGGTTTCTTTAGTTGCCATAATCTTTACATACTTACACAAGGTGACGGTGAAGGGAAGTCTCTCTGTACCTAGAACAGACATTGGTCAAACTCATTCGGGCTCCTTGGAGGGTAAATCCACAATTACTGTGTGGAATCTTGCACCAAGGTGTAAGTCCATTAAGCAAGTCACCATTGTAATAGTTCCACCATATCCCAGCCCCTTCTCGACTTGATCATGCGACGTTGGATTTCATCACCAACTAGTACGGTCATCGAGAGAAGTTTTTTCTGCTTGGTTGATTTCTAGATTTCATTAGCACATGTTGTTTCTTTTTCTTAGTTGGCCCTAGATCTTAAGTGTTTTCTGTTATTCTCCACAATTGAGCCTGTAGACGATAAAGGTCTTCGTCGATCACGTAGGATGCAAGGGATTCCTCCGAAAGGCTATCAACCCTTACCTCCTAACCCTCCAGAAGACAACTACCGTAGAGAGGTAGAAAATCAATCTGACGCTGGAAGTGCTATTGCTCCTCCATTAGATAACTTAGAAGACACTTTGGTCACGGTTGAAAATCCCACCACACCTGTGTCGGTAACTCCTCTCGAACCACTTTTGGTTCGTTTAGAATCCCTTGGTAACGTCATAGACGAAGAAATCCCACGATTACCAGAGAGGATCTTTACCGAAACATATATGGGATCCATGGAACCCATCTTTGGTGATGAGTATAGGACTCCTGTTCATCCTAGAACCATACTAGAAACCAATCCCACACCTTCTCATTTTGTATGGAGGACTTCATCGGGACGTGATCTCTATGAACATTTCGAATCTATTCGACAACCCTTTCATTCTCATGACCCTCTTAGTGAAACAGGACCATCCGGTCAAACCATGAATCACTCAATTGATCAGGTTATTCACTCTACTACCATGCTAGCACAAGTCCATCCTAATTCTAGGCTCATCACCTCTCCTCTTCCCCAAATCACTTCAATCTCTACCTCTATTTCTATGATTTTTTACTCTACAACGCCACATGTTCCACACGATCTTGCTGGGACATCTTCTCACCCAAGAATGCAGATCCCTGCTGGCCAAACAAAACCAGCTAGAGGGAAACCACCATCCAAAGAACCGTCTCCTTCTAGAGGACTACCTTTCCATGGAAGACCTACCCCTCCCGAGGGACATTCCCCTTTTCATTCTCCTCCTGGAGGGCAACCTCCATTTACCAGTTATACCACGGTCGTAAATCCACCGCTGGCAGGGGGGAAAAACCCATTTGTTGGAAACCCTTCAAAATCCTGGGGAGCATCCTCAGGAGGCACTTTTACTCAACCCCACACTGGGGGGCACTTGTATAATAACCCACTAGGAGGATTATCCAATCCTGTCCCTTCCAGAACATCTTCCGGGCAATCTTATCCGGGATGTATCCAAAACACCACCTGGAGTTCTTCGAGACCACAGTCTTATCCTCCTTATGGACCTCATGTGTATCCACCTCTAGGATCTACTCCTTACCATTCTCGAGGCCAAAATGTTTATCCTCCTCATGGGCAAATAAATCACCCAGCCTATAATGTTTAGAACCCATCGGGTTATGCCCATGTTTCTTATGCACCATCGAATCCTACTTATCCTAGCCAACAACAACTGCATGTAGGAGGACCTACTAGTTATAATTATCCACCGAACCCAGTCTATGGTCCTACTGGTGTTTCGATGCTGCACCAATATCATTCGCACATTAACCGACAACTACCTTTCCTTGCGACTCTGGATCTCCCAGACTTTTCTCAGTTAACTAATGATCCTATTTCTCATTCACCGGTTTGGCCAGTCATTCCAGCTAAACTTCCTTCTGATATTCAAAAATTTGATGGAAACCCTGGAAAAGATCCGAACAACCATGTGATGAATTTCCATTTGTGGTGTTCATCAAAATCCCTCATGGATGATTCTATACGTTTGCGTCTTTTCCAGCGAACACTTACCGTTTCGGCAACAAAGTGATATATTGAACTACCACGTGCTTCTTTTCATGATTTCAATTCCCTTGCCATGTCTTTCCTCATGCACTTTAAACTACCTATTCACTACAAGATGGGTACTGAACTCTTGAACTCCCTTCGTCAAACCAACTCCGTGCATATCTCTGACCATATTCATGAGTGGAGGCGATGACGAAGGATGATCAAGGTAGTCATTCCTGACATGCTCTTGGTAGAATGGTTTACTAAATCACTGCTACCCCCGATCGCTTGTGATGTTTCTATGGGTGGTGCAGTCACAGAGGAACAAACCATTTCTCGGGCTCAGTATTTAGACTTGGTTTATTCCATATATGGTACTTTGTATGATTTGCTTCTGAATGATGCTCGAGCTAATACCGATCCTTCTAAGCCATCATACTCATCTCATGCAGATGCTATTATCGGTTCCGTCAAAACTCAATCTCTTTCCAAATAGACTACACCCTCCTCTGCCTCCCCCCAAACTCAGATCTCTGAGGTGAATGCAGTTCAATCTGCCCCTTCACAACAATCCAGAGGTAAGAAGAAGACAAAGAATAAATCAAAAAATAATAATGAACAACCAAAAAATCAAACACCTGCTACCGAAAAGCAACCACAACAAAAACTGAAATTCCTGTGTATCATTTGTGGTGACGATCACTACACTCAAGATTGTCCACTTCCCAATGAAGTGGCCAAAATTTTCTAAGGGAAGTCACAACCCATTGTGCTTACTCAACCTTTTCCACAGCAACAATCCATGGTTGCTCAAACCCCCTCTCCTGGGGGCAGTTCTAGCGATCCTAATGATGAGGCCTCGTCGAGTGCACATATTTATATGTTTAATGGGATCAATTTGACCACTCGCTCTAAGACCTATGAAACACCAGGTAACCCTGACAAGGGAAAAGACACTAATGGTGCCGGCACTTTACCAGATCCATCATCATCCTCTGTTAGTCTTCCATTGGTTAATCCTCTGTCTGGACCACTTTAGATTGAGAAACCCACATTCGACTCTATCTTACGCCCTCCTAAGGGCACTATCTACAAAGCTACCTTTAATCCTAGTTCACGTGCCACCCAGAACTACAACATTGTTGAAGATTTGCCTCAAGCATCGTGTGCTATGTCTGCATTAGAAGTTATACAACACTGCCCCAGTCAGCGTAGAATGCTCCTGACCACTCTTGGCACTATTGATCATGAGTCATCCAATCAAATCATGTTTAACCTGAATAATTATGTGTCTTGAATCTCCCACCAACTTGCTTTCCAAGTTGATTTTGTTTTTCACAATCAACAAATCCATCAAACTATTCTAGATGAGGGAGCCTCAACTTGTGTCATGTATTTAGCGTGTTGGAAAGGTTTAAAATCACCAGCACTCAACAAATCCCCAATGATGTTACGCACCTTCGATGGGTGAGGTTTTCATCCCCATGGGCTTTTATAGTCCCTGCCCATCCAATTGGGTGGAAAAACTGTTACTGTTGGTGTCGAGGTGGTCAATGCTCCCCTCGATTACAACTTGTTAATTGGAAGAAGTTGGTTTTATGCTATGACTTCCATTGCCTCGTCAGTCTTTCGATGTGTACAATTTCCTCACCAGGGAAAAATTGTCATTGTTGATCAGTTGGATTTTTGCATGACCGATGCTTGCGCTCCTGCTACCAACAATATTCCCTTCTTGGGAGACCACAAAATCATGTATGAAATCATTGGTGTTGGCTTATTGAAAGATTCTAGCCTCATGGGTACCTTCCCTACACCACTTCCACCGAATACACATCACATTTCCACCGTTGATATGATTTCTACCGTGGCTTATCAATCTTTGGAATCATCTGACCCTTGGATTGTACCTTGTCCATTGGAATTCGATGCACTAAGTGACATCGTGCCACTTAGTCCAGCTGAAACGTCATACATTTCTATCCAATCCGTTTCTCCCTCATTAGATGACCAACATCTATTGGCACTTGACATTTCCTCGATGCCATCATGGTTGTGTTCCTTGTTGTCTGCAATCGACGACATTTCCCCAATTTTTCCTTCAGATGAATCTATTCTGGAAATGTTTCACATTGACAAGTTACCTCGGGATAATAACTGTCATCGATCCTCTTTTCTTCCCCCTCGTGAAGAAATTTGGGAAGATATACCGTCTATCTCCCCTCCTGTTGTTGATTTTTCATCATCTCCCATGCTTTCAACTTCCAACAATTTGGATCTGGTAGTGGACATGGTGATTTCTTAGGTAGGATTATTGCAGCCTGGTCTCCTTCCTCCTATCATGACCCTCGACATCTGTCCCTTCTCAAGTGATTATCTTCCATCCAGTGAAGATCTCCTGGAGGCCATGACCACGTTTTATCCATTGACATGGTACCCTTCCAAAGCATTATCCTCTTGGAAGCCATGATCCAGATGAAACCACAAGCATAGTTTCTCTTCTCTGTGGCAAGCTCGTTAAAAAATGAAAGAGAGGTCCTGAGCATAGTTCTTTTCCTATGTCAAGCTCGTTAAAAAATGAAACAGTCACCTCTCTTGAACCTTCTTTTCATACACCCTTCTCCTTCGGTGAATGAATCGAATCTTGGAGGGCATGTCTCTAGCCTTTGATGATCTTTCTGGAGTTAAGCCACTAGATTTCAAGCTGGGGGCATACTGAGCTTAGTCTTTGTTCTTTCTCATGCTTGTAAATACATGAGAATGCATCCGGGTAGACTTTTATCTCTTTTTCAGACCTGTATGGATACATGAAAAAGTAACCCCCTGGAGTCTCTTTTAAGCTCTTTTCAGACTCTCTAAACATGAAAAGATTTCCAAGTGATCTTGCTTCCTTTTCCACTCATTAAATGGTTTGAAAGGGTGTCTTTTGAGTGATAATTTATCTCTTTTTTGGCCTCGTGAGACTAGCATTACGAAAAAGGACAACATTGGAGTCATCATTAAGTTCTTTTGAGACTCTCTAAACATGAAAAGATTACCGAGCGACCTTGTTCTCTTCACACTCGTTAAAGTATTTGAAGAAAATGTCTGTTGAGCGATTGTTTATCTCTTTTTCGGTCTCGTCAGACTACTTTACGAAAAAGGAATTGAGAGAGTCCCCTTTTAAGTGTTTTTCTAGACTCTATAATCATGAAAAACCATCGAGTTTTCTATCCTTTGACTCTCTAAACAAAACATCAACAGGCCCATATGGGATCGAACCCTTACTTCTTCCAGTTCATTAAACAAAGGAAGAGGAACTTACCGAAGGTGAGTTTTATCGAGCATGTGTTATCCTCCTCGAGCTCGTTAAATTAAAAAGAGGTACTCATCTATCTGCATGGGGGAAAAATTGAAAGAAGCAAGCCAAGTAGTTTTTGAGAACATTACCAAGTAACTCTTAGAGTTGCCCTTGAACACAACACTTTTCCTTTGCACGCATTATAATCCACTGAACCTTTGCACTGAGCCAATTCTTTGAGTTTCTTTCACTCCTCTGGGTCACCCGACATAAGTCACAGCATCCATTGCATCATCAAGTGTTGGTTCATGTCATGTTTCTACTGTCCTGCCTTAGTTTTCAAGGGAAGTATCCATCTTGAGAGTCAGCCATCACAAATATCTTGTCTCAATACCCGTGTCAGTCCATGTTCATTTGATCTACCAATTATATCTCTGTGTTTGTTTCATGTCGTTGATGGGGGATACATCAAGGCCCTCCTTCGACGAGTTTATTCCTGTCGACTTCAACACATTATTCAGGGACTAGACTTAGAAACCAATTAGTAATTTGGGACCTGCATGCCTCAATGGTATGCCTCCTCACATTCGACAGTGGGTTTACATCATCGACCTATGATCAGATGATTCCATGGATGTTTGAATTCAGCTCATCCATTCACATTCGTTGGAATGTACTAGAGTACCTTGGGAATCATTTACATTAATGGTGATGTCCCTCACACTTGTTAACGGTTTACATCATTGACCGGTAATCAAGTGGTTTTTGCCATGTTCGACATCAAGACATCTATTCACAAGGTTATATTCGTACTACATTGGGATCGGTAAGAAGACCCTGGGTTGAGTGATCACTTTGATATGTATTTTTCCCAGGTTGCAATGGAGTTTCTCTTGAACAATGACACATATACTGTTACATAGATCCACTTTGTATTGGTCATGGCTATGTCTTATCATCTCGTAGATCCACTATGTATTCTTCATGGCTATGATCAGTTCATGTCATAAGAGTATAGATCCAAATTGTATTTTCAGTGGCTATACCTTTTTATCGATACAATCATGGATCCGCAGTGTATTTTATGGTGGCCATATCTTGCAAGTCTTGATCACCCAAGCATAGGTATGCCTACCTTGGGTTTGAAACATGTCATAATATTTGTTGGATGTTTGTGTGCATCTTTTGTCAGGTTCTATGCATCTATACTCTTGCTTGAAAGTCTACAAAGCATTTCAGTTATCAGTTCCTGTCTTCTAAATTCATACTTTGGGGGGCAATCTGTTACACATAAAAAATAATCACTTTGATAGTGTCTCAAGTCTCATCATTACAAAGGTCACAAGTGTCGCATTTTGTTCACAAGTGTCGCAAGTGTCAAGGAAGTCAGTGACCATAATAAGCACTTTCTATCTTAGAGTTAATATTCTATCTCTTTGAGGAGATCTACCTGTCCGCAGGGAGATTTTCCTTCAACACTAGCCTCCAAGGACGATAAGTTAGAGTTTAGTTTTAATGCTAAGGGAATGAATTCTATCCTTAATGGACTTACTGAAGCTGAGTTTGTAAAGGTGATGCATCTTGAAACTACCAAAGCAATGTGGGATAAACTTATTAGCAGTTATGAAGGAAATGAAAAAGTAAAGGATGCCAAACTTCAAACATACAGATTGAAATTTGAACAACTAAAGATGAATGAAGATGAAATAGTTAGAAAGTATTTTTTAAGAATTGAAGAACTTGTGAATGCCATGAAGGGTCTTGGTGAGAAGTTTGAAGACTCACTCTTAGTTTAGAAGATTTTAAGATCTCTGCCTGATAAATTTAATCTAAAAGTCTCTGTAATAGAAGAATTAAGTGATCTTAAAACTCTGTCCATTGATCAACTCCTAGAAACTCTAACTGCATATGAAACGAGAATTAACAAAGATAAATCTAGTACTAGAGAAGCATCTTTTAAAGCAGACAAGAATATTGATTCAGAATTAGATGATATTGAGGCAAGATTTATGAGAAGGTTAAAGAAAGGATCAGGAAAATATCAAGGCAAGTTGCCCTTCAAATGCTTTAATTGTGGTAAGATAGGTCATTTTTCATCTAAGTGTCCCCATCAGAAAAAGGACCAGAAATCTGATGATGAAAAGAAGTACCAATTCAAGAAATATAGTAAGAAGAAAAGCTTGGTTGCAAATAATGACAATTCCTCAGAAGACACCAACAGTGACTCTTCCTGTGAAGATAAGGTAACTGAATTCATTCTTATGGCCAAAGAGGATTATGATAAAAAAATCACAGGCAGTGATCATAATGATGAAGAATATGTGGTTGATATGGAAGGAGAACTGATCAGTGCACTGGAAGAAATTGATAGACTCAGAATTAAGAACAGAAAGCAAAAACAATTTTTGACATAGTTTGTGAAAGATAGTAAAAAACCTAATGAAGACTTTGCTTTGCTGAAAGTGGAATTAGAAGAGGCAAAGAAAATAGAAGACATACTAAAACAACAATTGTTAGAGAAGAAAGTCAGGTGTGAATCCTTAGAAGAAGAGATAGTAAAAACCATAAAAGAAATGGAGAAGTTTAAAGGATTGTATCACCAAAATATGCCAAGTATTAAAGCCTCAGAA
>JZKD02S0252049.1:117336-144379 GCA_000966675.3 Picea glauca
AGGACACAGGTGAAACACAACAACAGTTATGAGCATAACAATCATTATGATCTATTATTCAGTGAACCAGAATGTTACAACTGTCATAATTATGGACATAAAGCTGCAGACTGTCACTTAAGGAAATTCAATCCAGACTTGATCCCCACTATTGAAAATGTCAAGGTTTGGAAGAAGAAAGCATATGACAAGTGTGGACTAATATTATTAGCCCAAAAACAAGAGAATCCTTGGTATATTGACAGTGGATGTTCCAAACATATGACTGGAGACAAAAGTAAGTTTCTAACTTTAAGTGAAAACAAATCATGGAATGTAACTTTTGGAAATGATGCACCAGGAAAAATAAAAGGTAAAGGAATGGTAAGCCTGAGTAATGGAAAAGGAAAATCTCAAGATGTGTTGCTTGTAGATGGTCTGAAACATAATCTACTAAGTGTCAGTCAAGTTTGTGACAAAGGATGTGAAGTTGTTTTTACTTCTAAAGACTGTAAAATAGAGGTGTTGAGTTCAGGACAATTGATTGCAAAAGGGATAAGAACAGAAAATAATGTCTATGTGTTAAAAGAAGAAAAAGAATAATGTCACATAAGCAAGTATGATGAAAGTTGGTTGTGGCATAGGAGACTTGGACACCTAAATTTTGATCATATAATCAAGCTCAGAAACAATGGAGCAGTAAAGGATCTTTCGAAGATATCAAAGCCATACGACTTTGTGTGTAAATCTTGCCAAATAGGAAAGCTTACTTGCACTCAGTTCAAATCTAAAAACTTTCCCTCAACAGAAAAACCTCTCCAGTTAGTACATATGGATTTATGTGGACCATCAACAAAAGAAGGTACAGGAAAATAAAACTATTTTATGTTGATTATTGATGATTATTCTAGACTAACATGGGTTTCTTTTTTAAAGGAAAAATCTGAAGCATTTGAAAAATTCAAAGTGTTTAATGCTCTGACTGAGAATCAAATAGGAAAAATATTAAAGGCAGTAAGGTCTGATAGAGGAGTAGAGTTTATCTCATGGAACTTCAAAGAGTTCTGTGATAAACATGGGATCAAAAGAGAGTACAAAATTCCAAGGACTCCACAACAAAATGGAGTTGTTGAGAGGCATAATAGGTCAGTACAGCAAATGGAAAGATCAATGATGAATGAAAGGAACATACCTCAGACATATTGGGTGGAATAAATTCATACAGTTGTTCATATCCTTAACAAAGCTCATCTTAGGCCACACAGTGACAAGACTCCTTATGAACTATGGTTTGGAAGACCTGCTTCAATCAAGCATTTTAAAGTCTTCAAGAGTAAATGTTATATCAAGAACAATAATGAAAATATTGGCAAATATGATGATAGGGATGATGAAGGTATCTTCTTGGGTTATGCTATAAATAGTAAAGGGTACATATGCTACAATAAGAGACTGCATAAACTAGTTGATTGTATAGACATAAAAGTTGATGAAGAAATCCCAGTCAAGAATGTAGGCAATGCTGAACCAAGAACATAAGATATAGTTGAAGATGAATATGAACAGGTCCAAGGGTCAGAAAGAGAAGAATCTGAATCAGATGAAGACACAAATACTTCAACTGACAGAAATCAACAGAAAGAAGCAAAATCACCTCTCAGAATTGTTAAAAAGAATCATCCTGAAAATCAGATAATTGGAGATATAAATAAAGGAGTTCAGACAAGAAGGAAATTGATTAAAGACTTAGAACAATATCAGGTTGCTTTTTTATCTATGAATGAACCTAAAATTTTTTATGAAGCCAGCAATAATGATGATTGGATTAGAGCTATGAATGAAGAACTAGATCATATTGAAAAGAACAATACTTGGGGGCTTGTCCCTAGACCTGAAGATAAAAATATAATAGGTTCCAAATGGGTATTCAAAAATAAAATGAATGAAAAAGGACAAGTTGTTAGAAATAAAGCCAGGTCTGTAAAGGATATGCACAAGTTGAAGGTCAGGACTTTGATGAAACCTTTGCACCAGTGGCAATATTGGAAGCCATCATAATGTTTCTTGCCTATTCATGTCATAAAAACTTTAAAGTTTATTAGATGGATGTTAAGTCAGCATTTATTAATGGAGATCTAGAGGAAGAAGTATATATGGAGAAACCTGAAGGATTCTCATTGACAGATAATCCTAATTATGTTTGTAAGCTGAAGAAGGCCTTATATGGACTAAAACAAGCACCACGATCTTGGTATTATAGACTGGACAAACTTTTACAAGAAAAAGGGTTCAAGATAGGTACTGTTGACGGTAACCTTTACATTAAGTTTGAAGGTGATAATTTACTAGTTGTTTTGGTTTATGTAGATGATATTATTTTTGGTTGTACTAATGAATCATCTGTCCAGTGGTTTGCTAACTCTATGCAAACATAATTTGAAATGTCCATGGTAGGAGAACTATCATATTTTCTTGGCTTACAAGTAAAACAAAGTTCTGCAGAAATATTTATTTCTCAAGAAAAATATTTGAAAGATATGTTGAAGAAATTTCAGATGGAATATTCCTCTCCAGTTAGCACACCTATGGTGGTTGGTTGCAAGCTGAGTAAAGATGATATCTCACCTAATGTTGATCAAAGGACATATCGCTCTATGATAGGTAGTCTTCTGTACATCACAGCATCCTGTCCTGATATAATACAAGCTGTTGGAATGGTAGATCATTATCAGTTTGCTCCTAAACAAAGTCATTTGGTAGCTGTCAAAAAGATATTTAAATACTTGAAGGGAAAAATGACTTATGGTCTGTGGTATCCCAGAAATCATAATTTTCAGTTAACTGCTTATTCAGATGTAGATTGGGCAAACTGTGTTGATGAGAGAAAAAGCACCAGTGGAGGAGCATTCTTTCTGGGTGACTCATTAGTTGCATGGCTTAGTAAAAAGCAAGGATCCATTTCATTATCCACTACAGAGGTAGAATACATTGTTGTTGCTACTTGCTGCACACAAATTTTATGGATGATACAAACTCTTGTAGATCCGAAGGTAACTTACACTGATCCCATTCTAATTCACTGTGATAACACCAGTGCCATTAGTGTCTCCAAGAATCCTATTCTTCATTCCAAGACTAAGAATATTCTAATAAAGTACCATTTTCTCAGAGAACAAGTTACAAACAGAATTGTTCAACTAAATTATATACCCTCTACAAAATAGATTGCAGATATATTTACAAAACCATTAGCAGCAACCCCTTTTGGATATCTTCGTCAAAAGTTGGGGGTTATAATTTCTTGTGTCTAATCTGTTCACCTGGTTAGGGGGAGTACTTATTGAATATCTGGTGTATTTCCAAGATTCTCATAGTTGACAGGGGGAGTATGTACTGCAATAGCTCAGGGGGAGCATGTTTCTTCTTGATGTCAAAGGGGGAGAAAAGAGTCCAGGAGGAGATTCTAAATGCATGTGGGTGTTTGTCTTGCCATCAATGCCAAAGGGGGAGAATGTTGACAAATATTTAATAGACAGTGCATGCTTGTATACTTGTCATTGATGGAAAGTACAACAGTGAAGATGGCATGAGTACAAAAAGTATGTAATAGATAGGCATTATGAGAAGATGCTGCAGAGAATATTCGAATAAGCTCAAAAGAGATAGTGCAGAGGATTGTTGGAAGATCATCGATGGAAATATCAGAGTAAGCGGAACAAAATAAGTTTGGGAGGAGAAGTAGCAAGCATTTCTTATCATTGGATCCCATTTACCATTCCCGATGACCGTCAGATCAAGTGTTGATCAGGACTGCTCGGGAGGAGAAGCAACATTTATGATCATTAGATCCCATTTACAATTCCCAATGACCATCAAATCAAGTGTTGATCAGGACTGTTGATCCCACGCCATTTCATATTTTCGCGACTCGCGACTTGGAGAGGCAAGAAACATAACCATCAAAATCATGATTTAATCATAGCCATCAGATCAAGGTGTGATCTGCACCATTGATCCAACTTCATTTTAGAGTTTCGCGACTCGTGACTTGGAGGGGCAATAAACATAATCATCGAAATCACGATATGCGAAATTGTGATTTAATTGTAATCGTCAGATCAAGATGTGTTCTAGATCATTGATCTAACTTCATTTCAGAGTTTCATGACTTGTGACTAGGAGAGGCAAGAAACATAACCATCGAAATCGCGATATGAGAAATCACGATTTAATTGCAACTGTCAGATCAAGGTGTGATCTGGACCGTTGATCCGACTTCATTTCGGAGTTTCACGACTCGCGACTTGGAGAGGCAAGAAACATAACCGTCAAAATCATGATATGATCTGAGCCATTGAGTTAAGATCAAATATGGACCGTCGAATCATAGGACAAGTCACTGACTTGGATTCAATGGAGCATGGTGTGGAAACTCGCAAGATGCGAGATCGTGATAAGATCTGGACCATCAGATCTATGGAGATTTCAACCATCGATCAGACTCAATGAAGCTTATAAACTCACGAAATATGAAGTGCCTTTTGGCACAGCCCATGGTCACTGCTGGTGGTCATGAGAAGGGAAGGAGTCAGTTCAGATAAGCTCCATTTCAGGGTTTCGGGGATCGCGACTTGGAGAGTCGAGATGCCTCATCTCTAGATTCACGAAATGTGAATTCATGAAAAGAAATTTATGCATAAGCACTTGGTCATGGCCTTAGTCATATAGAGGAAGGAGCTAGCGCAGAAAAGATCTATATCGAAGTTTCGAAGATCGCAATATGAAGTGTCGAGACACTTGGCCACAAGAATGTCAAAATGTCGAAACCCAATTTAAAGGCAAGATTAATAAATTTCATCCAACGGTGCAGATAAGATTGAATATGATCGGAGGGCTACTGTTCTCTCTCATAGTTAATTCATCAGTTACAAATCAGTTAACAAAATCGATTCATGACTCCTGATCGGTTGGTGTTTCAGTTGCTTAGACGGTTTTTCTTTTTCCCCAGAATATTTGAAGGGTAACTACTGTGGGTGTGGTGTATAAAAGAAAAAGATACAAACTGTACACAGCTGGTTGTTCTGGATGAAAAATGAATTAAAATGTAAGAAAGGGAAAATCATAGGATGCGTAGTGTGAGACTGAAAATATGCGCAGTCTGAGATAAAACTCAGAGAAGAGTAACATATGAGGAAAAGACTTGAAGCAGAGCAGAATGACAGAACAAGTTGAAGCAGAGCAAAATTGCAGAACAGTTGGAAGAAGACCATATTTATAGAACAGAGAAGAAGTGGTAAGAATCGATTTATCTATATAGTTGGTTGTTTAATTATTCATTGATATTTTAGGGTGGTTGGGAGGTGCTAGGGAGGACTGTTGTCCTCAGAGGTTCAAGTGGGAGCTTGAACATAGGAAGTTGTAGCTTCCATCAGGTTGTAGCCATAGAAACCAGGGTGGCAGGGTGGTGTAGGGGAGAACAAGTGTTCTCTGTTATACAGGTTGGAGCTTGTGTAACTGGAATTTGGTGCTTCCATCCAGTTGGTGATGGAACATTAGGGGAGTTGGTGCTTCCTTCTAGTGGGTGCTAGAGAAACAAGAGAGTCGGTGCTCTCAAACAAGTTGCAGCTTTTAAAATAGAGGTAGCATCCTCACATTGAGTTGGTACTCAATTATAGATGATGTACAGAACTTAGAAGATTGCCTTTCAT
Source organism: Picea glauca (assembly GCA_000966675.3). Taxonomy (NCBI): domain Eukaryota; kingdom Viridiplantae; phylum Streptophyta; class Pinopsida; order Pinales; family Pinaceae; genus Picea; species Picea glauca. Next base: position 123,024 of record JZKD02S0252049.1, read on the forward strand.
TTTGAAGAAGAAGAGGTTTTCTCCCTTTATGAGTTTCCTCATGAAAATCTATCTCTGTGTATACCTTATGTGTGACTGATGCTCTTTACTTTTACCATCCATATGATGTATAATGTTGATGATCATTTGAAGAAAGATTAAGAATGTTTTAATAGAATTAAAATTGTTTAAGCACAATAACAATTGATTCACCCCCCCCTCTCAGTTGTCTTAGTAATTTCAAGAATGTGAAGGCTTCAGGTCTCTTCTTGGGTATGTCTCTATTAGTCTTATTTCTGAGTCAGTCAACAACCAATATATTAGACTCTATTTCCACAACCACATCCTGCATATGAGCCAGGGAAGTGGCTCTTCTTTTGCTCAATAGGAGGCAGAAATCGGGGTCAAAATCACTGGCATAAGTAGTTTTGGATGAAGCTTATATAGGATTTATCTTAGTGGGGATCTTATTGTACATCTTTTTTAACCTTTTGGATAAGTCAGAGATAGATTATCCCTCTTTTCTCTTTAGGGACCCAAACTGTGTGATATAATACATGAAATCCTTTTTATCCCCCCATTGTCTCAAGAAGACACTATCCAAAGCCTCAATCCCATCAATAGATCTAGGAATAAAGGCCCTAAACCATTTCCTAGCCTCACCTTCAAGGCTATGAACAAAAATTCTCATCCATACGTCTGCATGCATGATAACATGATGATCTGTAAAACTGTAAAAGGATTCAAGGTGTTCCTCTGCAGTTATGTCTCCTTCGCCTATAAACTTGGGCAACTACGTAAGGTAGCCATCTACTTGGAGGGCATTGAGAGGCTGAGGAAAAAGAAGGGGGGCATACCTAACAACTATTATGGCCTCCATTCTAGTCATGGGGGGATTTTCTTCTGCCATAGGAATGTTGGATGGAGGAGAACTAGGAGGAGAAGGTGTTCGAATAGGGGAGACTGGAATGGATCCTGCGAGAGGGAAAGGAAACAATATAGGATTTGAAGAAAATGATACAGGGCTGGAGGGAGCAAAGGTCTGTATTTGCACAGAAGCAACAACAACAATAGGAGGAGGGGTGGTAAAGCTCGGAGTGGGGAAATCTTATGTGGTCCTGGGTCTAGGACAAGGCACAACTTTAGGTGAGAGGGGAGTGATGAGGATTTCTCCCTCCAATCCTAGACCAGGAGGGGAAAACTCAAAAGAAACACTCCTGAAATTTAAAGTTCAAGAAACTCCAGCAGAAGGTATGATAGGGAAATGAGAAGCAGAAAATGGAGTTTCTACAGAAGGAGGTGGAAAATTATCAGAAATACCTGGTTCAGCAGTAGAGGTTTCTTCTCTGAGGGTCTTTCCCTTTCTGATAAGCTTCTCAGGATCTGTTTCAGGTGTTTTCAAGGTAAACTAAGTGGTAGAACTCGTATGCCTTCCTCTGGAAGACACAACTGAAACAATAGGTTCACCACAGTGGATTCATCACAATTGAGTTACTAGGTGCACAGTAGAAATCTTGTAGGGCTCTAATTCCTGATGCACCTTCAAAATCAGAGGCTCAGTGTCATTCAATCCCAGGGAAAATATTCAAATTGGTCCCCGGCAACGACACAACAAATATTAGCACCAGAAGTCACTCCTAGATTGCAACAGGAGTAAGATTGATACCCATTAGTTTTACAGGTCACAAATGAATATATTGGGGTGGTCGAATGGGCGTAGACCCAAGAGAATATCGCTTTAACTTAGAATCTCGGACCAAGCTATGCATGAACAAGTGAGGTCTTGATCTAATTGTCATTAGTAAGTTGATTTTAAAATGAGCATAGGGAAGACTTGGTGAGAATGGTGAACAAGACTTCCATGGGCATCATGCCTTTCAGTAGCTTGGAGAAGAAAAACAAAACATTGAAATGTTCTTAGATGACACAGTCACAATAACACAGTAATCAAACCTGCATCACAATGAATACTATAACAACTCGACTGGATCCTCCAATTCTGAGCTACTCAGTGGGAGAAGGAAAATATAAGATGAGAATTTGATTTAAAATTGGTAAGAATACTGTCATGATCAAACATACATTACAACAACACAATCACCCTCGACTGGATCCTCCAATTCTGAGTGTCTTAAACAATGTTTACAGAGAGGTGGAAAGAGGCTAACTTTCATTAAACAAGAAGTCTCAAATGCCAAATACATAACTAGAAGAACCAATGCTTTGTCAAAACTTATAATCAAGAGCCTAGCTCAACCATCGACCCTAAAAAAATGTGAGAAAAATATCTATATACTCATAGAAAAACCATAGCAGCAAGTTCAAGTCATCACATTGAAGACATTACATCTGCATGTTTACTGGCAGACTGTGCATGCAGTCTCTGTATAGTTGTGCACTTCATTCAAAAGCAATTGTGCTCCTGTATGGACCTGTAAATGAGTTGACAAGATTCCAGTCCTTTTATGGACTTTCCATTTATGGTGGAAACGATGTCCAACCACCACCAACTACTTCAATAACTACTTCATTGGGATCAGGTAAGACCTCAGTCAAATCTGCACATGTAAGACATGGAGGCCTTCTCATTCTTCCATCTAGAGCTACTTAAGAAATTTATGGAAAGGCTAGTGGGAAGATGTGGAGGTCGACGTGATGACTGGGGCACTTGGCACAAGTAGTGAATGGACAATGACGATCTGACATGCTTGATGTGAAGATGAGATGAGGAGAGGCCATGTGGATGGATGTGGAAAAAGGAAAGTAGTCAGACAAATATGGGTGGCAGAACTCATGGGATTTGAGGTGTACGAGCCAGGTGGAGGAGACCTGGGGCCTAGGAAGACATGTCGTTATGATGGGGTGACCTGGAGGAGGAGGAACATGTGTTGTAAAATAAGAGGGGGAAAAACAAAGGGATTTGACACGAAAGAAGTGGAGGAAAGATGTGCGCTAGTGGAAGGTGGGAGGGGGGCGATAGATGTGACAGGAAAAGGGGAATGGTAAAGTGGAAGACAAATGTCAATGGGAGGTGAGGTTTATAAACAGAGGTAGAAACCATTTATATCGGAGGGGGGCAGGTAGGTGGTAAGAGGTTTTAGGTGGGGGGTGTCTGACATCACGAGGGGGCACCACAATAGCAGGGGCCCCGCATTCAAAACCACCCATATCGGACCCCCCCATTAAAGGCAGAACAAAGGGAGGGGATATGGAATGGAAACTATGTCATAGATCTAAGCATGTAGATCTTGGCCACCCAGATATATGTGCCTCTTAGTAAAATGCACCTGATCACAAAAATTAGGATAAGTAGGTTTTAGTCTACTTCCTGCCATGTTTTTCATGGTGACCATTTATGAAGGGAAAAAAAACCCCCTACCAACATATGTGATAACACCCATAACCATATCTCATGTAGACAACAATATCTAACTACACATAAGAATTTGACATACATTTTGAACTTGTAGATAGATCTATTGTACTTGATTATTGTAGGGTGTCCTGGGAACTTGCTTTCAAACTCTAGAGACCTAACACCTTCATCTACTAAATATTTCATGGATTTTCCCAATTGTACGTGACCTCTTCTTATTCATCCTACATATGTGCATGTCCTAATCCACTACATCTTGTGTATGTACGCGACTTCCTCCACTGCAGCACGCATACAACTCAAAATCTAGGGTTTTTTCAGTAATTTCACAACTCCGAAACTTCCGCAGTCGACCCTCCTTTGCTACTTCAAACTTTCATAACTTCAAATGTATCAATGAGTACCTTCAATAAACTTTTCAAAAATAATGGATATTCAATGTGCTCATTAGGTGCAAACAGGAGACCCTTTCTCTCTTATTTATACTCTCCAAGTGGCTTCCTCAAGGGGTTATTTTCTAACTACCTTTACCCAACTTCCTTATTTTAGGGATAACCCACTTCTAACTACTTTGTCCACTTACAACTAATTTATCCACAAATAGTAAACTCACCACTTCTAGTTTCAACTAACTCTATTATTTAATTAATTTCTTTTGCAACCACTTTGACTTATCCATAAATAGTAAACTCACCACTTCTTGTTGCAAGCACTTTATTATTTAAATAATTTCTCTTTGCAACCACTTTGACTACTTTATTATTTAAATAATTTCTCTTTGTAACCACTTTACCATAATTAATGAACTCACAACTTCTTGTTACAATTAATTTATTTTTAATTATTTTCTTAATGCAACAACTTTACCCATGGTTAACTCCTAGTTACAATCAATTTGACTAGTACACTTCTTCTAGGAGCTTCTTGATTAATTGACTTCTTTGACCTTATAGGGGCTTCTATATAACTCATGAGGGTTCTCCAAATTCACTAATCCATATCTCCTTAACTGTGAGGAACTACGTGATGTACCACATATCACCTGAAATGACATGACATGTATTATCCATCTAGAATAGTTTTACTTGTATATTCACTGATATTCATGACTTTATAACTCAAAAAAACTTGGGTCCTTTATAACTCAAAAAAACTTGGGTCCCTTACCCATACCTTTGTGATATCGGAATTCACTACCAGACTTCTCCAAGGATTGAATTCAAACTCTAAGGGTTGAAATCAATCTATAGTATCACTCTCCAAGGGTTGACATAAATAACAACTAACAATCCAAACCAATTGTCCATCAATATAAACCAACTTTCTAACAATCTGTCCCTTTGGCATTGATGGAAACACTTATTCATGAAACAACTCATGCTAATGCTCCTCATCAATGTTTATATCTCTCCCCCTTTGACATCAATGGAAAAGGGTATCTCTCCTTGGGGTTTATCCCCCTATATGCACTATCCTTTGGGTTGTTCCCCCTATCTAAATACATTTTACCTTTCTCGGTGTTTCTAAGCCTATGATTACTCTTTCTACATTCAACTGGATAATATATCCCTCTTTAACAAAGAGTATCACTCTAATGCAATGTTGATGGCATGGATGCCAATGCTCTCTCTATGATTATCTCTATCATATCTCCTCCTGGAATCATACCTCTGTCTTTACTTCTCTATCTGAAAACTTCTCTGAATGATCTTTCTACCTGCCTTCTTGATTTTGTTTCTATTCCTTTGACTTCTCTGTAAGATGTCGTGTAGAAAAATTGTAGGGATTCATGTACCTACTTCCTTTTGGAGTTTTTTTCCATTGGTGATTCCTTGTGTAATCAACTAATATATATGAAAATCATTCAAGAATAAGAATTAAAATATTCCTATATAATTATCATCCATTATTATAATGTTCCTTTATATCTGAACCACTTTCTGAACCACTCTGTGAACAAATCTATGAACCCAATCTCTAAATACATGCTCTCATCCATTGTCATATATTTGTCCAAATATTCTAATCTATCTTTGTCCATATTGTCCATGACTCTTATACTCAAATGTCCATAATGATGATCCATCTGTCACTGTACTATTCTGAATTCTTCTCAGTTGCAATTGATCATCAAATGTGTTCACTAATTTTCTCTATCTGCATGCCAAAATATGCATGTCTGAAACAACCTTTAATGATGATACCATTGCCTGAATACAATCATCGACTCATGTTATTTGAATTCTCTTAATATATCTCCGAAAGCACTTCAAACTTCTCAAAAGATAAAACATTGATATATAGAGCTATTGTCTAGACTCCCCCTGTTTAATATTCATAATTATGGGAGTCTCCAAGCTAGATGGCTCAAAAAATTACCTTCCCTAAGTAGTCATCATATTCCTTTCTAGATTCATCATCTCTTTGAACTCTGACTTCTTTCTTCTTGTCTCTTCCTAGATTCTAACATCTTCCTTTCTTCATGTAGATTCATCATGATCCTATACTGCTATATATCTTGAGAGTGCAATTTTTGGGACCTGTTCCTTCATTTCTTTCTCTTCGTTATGATCTTGCTCTATTGCAGATTATGACATTATAATTCTTGAGACCTGTTCTTCTTTTGTTTTCTTTCTTTTTATTTCTTGTACTATGGCAAGTGTTGTGATTTATAAGACCTATTATTTATTCATGTGCTCTTCTTGTTGTTCTTTTCTTTTCCAAATCTTAGTGTATTTGATATATGTTTATTTCTTCATGGATGGAACTATCACACTTCTTCAATTTCGAGCTATATGACCAAAGTTGTGGCATTTGAAAAATTCAATGCTACGTGCAGCCAAATAAACATTTATTCTTTGAACATTTCTTCCATAATCCTTGCAATATTCAACCTTATGTCCAAAGTCAATACAATAAAAAAATGAACATAAAAAATGACCATACGTGGGAGTGAATGGTGTAGCCATGTTGAATTCATTCCTTGGATGATCATGATTGAATCTTCTTTATGGCTTGAATGTGGAGGGTCTTTCAGAATATGATGGATGTGCTCATTTAACCATATACAATATCACTATTGTCACCCAACCATAGCCTGAAGCCACCCCCGAGCACCTTAACCTTGAAAGAGAATCATTCCAGAAGAAAACCCTAGGATAGATAACCAAACAAGATAGCACATCTCTCTCTAAGGATAGCACACCAAATAGGAGTAACAAGAGTTGATCAGACAGTCCAAACCATAACCAAGAGAGAGTCCAAGCCAAAACTAAAATCTGTTAGCTGCAACAATTGCAATGACAACTCTCCTCCAAACTTGCGCACAAACTGGCCAACTGCAGTGCTCACAAGTGCTACTTCTGTAGATCTGAGAATGCCTGCCAGAATGAAGACCGGCCCCCTGTATTTATACTAAAACTAGAAAACTGCCTCGGCCAACTTCTCATTCTAGGTACTAATTATTTAGTATATAATATTTCCTTTAGCTGACTTATTTTCTTGGAGGTTAATAACCTAATACAAGTCATTCTCTTGGGCTGACTTGTCTTCCAGGGTTATTATCCAACTAGTTAGGGTTTCTTCTTGCTTCCCAGAATATTCTATTCTCATCAGTTTTACACATGGAGGTAAATACCTCCTGAAGCTACCATAATATCAACACTCCCTCCTAGCTAGGGAGGTATTGAAGGTAATGGTATTGAGAAAAAATATACCATTCATCTTGTAGCATCAACATAGTCGTATAGACTATCTCATGATTAGATCATGAGTACCATCATCACTATCAGTGTCATCAACTGCATCATCTCTCGAAACCACACTCCATCTTAGTAATCAAACATGATGTTGGATAAGTCCCTCACTCCACAGAGTGACACAAGAACCATTCTTCTAATAAAAACATATGTCCTAGAAGAATAAATGTTCTGAACCATTTTCCATTAGGGAAATGTCTATCGATTGATCATCCATCTAGATGATAATCATTTCCAACACTATTGGTAGTCTTCAAGGTGATCAAAACAATTTCATTCAATAGAACACAACTGTGTCTATCCATAGTAGCACACAACTACAATTCAGTGGTACACTGCCACACCAAGTAGCACACAGATACTTTCTCAGTGACATATAGTCACAATCAATGGAACACATCCACTACAGTAGAATACATCTACTATCTAGAGACATACATTCTTCATAAAAATCATATCATCAACCTGCATAGAAAACATTGTTATGATATATAAACTAAAACATCTGGGTCATTCTTTCACTCACATCTGTGAGATCTAGAAGAGCATCTTCCCTAAGAAAGTAAAACATCAACGATGAGTTACCTGGACCATTATTCTCAAGCAAGGAAGAATAATTGTCCTGATTTCTGAGCCTGGACCATTCACCTATTTGGGCCATTCCTCCAGCACTAAACAAAGTGCAACCTGGAGAGAATGAATCTGTCGTAGGGAATTCCTATCCCTGATTGTTGAACCTGAACCATTCGTCTATCTGAGCCATTCCTCTAGCACTAAACAAAGTGCAACCTAGAGAGAATGAATCTGCCCTAGGGAATGACTGTTCGGACCATTTCCCAAGAAAATGACTGTCCTGCACAAACCTCTAAAACAGACCATTCTTCAAAACTGCTCACAATTTTGAGCTTCGAAAGAATGATTTTTTGGCGAGGCAAACTAGTCTTCTTAACCACTACTGAGAGTGATTGTCAAGAAGATAGAATGTCCTAGACTATTCCCTATGTTAACCAAAAGGGGAATAGATTTCTATGGTACATCAACAATCAATCGAACCATTTTCATTATGAAAATGATCATTCAATCTGGACCATTTTCCGAACTGGAAAATGCATGTCTGTCAGAAATCTCAAACCAATTTCCGAACTGGAAAGGAACTGCTCATCCTGGACCATTTTTTGAACTGAAAAATGACTGTCCATGAATCAATAACACATCATTTCTCCCTCCAAACCTGGGAGTCATCTCTTCCTTTTTCAATAAGGAAGTTGTCTCCACGAGCTCCAGCTTGAGTACACAAACTTTTTCATCTTGAACAGAGGCTTTACCAAAATGTGTCCTTATCTGCTCATTTGTGAATATATAAATTGGAGAATCACTTCTCCTTTCTAGACTTCATCACAGATAATGTAATGGTTGATCTCAATCTACTTTGATTTTTCTGGAACACTGTTTTTTCAAGGGTTTCATATAGCTCTAATCATCATAGTTGAATTCATTTCTCTTGTTTCCTGCTAGCTCATAAAATCGTGGTAAAGGTAAAACTTGGAACATATCCAAGTGGTAGTTCTTTTTTCGTCATGAGAGCTTTGTCATGGATTGGAAATCCATCATCCTTGAGTTCTGAGTAACCATTCTGATACAATATCTTTGTTATAGAAGGTTTTTCACCACACTTATGCTATGCATTGGAGGATCTGCACCAAGTTGTTTGAATCCATACAAAACCTTCTTACATATGCATACAAGAGTCTCTTCCAGGTATACCTCAAAGCCTTGAAGTTGTTTTACATACGTTCTTTGTTCAATTATTCTAGAGAACAATCTTTGCATTCATCTGATGTAAACTCCAACCCACAGATATTATGGACAATATAATGGCTCATGTAGAGGTATGCCTGGTTTACTAAAACAAGTAATCATCATAGTATTCTCCCTCCATCTGGGAGAAAACTCTAGTTCTGGATCTCGCAATGCTTACATTCATAAGTCTTCCATACACTGTTCTTCATCACATATTTCATGTCCTCTACTTGATTTTTTTTAGTGAGTTTAGGTCAGGTTGGTAGTATTGTGATTCTCGATACAATGACTTGTTGTTTTGTCTTTTCTTTCTCTTTTGGAATCTTCATGTTCTTCCTTATGTTTTTCTTTAGCTTTTAGGTCCATGGAGTTTTCTATAGATTCCATGCCCTCAATATTACAACTTCTTCCTTCATGATAGGATCATGGATGTGGATGGACAACCAGGGATACTTTAAGAATTCCTTTCAAAGAAGGATTCTTATAAATTCAAGCTGAACACGTATTGCTTTTCATGGCTGCTACCATGGATATATAATTCATCATCTTCAATGGATCATAGGATTAGCCCTCTCCTAATCCTTGCTTCATGTATGAATGCATGATCTTCTTTTGGTAATATATAATCGTCTCCCTCCATCTAGGAGAGTCAATGCTTCCGTTTGCATCCTTATTGCCTTCTACAAAGTGTCACAATTTTTTTCCAATTTCCTCTTGATTGCTGACTTCTTTCTATCTTTACTTCTTCTAGGTTTCTTCAAGATTGATTCTAATTTCGACTTATCTTATAGTTGTTACTTATGTAATATCTTTCACATGGATTGTTACCAGGTTTTGTTGATGTACTTCATCCTTTCATGTGTATTGCTTGAATTGTAGTCATTGTAATAGCAAGTCCTTATTTTGTTGATCTTCCATAGGTGTAGTTTCTCTTTGAGCATATTGTATTCTAAGAAATAGATATGCAAGATATGTACGGAAAACATGGTATGTGCAATAAATATGAAGAGTAGTGTTACCTTGTCTTAGAAGAATAAGTTTGTTTTTTCCTTCTTAGTCTTCTTTGTAGGTTCCTTTTCTTCAGCAACTGATGCTTCATGTGTCTCCTTCCTTTTATTTAGCTCGAGACAATGATTCTTGTAGTGACCATTGTTGGCCCTTGGTTAGGAATGTAAGAAAATATCAAGGAAGAAAAGGAGGAATGTGAAATGCATGTAAGAAACATTGATTGTTACTGGGTCGAAGTGAGCAAAAGAGAAGAAAAGATGGAGCGAAGGAAGAGAAAGATATTCGTTGAACAAGGAGATCAAGGATGACAAATCAACAATGAAGAAGTATCATGGAAAACTTAGTAAGCAGAAAAATCCATCGTTGGATGCTTTGGAGAACCGCGTGATAAGGAAGGAAAGACAAGATGGTGAAGCCCTGAAAACATGGGTCAAATTGACCTAGAGTTTTAGACACCTAGGGTTTTGGTATCTAGCATTTTGACACCTAGGTTTTGACCTAAGGATGTCGGTGATCTATTGTAATGTATAAATAAGAACCTATATGAAGAAGGGGGGTTTGTTCTATTTTTGTTATTGATGCGAGTGATTATTGTTGTGTGAGATTGAAGTGATAAGTGTGAGAGCCTTCTAGTATTGTAAGATCTTCGGGTGCGGAGATCAGTCCTACAGCTGGGTGCGCAAGAAGGGGAGAGACATAGAGGAGAAGAAATAAGATATGCTAGCTAAGAGCATAGACAAGAATTGTATGCTTCATCTTAATATATTATAAGCATAGTTCTATGGACATATCCCTAGAGAGAGGGTGAACCACGTATATCTTGTGTCATATGTGATTGATACTCTATTATTTGTCTTTTGATATGTTGTTATTACATTTTTGTGTTAGATTTGATAGATAGTATGCAGAGTAGAGCTAAGTAGTTAAATGATATATAAATGTTGCATTGTTCTAGTAGTTGATCCACTTGATATTCCCTTTGGTTGTAGACACCTTTGTCCTACAACCCCCTCATAATCGCTTCGGGTGAGACTGCATCTGCCTCGCAGGTGTTGCCAATGGGGCCAATAGCTAGGGCTTGTTGGTGCACTCTTGGACCTAAAACCTGGATTTTCCCCTGTGCCAACAACCATACTTTCAACAATTGAAGCATTGTATTCTTGACATATCTTTCTCTTGATTTGGTTTCTTCGTGGAGACAAACTTTTTTTTATTCCTAAAATCCATGAACCTTGTTGTGAAGGCTTGATCATCGTACTTATTTTGGGGTTTTTCTTTTTCACTGATCCTTGATTCTTCTTGTTCACAGCAAGTCCAAAGTTATTCAAATGTAGGATACTCCTTCCTTGTGTTCATGCTTGCAGAAAATGCATCCCATGTCATGGGAAGACCATTGAGTACTATGTTTACCAATTGCTTCTCTGAAATGATCTCTTCAATAGCTTGTATTTGATCTCTTAACTGAGATATTCTCACAAAGTATGATGTTATGTTGTCATCATCATTCATCTTCATGTCACGGAGCTCATTCTTTAGACTCATTACTTGTCTAATGTTTCTGATTGAGAAGAGGTTTGTTAGGGAATCGTACATATTCTTAGATGAATCAAGATGGGAGATGTAGGGTATCAAGTGGTATGTTATAGAATCCACTATGATACTCATGGAATTGATGTCATTTTCTTTGAACTTCTCCATAAATTCAATGTTCTGTGGTTCCTTCTCTTTTCCTTCTTCAAACTCGGGTTCCACGAACTTTCCTTTCACGATATACAACACTTTATTCTTGGAAAGGATGAGGTCAATCCTTGTCTTCCATGATCTAAAGTTAGAAGCCCCTTCTAACTTTTTTTCTGACTTCATAGAGTAAGTCATGGCTTATTTGACTTAGTCAACCCTAGATTTGACCAAAAACTCAAACTTGATGTCTTAGCTTGCTGAGAGTACTAGGATATGTGCTAGGCTAGGGAGTAATAGTCTATCCAGAAATTAGGTCAATCCCTTCACTTAAGGTGCCTCAACAAGAGGGTTAGGGTTTCTGCAAGTGCACGTGCTAGTAACCCTAGTGGCAGTGCTTAGTAACTGCTCCTGCTAGAAACCCTAGCGACAGTTCTTCAACGAGCTTAGTATCTTTATGGCTATGCTCCCTTCCAGTGGTTAGACTAAATGAAGAAGGTGGACCAATAATCTATTAGCATATTATGGATGTGCTCATTTAACCATAGAAAATATCATTATTTTCACCCAACCATAGGCCGAAGCCACCCCCGAGCACCTTAAACTTGATAGAGAATCATTATGGAAGCAAACCCTAGGCTGGATAGCCAAACAAGATAATGCACCTCTCTCCAAGGATAGCGCACCAAATAGGAGTAACAAGAGCTGATCAAAGAGTCCAAACCATAACCAAGAGACAGTCCAAGACAAAACCTAAATCTGCTAGCTGTAGCATCTGCAATGACAGCTCTCCTCCAAACTTGTGCACAAACTAGCCAATTGCAGTGCGCACAAGTGTTGCTTCTGCAATTCCGAGAATGCCTTCCAGAATGAAGACTGGCCTCCTATATTTATACTAAAACTAGACAAATTCTTAGGTCGACTTCTCATTATGGGTACTAATTCTTTAGCATATAATATTTCCTTTAGCTGACTTCTTCTCTTGGAGGCTAATAACCTAATACAAGTCATCCTCTTGAGCCGACTTGTCTTCTAGGGTTATTAGTGAACTAGTTAGGGTTTCTTCTTGCTTACCAGAATATTCTATTCTCGTCAGGTTTACATGTGGAGGTAAATACCTCCGGCATCTACCATAATGTCACCAAGGTCTTCTTGAAGATGTATCTTTATCAATTTTCTTAGATTATGGTTGACCATGACTCCTTCCTTTTGAGTAATTCTGCATAACGCTTTCTATTTTCTTCATTCTTCTTTTCTAGCAACCTAGAATGCTTCTCTTCATTTTCTACTACTGATGTGGATGTTTTTGTCTCTTCAACACTCTTATTAAGATTGATGACTTTAACTCTTAGTGTGGAAACTTCTTCTTAAAGATTCTCAACCTCTTCTTATTTCTTCATTATCTAAGACTTCATGACTTCTTCTGTTCTCTTTGCTTCTTCAAGTTGGATTTTCAATGTAATTATTTATTATTCAATTATTCTCTCTTATTGATCAAACTCTTCCCCAATCTAGTTTAAATCATCGGTTCTTTCCTTGAAATGATCTGTTAGTATATTTTCTCTCTTTTATACTTCTTCCTTTTTTGATGTTATGTTGGCTTCTTTACACTGCTTTCGATCTTCTAGAGCTTCTTCAATCCTTCTGGCCTCTTCTAGTTGAGATCTTAAATTCTTAATGAATTGATGAGCTTCTTCAGAACCTTGAACACTTTCCTTTTTCTTCATCAATTCTTTCTGGAGTGACTTGTTTTATTCTCTTTATTTCTTTAATTCATCTAAAGAACTGATCAGTTCTGCTTCATAATTTTCTTCTATTTCAGTTGGATTTTCTATTTCATTACTTTCAGGGCATTCAATTTCAAGATGTCTATGTTTTTCATAATTAAAGAAAAAAAAGCATACTTTTGTTGATTACATACTCTTATTCTTCTAAATATGTATGACATGATGAACATCTTTCATCTTGTTTTGTACCTTCATCTTCTTTTCCATTCTCTGAATCTATGATAGATGAAGAATAGATACAATGTAACTTATCCCAAAGTTCCTTAGCTGATGAACATTTACCCACTTTGTCCTTAACTAAATCATATACTCTTTCCAAAATGAAATCCATTTCAATTTTTTTATCCTTCTTCAATTCCTTCTTGGCTGTAGTCTTTGATTTCTTTGTAGCATTTTATCTTGTCCCAAATGATTTCCAAAATTCATATCCTTGTGCTTTTAAAAATACTTTTTTCCTTGAGCTCCATATCTCATATTGTAGACCATTCTTACCATCAAACGTTGGTACTCTAATCTCAGTATATTCCATGATCTCCTTCCAGTGGTTGAATTTTTTTCCTGGGGGAACTAGCTCTGATAGAAATTGTTGGATTACTGATAGGGGGGGTGAATCAATAATGAGCAATTTATACCAAGTCATATATGCCACATCATCCATAAACTATGTCCCAACAATACTTCTATCAAGTGCCTCTAGCAATGTACTGAATATGTACCAATCATGTGTCACCACCATTGCTAACAAGTGCCTCTAACAATGCACTAAGCATGTACCAATCATGTGTCAATCAACAAGCCAAACTATGATGCATAAATACATATCAACATCACCATACCATACATCAACTATATGTCTCAGCATGTACACAACATGTACATCAACCAAATATCAATGATATACACCAAGATATCCAACAATTAGTCCTCTAACAATACATCATGCTACCATAAGACAAATACCATAAATCCTTACATAAGACCATGTGCCAATAATCTGTACTCAACATGTACCAATAATATCCTCAATAGATCAGATCTAATAACATAGATATCATACTCAATATCACAAGAATATCACTCAAACCATGCGCATCTATATCTCTCTAGTCATGTGCCATACATGTGCATACAATCATAATTATGTGTAACAACCCTCACATGGACTAGACATCAAACCCTCACTAATGCAGCCTCAAAATACACCAACAACTTCACCAACACATCACAACCCAAAACCCTCAACCATGTACCAAGAAATACGAGATATACCTCAACACTCAAGCTAACAAGATCTACCAATGATAAATACCAGACATACCAGCACTGTAATTATGTAGATCTGAGTCATACAACAATTTCCATACAACCATCAACCTCTCTAGGGTAAATCCACAATCTCCCATAACCATATATCATGTATACAACAATATCCAACTACACATAAGAATGTTACATACCTTTTGAACCTATAGATAGATCTGTTGTACCTGATCACTATAGGCCTTCCTAGGATCTTGCTTTCAGACTCTAGAGACCTGAAATATTCAACTACTCAAGATTTCATGGATTTGCCCAACTATACATGACCTCTTCCTCTTCATCCTACATATGTACACACCTTAATCCACTACAACCTGTGTATGTATGCAACTTCCTCCACTGTAACATGTGTACACCTCAAAAGATAGGGATTTTTTAAGTAATTCTGCAACTCCAAAACTTTCGTCATCAACCCTCCTTTTCTACCTCAATCTTGTTTAACTTCAGATTTATCAATGAGTACTTGCAATAAAAGTTTCACAAATAATAGATATTCAATGTGCTAATTAGGTGCAAATAGGAGACTGTTTCTCTCTTATTTATACTCTCCAAGTGGCTTCCTCAAAGGGTTATCTTCAAACTACCTTTACCCAACTTCCTTCTTTTAGGAATAACCCACTTCTAACTACTTTGTCCACTTACAACCACTTTATCCAAAAATAGTAAACTCATCACTTCTAGTTGCAACTAACTTTATTATTTAATTAATTTCTTTTGCAACCACTTTAACTTATCCATAAATAGTAAACTCACCACTTCTTGTTGCAAGCACTTTATTATTTAAATAATTTCTCTTTGCAACCACTTTGACTACTTTATTATTTAAATAATGTTTCTTTGCAACCACTTTACCATAATTAAAAACCTCACAACTTCTTGTTGCAATTAATTTATTTTTAATTATTTTCTTAATGCAACAACTTTACCCATGATTAACTCCTATTTACCATCAATTTTACAACTACACTTATTCTAGGAGCTTCTAGAATAATTGACCTCTTTGACCTTCTGGGAGCTCCTATACAAATCATGAGTATTCTCCAACTTCACTAAGCCATATCTCCTTAACCATGAGGAACTACGTGACATACCACATATCACCTTAAATGGCATGCCATGTACTATCCATCTAGAATAGTCTTACCTGCATATTCACTGATATTCATGCCTTTATAACTCAAACAAATGTGGGTCCCTTACCCATACCTTTATGCTATCAGAATTCACTACCGGACTTCTCCAAGGGTTGACATCAATCTACAATATCACTCTCCAAGAGTTGAAATCAATGATAACCAACAATCCAAATCAACTATTTGACAACTTGTTGCTCAAGTTTTTATTAATGGGGGTCTGATACAAGAAGCCGTGAGATGGGAGGGATGGATTTTACAAGAGTACATACACAAAAATAATCACATATTGGCACATAATGTAGGGGATGAATCTTTTAAATCCTACAAACTTGATAATTTGTCTATGTCTGAGAGGATCTTGATCAAACATCTCGGGTATAAGATAATCTTAAATTCCCCAAAGTGTCGAACCTAAAAATGAGCTTCTTCCATTGATTTATAGATGCTTCTTCTGCTTGAGGGAAAACTACTTTATTAGACCAATAATACTTGAAAATGGTTTCGACTTTTCAGAATCTTGATATCACGTATGGTTTTCTAACTAATCCCAGCTTTCCAACTGATTTTACTTGATTTTACTGGGAAGAAACCAATTTATACCACTAGAAGAGCCTTCTTGATACTGTTGTTGGGTGTGTTTTTCTCATCCAATTGAGCCTCTTCTTGAGTCCTTAATGGATCAATTTATTCTCATCATTTCATCATGAACCTTTTATCTTAGCTTCCAATATGATAGGCTAAACATTTCCTTCTAGATGACAAGACCCATTAACATAGGGCACAATTGACGAATCCCTTGAATCCTTTACTTCAAGCTTCTCTAATGTACCAATTGGATTGTCCATTTCACTTTAGGGTAGATCCCTCGATGTCGTTTTTTCCTCAATATCAAACTAATGATACTAGAGAGGGACATTCCTATTTTAACAAATCATATAACACACTCTCTCAACATCTGCGACCAATATGGTTCATAATCCACTCTTGGGAAGAGGGTCGATGTAGGTGGGTCATCATATGAAATGCTTGGTATCTGAGTAACTCACCTTTATAAATTATATGACTAATTTATTGGTGACTCATGAACTCCTTGATTTTCCCTTATATGAGCTCAACATGTTCCTGATAAGGAAATTGATGGGACGAGGTGATCGGCCACACCTAGTCTGATCTACAAGATCTAGAGCATGCATGGATGGAAATATCTACACAATGATTACTACCTTTTGATAGTTGCAAGGAGTATAATTATTATGAGCAAAAGGATGTGAGAACGATGTTTCATCTCTTGCTATGCCTCACATATTTTCCAACCGATTTGGTAGAATGTTAGTGAATCCCCCACTCACTTGAGACATTCTCCCTCATGCCCCTTTTCGAGACATGCGTTCCTTTCCCAATGGTTTGAATCCTTTTAAAATTAAGGAAAAACATGTGAAATTTGGATGTCATGTTGACGTCACTATGGGCCTGTGAACATGTGGTAACTTGGAATTGTCTTCTAGGACTCGGCGTATGTGTATTCACGTGAGGCACGAAAACCACAGTCTTA
Source organism: Picea glauca (assembly GCA_000966675.3). Classification (NCBI taxonomy): domain Eukaryota; kingdom Viridiplantae; phylum Streptophyta; class Pinopsida; order Pinales; family Pinaceae; genus Picea; species Picea glauca. The sequence goes on from JZKD02S0252049.1 coordinate 140,417, forward strand.
ATGGGGTCATCTTTGTATAGGTGGAGATATTTGACGGGTCCAAAATATGCATTGTTGACGTGTCGGGCTGTCATCAACTTCCTTAATTTCTAGGGGGACTGCCACGTTGGGTCCAAGTGGCACTGAATGGACGTAAAGAAACACGATGAGTTGGAAAATATGCAACCTAGCAGGATGAGAATACCACTATCGTGACCCTATGGGAGTGGTTTTACTTTTCCATATCCTACCATGCGACACATATCTCCTTAAAACTGTCATCGCACCCCAATGTTGCATTAACTCCTGACCATCTTTCTGGTGTGACATATATCCTTGATCATTGATCAGGTTTTCTTGTAATTGTCGAATGATATAGTCTGCATCTTCACTGGTTCTTGCCCCTTAATCCTTGGTTGTATGATATCTCCTCTCATGAAAGCGAGCTTAAGCCTTCTTTGAGCACTATAAGATCCTTTTTTTCTTTCGATAAGTGCTCGAGCATTTGAAACTCATCCTTGGGCCCTTAAGGCCTGGTTTTCTAATAATTAGTTTTGGGGATTCTTGAGCATATGATGACTTCTATCGATCTATGATATCTATAAGTTCCCCTTCAGCCTCTTGTTCTTGAATTCCATCTTCATAATCTCGATCATTGTGCACACTAATGACTAGAGAAAATCTACTACTAACATCGGCTCTAGCGGGGACAACATACCCCTATGGTCTACTGAGAACTCTAGACCAAGTTCCTTCTTCTATTGGTTTATTAAATATACATTAAAACAAAATATTCCCCATGCACCTGAAAAATTGATCCAAGAGGTGACACAAAATTGCTCAACAAATTAAAGTAAAAAGCCCTAACTTCCTGGTTATGTAAAATATGGTGAATGAAGTAAAATTAAAAATAAATAACATGAATAGAAAATGATATATTTATGTACATGGTAATAAAATTTTCAGCATTTAGTATTGCAAGAAATGTTTGAGGCACTTCCCATTTACACGGGATCCAAACATGTTGTCGTCTAGTTTAGATATTTCATAGGTGATGTTATCTTTAGCTGTCACGACCTTGATCTATTCTATAATCTATTGAAAATTAATTAGTTAGTAGATCCTCCTTCTTATTTTGTTAGGATCTTCTTGTTCTTCTGAATATGTCATATCAAATTATAATTTCCTTATGTCATGGGCTTCTTAGGCAGGGCTCACAATGAATTTCTCAAGCATCAAGGCGTTTTTACATTCGTGATTGACTTTGAGGATGCACCAACCCAGGTATTCGTGATTGACTGTGAGGATGCAACTGACCATATAGGAAAATTTTATTTCTATGTATAACCTCTTATTCTCTCCTCCAAAAATTGGTACAGTAGCATAAGTCATGTCCATCTGCATTGTTCGACCCAATTTTCTGACCCGTGTTCTATATAGTAGCATACCATAGTTTGCAGGAACATCAACTACCACCATATCCATCATAATAATCTTGACATGCAATCGATACAATGACTACCATTTATTTTGTAAACCTATCATATTTCACTTTTTTGGCATCAAAAGAATAGAGATCATGGTAGGGCCTGGTTAAACCCAACTTTTCCATTACTACTTTTGGCATGAGATTATGAGATTCCTTAGAATCAAGGATACAGTTATGAAACATCTTGTGATGGATTTTTAAGGTCACATATAAAGGTACAACATACTCTTCCTTATCATTTATGTGAGGACCAAATACTATAGTGGGAGACTCATCTTGCAAATTCACAGTGTCAGGAGGACTTTCTAGGCTTTTCCCCTGTATGAACTTTTCAATATGCTTGTGGTATGATGGGTTTTTATCCAACTCTACCAGTGGGACAAAGATCTTTATTTTTGATATTTATTTCTGAATTTTGAAAGGTGGAATGGATTCCTCAAGTTCCTTAACCTATCTCTTTGTTTTTGAATATTCACCATCTTCTTTAGTCTTGATAATATTTTTTAGTTCTTTGACTTTATATATAGAAAGACTTGGGATAATCTTCTTAGGTTGGGGTGTTATGAGGAAAATCACTCTATGGCATGGGGTAAACCACAACAGATGGAAATGACTGCATAAATCAACTCTAATCTCAAGTATTCTATATAAACGAATATGCTAACAAGACAATATAAAGAGGCTACCTCATCCAGACGTTCGATGAAGTCCACCGCTGAGCACTTGACTCAAAGCAATACACCAACAACTTGTTCTCAACAACCAAGATACAGAATCATATGGTGATAATATATAAAGTTAGCAAAAATAATAACATAACCCATCAATATTCATAAGAAATACATCCATGGAATAACAATTCAAATATTTTCAAGACATTAATTGGATGAGAAAAGAGTATTTCTATTAAAATGTAATAAAAGAAAGTTTATGAATGACAAACTTCCATGTCGGCACATTCGAAACCGAGAAACTAAGTCCCTTCCATCTAGGCCTACACCACTTCAATCCTCCACCAAAGGAAAGTTCATATAAAAGAGACAATGGGGCTCTTCGTCAAATAGGGAAGAGCTTTGGGGTTGAACAATGTGTTCATACTTAAAAGGACAAAGGGATGCAGACTCAATATGAAGTGAATAATTTCTCCAGAGTAACTTTTGTCTCAAAGTTGAATTCTTCTCCTCTTTTTCCAAAGCTTGCATATGGCCCATTTATAGCCTTCAAATGGAATTGAAGGGCCGAGTCAGAACGTTTCCAGTATATTGAAGGTTAAGGATCATGGATCTCATGACATGACATGGAAAACTGACACCATTTGTTTTAATTTTGAGCACAAAACTTGATGTACGTGGGTTGTAATGGTGAAACCTGCATAGACACATGTTGTATAGAGGTTAGGGCACGTATATGTGGAAAAATACAATTTTTATCTCTGGGAACTGCAAAAAGGGACTTCAAGTCTACATAGGGAAATGGAAAAGGCCTTCTGAGCAAGTTTTCATGGGGTGAGGAAAATATTGCTATAACATATGCCCCCTAGTGTGTGAGGTTAGAGGATTATCTATGATGGATGAAATATATTATAATTCCCAGAAGTGGAGTAATGGAGACCAAACTGTATGAACTAGTTTCTCATAAGAATATTACATTTCATAATGACTTTGTACACATGGCTTCCAATCTTGAATTACACTATAGATCTATGTGGAAATATACCAAATAGTCGTTCATGGCCATGAATAGGAAATACAAGAGTAGATGCATGTCATAGGTTGTCATAGTCATGAACAAGGCCCAGTGAAAACTAGTCTCAAAATAAATATGAAGATATCTATATACAATGGAGTACAATCTGATCTCCCATGGTCACTAAAGTCATATAGGTATTGGTCCAATGAATTATAGAAACAACTCAGGAAAGTTGTGACTATGAACTAATGTCTTCAATTATCATACACGATCCACCAAAGGTGAAAGTATACATTATGTGAATAAAGAAGTTGAGTTCAAACAAAATGAGACTTCATTTGATTACTGATCATTAAGGTATATTGTTAACAAATGCGAGAGAACCTACTGATAATGAAAGTAGGTATCAAGGCACCGAGTACATTCTTACAAGTGTGAATAAAGGATTTGAGGTCAAACACTTGAAGAATCCATTGATCAAGAGGAATTGATGTATTCCCAACTTTCTATGGCGAGAGAACCTTCCACTGATGACTACAAGCCTCTAGGTACTCATAGGACTCTAGGTCTCATTTCCAAAATAGATGGGTTGAATTCGATGAAAGGAGACTTGCTGAAAGGAGAGAATTAAGGCATCTCTCATCATTCAACACAAGGTATGAAGAAGGAGCTTGATTATTTGGAGGAACTTAGTGTAATGACCCTTTTTATTACTAGGAATAAATTCATAAATAAACCTAAACATTGGCTAATTATAATTAATATATAAATTGATTATAAGTTATTAATTAATTATTGTGATTATA
>JZKD02S0252049.1:144389-187462 GCA_000966675.3 Picea glauca
AGTGTTGAAGCTGAAGGTTCAAGCTGCTGCAAGCGGAGGTTCAAGCTGAAGATTCAAGCTTAGCATCAGTGACAGGTATTTTATTTTCAAAATTGTGAAGTATATACTCAATTTTTACTTGTATGCAAAGTATCATGTAGATTTAAATTGTTATGCATAGTGTGTTAAGTAAAAATGTTTTATTTTCTTCATAAAATTCTGGGAATGAATATGCCCGAATAAGCAAATTTTTAGTTCTGTTAAAATTCCGTTCTATTGAAATTTATGGTAGTCAAAATGAAATTATGGTTGTTACACTTAGATGAAGAACATGTTCATGAACCAACGCTCCTGTGCGTCTTTCACATGCACCATATGAAATCAGTGCATGAAAAGACCCTCTGAATATCAACCAATAAGGAAAACTGTCGAAAAAGGCAAGGAAAACACCAATAAGGATAATGGCATCCAATACATTGTACGTATCCCAATGTGTGAATAGATTTATTTTTTGTCGAACACAAGGGAAACCCCCCAGTCAGTGACCAATGAGGGGATGTCGACTGTTGGGGTCAAGGTTATCTACCAATAAGGAAAGTAGGACTAGGGTGCACAGTAGGACTACAACTTCATATAACTCTAAGACACACTGAGGGTATGGCCAACATGAAAAGTCAATAGTTATGAGAAATGGATGGCATAGGCTGATAGAAATCCTTTTAACAAGAGCATGAGACATATGGATGACTCTGGCAGCATAGACTCACTGATGAAACTTTGTGATGTAGGGGGCACCAATAAAACTCTCCATAGTGATTGGAAGAGTAACTAGTCGGGGGAGTGAACTCTAAGTAACAATCTATTACACATTATTTTGGTCACTTCAGTGATCAACTGATAACATGTGTTCATGTTCCCTGAAAAAATTAAAAGAGACTTTCTCCATGAGAAAAGTGGTTTTCTTTCCTTTTGAAAAAATAATATCAAGGAAGGTCATCTCACCCTGCCATATGCATGGGGTGCGATGATGCCTGATCATCGCACTCTACTCTGAAACTAGACCGTGAAGTCGTCGCATGCTGCTTGGGCATAGGGTGCGACGATGCTTAAAGAAAAGGAAAATTCAGAAATCATGAATGTTCTAGAAGGGAATCTTCTAGAAGATGAGGTGGCCTCTGATCAGTTTCAATATTACTCGCTTATATAATTTAGTGGGATCATCCTAATATCCCCATCCATATCTCTTTCACCCTATATAAATAGTGATCTCTCATGGAAAAGGAGAAGGTTGAATTGGATAAGATTTGCATGGAGAGCTCTACTTCATATTATGCTTGAGAGCTTTGCTTTAGTTCTTCAAGTCAGATTGTGGATATTCTTCATTCAAGGCATTGAAGCGAAGGTGTGTGTGTTGAACCAAAGAGCCATTGGAAGGGGACCTTGCAACATCAAGGCATGGGTTGTATTCTCTAGTTTCCATTTCATTTAATACAACAATACATTTCTTCCCTATAAAAGCATCTAGTCTTCTATTGTATAATTCCTTGATCATATACATAGTCTTCATTGGAATATATATATCTTTGTTTTCCCTCTTTGTTGGTTTGTGATTCTTAGATAGGCTTACTATTCTACAAACCCAAGGAAGGAGCTACAAGGACGACACTAGTGAGGATCAAGCATCATTTAAAAGGTATGTCACTTGTACCTCACTAAACTAGTTTATACGACAGTGAAGTTTAAGGCGAAGTGTGTATTCTGTTCTAGTTTGTTCTAGTTTCCTGTGGAAGTTAGGGAGATCTATTTGTGTCTACACTTACCGATTAGTCCGATAAAAAAATTGGTGACCATACTAGGGAGGACGAATTTCTTTTGTTTTTTTCCTCTTATTTTTTTTTAGCCTACCTTCTTTTGGTTAAATTCATTCTTTGAGTCTGTCGGTGATCCATTTGGACTCCTTGGGTCTGAAGGTTCAGTGAGAATTTTTGTCTTTCTTCCCATTTTCCTTTAGTTTCATAGATCATCGCACTATACTCTATAGAAATACTGTGATGATCCTCTGACGTCACACTCTACTGGTGCATACTAGTGCGACGATGTCACACTGTACCTTATTGGTAGCATGCAATGACCCTAGATCGTCACACTATGCTCCACTACAACCTGCGACGATTCCTGTAGGAATTGTTGGAGATAACCATTTTTTCTTTTTTCTACCTAGTTTTGCCTCAATTGTCTGGGATGGAATTATGGCACTAGTGAAGTATTGATTTATAAGTTTGAATCTTGCATTTGATTGATTTTCAGAAATTGAAAGTTTTCTTTGTAAATTTAGCAAGTTCTGCTTTTGGTTTTTGTCACAAGGGTATAATCTTTGGAGCTTGGTCATGACTGCTTGTTTGAAAAAGAATCCTTGATTTATTTGGATTTTTTGATTGTTTTTACTTTTTGTATTGTTAATTATTTGAGAGACATTTTTTGTTTTGTATTTGACAAAAAGTTTTCTTATCATTTCATTTTTGTCTACATTATGGGTTTGATTTGGGAATAGTGTTGAGAATGTGCTAATTTTCTTGGATTATGCTTTCTTTTCTTTTTTACATCTCTGATTTGATTTGAGAAAGAAAGAAATGAAGTCATTCTTCTTTTTAGTAGTTTTTTACAAGAAAATTGTTGCATTCAAAATATTTGTTAAAAGAGAAAATTGGAAAATTTTGGAGCTTTTGATTATTTGGAATCTTTTTCATTCAAAAATTGAGAAATTGTGTTTCATAGTTTTTTATTTCAAAAAGAGATACCTTCTCCCTATTGTAATTAGAGTTCGTCAAATTAAAATATTGCATATCATCTCTTCTTTCATTTTATTGGGTCAATGTCACATACATCATCAATTTCATTTATGTTTCCCTTTTGAGTAAGAAACAACCTTTAAAATACAACACAATTTTAAAATTTATTAGCAACTTTTGTTTTCTAGAAATTCTCCACACCAACATTAGCTAGGATAGCACTTTGGAATAGGTTGTAAGGAACACTCTCCAAAGCATCAAAACACACAATAGTATCTTGTGATAGGGAGAGTTCAAATCCACTTGCTACATTTTGTCGTGGGAATCCCTTCTGACACAAGGGTCGATCATGAGGTCGCATTAGGACTAGAAAAGTTACTCACCCTACTTTGTCGGTCTTAGTGTAGAGATTGCACATATTATTGGGGGTCACTTGAGAAGAAAATCATGTGGGGACCTTCTCAAGTTGATTTTGGGCTAGATACCCTGCCTTTGCACATGGATCGGCCTGTCAACTATTTCCCCAAGCATCATTCTCGTAATTGGTAACCTTAGTGGCCTATCGCTTTAGGGTCTTTACACGAGGTGACTATGGAGGGGCAAGTATTCACGGTACCTAGAATCAACATTGGCCAAACTCACTCGGGATCCTTGGAGGGTATACCCACGATTATGTGTGGGAGATTGCACTAGGGTGTAAGTCCATTAAGCAGGTCATCAATGTAACTTTTCCACCAGCTTTATCCCAACCCATTCTTGTCTTGATTTTGTGACGTTGGATTTCATCACCAACTAGTGAATTTGAAATAAGAAGGTTTGTTTGCTTGTTTAATTTCTATATTTTATTAGTGAGTGTTGTTTGTTTCTCTAGTTGGCCATAGATTTGTTTCTTTATTTATTTGGTGTGGACAACATTGGCCCTTGTCATTCACGTAGGATGCAAGGGATACCTCTAGAATATCCAAAAGATTATGTTCCTTTTCTTCCTAACTCTCTAGAGGGTTCTCTTGAAGGAGTAGTCAATAACGACGTAGCCTCTGAGATTGGAATTTCAACTCCATTGGAGGAGTCAATACTTCCCATAAATCTGTTATTGAGTGTAGCACAATATCCACATCTGCTCCAGAAAACTTCATCAGGAGACGTTGTTGTTGATGAGTATATTTAAGTACCTACTAGACGTCACACAAAGTCTGGTGTAAACGATCTAATTTTTCAAAGTGAGTCATTTAAAACTCTGGTTCATACTGTTGGAATATTTAATCCTAGCTCTGTCCGTGTCAGTTCTTTTTGGAGGACCTCTTCGGGACACGATATTTTTGATAAACTAGGAATGAGTCCTAATCAACCTATGGCATCACAAATTCATGTGACTTCCACTACTTATAAAGTACCTTTAGATCATTTCACTGTCACAACCAGTAATTTTGTCACAGTTTCAGATCAATTGTTGGTTGGTTCTCACTCGATTCTTCCTCTCCAACTCGTTAACTCTACCATGGTCCCACAAGCTATGCTTGTTTCTGTTGGAAATGCAGTTATCACTCAAGCTCCTATTGGAACACTACTTCCTCTTAGATCAAATCCATGACTTACCCCTTGGTATAATGTTTTGAATTCTTCCATTGTTATTCCTGCCCAGAATCCATCTGGATGGTCTAATATTTTTGTTCCTCCTAGGTATAATGCTGCTAGTCATTTTGTTCCTACACCTACCCAGGCTATCTTTGGGGGGATTCACATTCCTCCTCCACCTTCTCCTGGAGGATATAATCTTCATGGACCTAGTAGATTCAATAAATTTGGAGGCACTAGTCAATTTGTCGCTTCTGGTTTTCAGATTCCTATTGGAGGTCAACCTTAAGTTGGGGGGAAACCTCAAGTTGGAGGCCATAACCCAGTTTATGGACAAAGTATACCTGGATTACAATCTCAACCTTGGAATTCTCCTTTCCAAGAGATTCAACCACCATTTTGGGGTCAACATCCTCAAGTTAATTCTTTTGTACCCCCTAATCTCGGGGAATCGTATCCAGGTTCTATGAATCCTACTTGGGGTCAAAAATTTTAGTCTAATGCTCCTTTCCAAGGGATATTACCTAATCACCCAACCCCTGTTATTTATTCAACTCAAAATACTCCCCAGCCAAATTTTTCAGGACTATCTAACTATCTACAGATTGGTTATGGTCCTATTAGTATACCTACAGGATTACCACCTCAAAAATATCAGTTTCCTCAAGCAAACAAACAATTTCCCTTTCTCGCTACTTCGGATTTACTAGATTTATCTAGGATTTTGAATGATCCTATTTTGCATTCTCCTTATTTTCCCATCATAGTGGCCAAATTACCATTTGACATTCCTAAGTTTGATGGTCGATTGGGAGAAGACCCAAATAATCACGTCATGTCATTCCATCTTTGGTATTCGTCCAACTCATTGATGGATGACTCTATTAGATTATGAATTTTTCAACGAACTCTTATGGGTTAGGTATCAAAATGGTATGTTGAGTTACCATGAGGATTCTTTAATGACTTTAATACCTTAGCCATGGAATTCTTAACACATTAGCAGTTTCCAATTCGATATGAGACAGAAACTGAAATTTTGATTTCATTTAAACAATCCTCTTCCACTCATATTTCGATCATATTCATGAGTGGAGGAGGAGAGGATGCTTAATCAAATTTCCCCTTCCTGATCAACTATTGGATGAGTGTTTTACAAAATCACTCATTGGTCCTATAGCCTGTGATGTTTCCATGGGTGGTGTCATCACTGACGTGAAGGCGATTAGTCGTGCTCAATATCTAGATCTTGTTTATTTGCAAACATGCACACTATATGACTTGATCCATGATGCTCCTCGTCCATCTACGAATGCTGCCCCAACACCTCCAGTAGCTTCTCATGTTGTTGATGGCATGATTGGTACTTTTCATGCTGATACTCCGTCTAAAAATGCCATTCATGTCAATCCCAAGTCTACTAATTATAATGTACAAAATACTCTTAGTCTGAATCCTTCCCCTGGTAAAACCTCTAAAATTAATTTGGTTCAATCTACACATACTGGTAAACATAAAAATAAAAATAAAAATAAAGGGAAGTGTAGGAATAAGGAGGAAAAAATAATAATCAACAATCTGAGAACCCCAAAACACATCCTGCTGATGAAAAATACAAACTTAAACCTCATTACCTTTGCCTTATTTGTGGTCAGGATCATTATAAGAAATATTTTCCATGACATGATGAGGATACTAAGTTCTTGCAAGGGAACGGGACACCTCCTACACCCGTCGTCTTATCACAATCGTTTCCTTCTTAGTAGCAGGCTTAATTGGTCATTCATGACCAACCTTCTCCCTCTACCACATCTTATGTACTTATGTGTACTGGTGACTCCAAGAAGAATGAAGTTGCAGTCGCAACCCGAGCCAAATATTTTTCTCCTTCGAAAGAGAAAGTTGATGATTCACCACCTCCGTTGGTTCAACCTCCCCCACCAACTTCACCTCCAAATGGTCATGTTCATCTCAAATGACCGAGCCTATATATAGTTCTTCATCCTCATCCTAAGGGTGTTACTTGAAATTCCTCATTTAATCCTCACGCACGTGCTGCCTAAAACTACAGTATTTTAGAAGACCTTGCGCAAGCACCCTCTGCAATGTCATCTCTTGAAGTCCTTCAAAGTTGTCCTACTCAACATAAGGCATTGTTAAAGGCTATTGGTGGAATTGACCCTACCGATACCAATTTGATGATATTTGACTTGGAAGATCATATTCCAAGGCTTCCTCCTCAATTAGCATTTCAAATACAAGTTGTTGTGGAGAATAAGAATATTTGTTGAACCATTATTGATGAAGGAGCCTCAACTTGGACTATGTCCGTTACTTGTTGGAAATCTATTGGCTCTCCTACCCTTACCGAGTCACACAATACTCTTAAGGATTTTAATGGTATAGGTTTTAAACCCTATGGTGTTCTTCCTTCATTGTCTATTATGTTAGAAGGTAAGGAGGTTAATGTTGAGGTTGAAGTCTTTGATGCACCTCTCGATTACAACCTTCTACTTGGCCATAGTTGGATTGATTCCATGTGTGCATTTGTTTCTACTCTTTTCCATGTGTTATGTTTCCCACAACAAGGAAAAGTCATTACTATCGATCAAATGGCCTTCTTTAATTCCAATTCACGTACTAGAAATGTAACTTTCATTTCAAAAACACCTCCCATTTATGAGAATGTCGACGTGAGTCTCTTAAAAGATTCAACGTTAATGGGTACATTTCCTATTCTGACACCCGATATTCCTCCTACTTTTTTCTCCTCTATTAACATGATATTGACCTATGTTTTTGAAACCCTTGAGTCTTATGACCCATGGATAGTACCTAGATTTGGTGACTGTCTTCGTTACAACAACCAAATGCCTATGAGTCCGGTAGAGTAAGCTTATCAAGCTATTCAATCGACAACTACTTCTCCTCCTGATCCATTTCACGTTATCTTTCCTATTGATGAGATGATCATGAAATTCATGTCTATGGAAGATACTCCATGGGACGATGGGAATCATCATTCTATTCTCTTCCTGGATTGTGAGACCATAGAGAGTTACCAACGGGTTTTGAATATATCTATTGTTGTTGTTATTTCCTCTATTCCTGAATCAACACACAATGTTTTGTATGAAGGGAACTCGGGTAATATTTCACCTACCGTCCCTCTTGACATATCGATTAAACCTAATTTCATGGAAAATGTTCATATCGGTGCCTCATGTTCCAGTGATGAGGTCCGTACTTATAAATCCCTTTTCCAAGAATTTCGTGATGTTTTTTCCTGGAGTTATGAAGAAATGTCTAGTATCAATCCTGATATTGTTGTGCATAAGATTAAGACTTACCCAGAAGCTAAATCCATTCGGTAGAGACTTTGTCTAGTACATCCATGTAAAGTTCATGCTATTAAGCTTGAAGTTGAAAAACTTCTTAAATATGGCTTTGTCTATCCTATGGCTTTGACCGATTGGGTGTCCAATCTTGTTCCGGTTAACAAGAAACAAGGTACGATCCGTGTTTGTGTAGATTATAGGGATATAAAAAAATCTTGTCCCAAAGAAAATTATCCAACCCTTTTTCGTTGACCAGATTGTTGACGACTGTGCCAGAAGTGAAATATTCTCCTTGATGGACGGTTTCTCCGGTTATAATCAAATCAATATTTTTCCTACGGATCAACATAAGAATTCTTTTATTTTCCCTTGGAGAACCTTCGCATACCGGAAACTACCTTTCAGTCTAAAAAATGTTGGTGCGACTTTTCAGCACGCTATGTCTTACACTTTTCATGAGATTAAGCACATTGTAAAACCCTATCTAGATGATCTACCAGTGCATTCTATGCATCGTCAAGATCACCCGACACATCTATGAGCCATTTTCCTACGCTCTTGTTATTATCGCATACGATTGAATCCACACAAATGTGTTTTTTGTGTGGAGTTTGGATGACTTCTTGGTTTTATCATGTCTATACATGGGATTAGGGTAGACCCATTGAAGGTTGAGGCTATTCTCAATTTACCTCCTCCTTCCACACTACGCCAACTCCAAAGTTTGCAAGGGAAGGAAAACATTTTACATCGATTCATTCCCAACTACGTTGAATTAATGAAATGATTTACTAGGATTCTTAAGAAAGGTTACGATTTTGTATGGGATGACATTACAAACAAAGTTTTTGAATCTTTGAAACTCTCCTTAACCTGTACACCACTGTTGTTTCCACCTGATTATAGTTGAGATTATTTCCTATACTTTGTGGCTTCAGACTCTACCATTTCTATGGTTCTATTCCAAGAGGATGATTCACACGATGAACATGTTATATACCATTTGAGTCAGAGTCTCACGACCACCAAAACCAAATATTTACATGTGGAGAAACTGTCCTTGGTAGCTTTTAAAGTTGTTCAACGTTTTCATCACTACATCTTATTACGCAAAACCACAATCATCTTTGATTGCAACCCCATGCAACACATTCTTACTCGACAATTGTCGAGAGGAAAGTACTCTAAATGGATAGTTATTCTCCAAGAGTTTTATTTGGAGTTTGAACGCGCCAAGTCAAAGAAGTCTTTGGTTTATGTCGAATTGATATGTGACCTTCCCTCTACTGAAACAGAAACTATGGAAGAGGATTCCTTGCCTAATGAATCTCTCTTTCTAATCAGTCCTGACGATGTATGGTATAGAGATATCTTCATTTATCTCCAAACCCAAACTTTTCAGCTTGATATTTCTAGTATAGATCGTCGTCGTATCCAATATCAAGACCATCAATAAATTATCCTTGGTGATACCATTTACCATCGTGGTATTGATTCCATATTTCACCGATGTCTCACCTATGATGAAGCTGAGAAATATTTGAATGACTATCTCTATGGAGCATGTGGAGGTCATATGTCTGGGTATGCCACTGCCCAAAAGATCTTACGAGCTGGTTATTTCTGGACTTCATTGTTTAAGGATTGCATTATTGTCATCCAGAAATGCCATGTTGGTCAAACCTACAACAATAAGATACGATCTCACCCTGCTCCTCTTCACTCTGTAGTTTCCATCGGTCCATTCGCTAATTGGGCTATTGACTTCATGACATATAACCCTCACTCGACCAGGGGGCATGGATACATTATTGTAGCTATGGATTATTTCACTAAGTGGGTTGAGGTGATGCCTACATTTGATAATACTGGGAAAAATGCAATGTTATTCATATTCAATCATATCATTACTAGATTTGGTGTCCCTCAAGCCATCGTCACTGATCACGGTAGTCATTTTCAAAATTTCATGATGTCTAAAATTACCGAGAAGTTGGGTCTTCGACATGAAAACGCAACCCCCTATTATCCACAGGCCAATGGCCAGGTTGAAGCAATCAACAACGTACTCACTACTATGCTTCAGCGGATGGTGGGAATTCATAAGTCAAGTTGGTAAACCATGCTCTTATCGACATTATGGGCCTATCAGACATCTGTTAAATCTTCCATGGGGTTCACACCTTTCCAGTTAGTATATGGTATTGAAGCAATTTTTACGATTGAATGTGAAATCCCATATTTGAAACTAGATGTCGAACTTCTCCCTAACACCTCAGTTCAAGAGGAATGTATTTTGTATTTGATGCAATTATATGAAACCCAGTTGTGATGCTGCCTTAGTCATTGAAAAAAAAAAAAAAACGTTTCAAAGCTCAATATTACAAGCATGTCAAACCACGTGTATTTTCAGAAGGTGATCTAGTTCTCCTTTATGAACAAGATTGTGATTTAATAGGGGTCGGTAAATTCTAACCCATATGGTGGGGTCCTTATATTGTGAAATGAGTGTTGGATAAAAGGGCTTATGAGCTAGTAGATTGTGATGGAATTCCTTTGAGTGAACCCATAAATGGGCTTTACTTGAAGAAGTACTATGCTTAAATCAATTTTGCACGAGTGTTGTGTATTTTTACTATATCATACTCTTGTGTGCTTTTTCATTTTTGGTTCCACCTTTTGGCTGCTTACCTTTCATTGTGCTTGGTTTCCAAATGTCAGTGTCTTCACTACCTTATATCGGCTTCGATGATGTTGCTAGTCGCAGTACTCAAAACTTAGCATCTGTTGCTTGGGCAATCTATGCACCTACGGATGAATTGATCAGTCTACATGGTGTTTTCCTTGGTCATGCAACTAACAATATCGCGGAATACAGTGCAGTTATCGAATTTTCAACTGACGTCGTTTCACTTGGAATCTGTCATCTTATTTTACGACTTGAATCATAGTTAGTAGTAATATAATTGAGTAATGTTTATTCCATCTGAAGTCCTACTTTGTTATAGTTATATTTACGAATTCGACTCTTGGAACGACATTTTGATTATATTGAATATTAACACATTCCTAGATGTATAAATACATTAACAGATGCATTGGTTAATTATGTGTTAGAAAAACATTTAAGACATTTATAAATCCAATAACACTTTTTACAAAAATAAGTAAGTCGATAGGAACTTTATATTTATAACGATAAAAGTTTACAAAAAGTGTTTTGTCTGAAGACCAAAATATCAAAAATGTGAATCTCATGGCTTCATGTACAAAAATCATCAAGGGTGTTTCTCGTTGTAACAAGCGACTGGATGTGCTACTCTACGACGTAGTCGACCGATAGATGTAGACATGGCCACTGTGTGGCATTGGTAGTGTCTAGGAAGCTCATCCACCATGGCATCAAGGACATGCATGGTCAGTCCCTCCAAGTTCTGTTTTATAGCCTCGATATCTGTGATAGCCACCCCTACTACATCATCTCTCTCTCCACACATTTGGATGGGTTATGATCCTAATGGACAATAAGGCCCCACATCTTCATTATTGAGAGCACTCGATTAGTCATCAGATAAATAACACAAAAAAGAAAAAAACATTTTATATCATTAAAATATCAAAATCATTATATAATCAAACATTTGCTTCTTACCTATGTCCCCTGACTGGGACCCATCAGGAAGAGCTAGATATAGATCCCCAAATAAATCTACCCCAACATACGCATAATCTTCCACCATGAGCAGTTGATTCCTCAACCATTGGAAGAAGACATCGTCATACTTGATGATGGGAACACCACCATGTCTAGCCATAAGATCCACCCATCTCTTCATTCATGGATCCTGTGGAGAGGGTATACCCCACTTCACCTACAGACATAGGATAGGAACCCTCTATGGAAATAAGGACACCAAAATGGACCCATATCCAAATTTCTTCAACTGACCGTTTTGACATTTCACAAGTTGTTTCTTCATGCTTTTCAGGACCCCCTCACACCAGTTGAAGACCCTCGGCTCCATGCACTCTATTGCATACTGAAAATGGATCTACAAATCCATATGGGGAGTTGCACTCCCCACCATGTGAGTAATGGTGTAAAGGATAGTTCACAATTTCAGATCCTAGACATCCCTAATTGCTACCTTGCCACTGTGTTTCTCAGTACCTGGCACATAATGGTGGTGAATGTAGTAATCCATAGGTTCACCTCCACCCCCACTTCCTGTGAGAGAAACCCATGAACCATGGTTAGATATCCCTGTCAAGAAATAGATATCCTCTATATCTATTATGAGTGTGTGGATACCCATGTGAAAGGACTGTTCGTTCACATCCCACATGTGAACCAAGTAGTCTAGTAGTCTCAACTAGGCTCTCATGCCCTGAATCCTGAAATTTTTTAGTAACCCACATTGCCTTAGAGCCATAACTATCCCCGGGTCATTCTTGATGAAGTAATCCTCTTATTCATTCTCTCTCTCATGCCACTCCAACATCTTGACCAAGAAAATTCTATCAAGGAACAATAAAATAAGATTAGAAACATAAAATTCTTTCCTGAGGGTTTTTTCAAGTTAGGTTTATCTTTTTAAATTTTTGGTTGCGGTTGTCGTAGGGATGCGCATTCAAATAGAATGATGTCACCACACCCTTCCTATAGGATCACCTACAATGATCCTAGATAGTTGCAATTCACAATATAGGGAACCTGCGACAATCTTAAAGCACAGGTAGCCCCACAAAATCGACCCAACACACAAATTTGACCAATGAAAACAAATTTTGAAACCATGAAAAGATGAAGGAGAAGAATATTAATTTTTTGATGGAGATGATTCGCAAAATGATCCACCACACTCTCTACAATCGACAGTTGAAATTCAGAGAGAAAAAGGGATTTGGGGCACTATTTGGGTAACCTTGCAAATGAAATGGTAAAATGGTGTTTTTGGCCAATTTTATGTACTTTTATCACTTTTTATTTGCAAAATTATGTTATTTTTATATTTTATCCATACCCTAAAGTCTTAAAAACTTGGCAAAGTGTTGAATTTTGCAGATTAAAAGGTCTAGACATGAGACGTTGGAACAAGGGTCCACCCTTTTTGGTTTGTTTTCACATATTTTTCTTGTGTACAGATCCTTTTAGGGTTTTTTTCAGGAAAACGTTCGAGCAGAGTCTTAATTCTTTCTCACGCTTGTGAAACCATGAGATTGTAATCGAGTAGTGTTTTGTCATTTTTTCGAAATCGTATTGGTAATACGAAAAACAAAACCTATGGAGTATCCTTTAAGATATTTTCAAGCTCCCTAAACATGAAAAGATGGCTGAGCGACCTTGTTCTTTTCACGCTCGTAAAAATATTTGAAGAAAACATTTGATGAGAAGTAGGTTATCTCTTTTTCGGTCTCGTTAGATTGAATTATGAAAAATACCTGATGAAGTTCTCTTTAAGTGTTTTTCAGACTCCCTAAAAATGAAAAACCCATGATTTTTCTTTCTTCGAACTCATTAAACAAGCATTGAAAGTTCCATATGGGATCGAACCACTACTTCTTAGCATTCGTTAAACATACTCTGAGGGAATGGTCTGAAGGATAATATTACATTTAACATTAATATTACATTTGTTATCCTCCTCAAGATTGCATAAAAATAAAGAGGTACTCACCAGAAATGGTGGGGGGGAATTGGGAAATAAATATGTCTCTCTATTTGTGTTAGTGGTAGTAATAGTCACTCTTGAACATGACACCCCCCTTCATCGCTATATATAGGTTGGAAAATCCATTTGTCTCTCATTTTACCATCCACAAGTTCACATGTTGGGTCCTCCTTGAGTCAATGCTGCCAAGACAATCGTCGTGTCGTTCATATGTTCAAGAGAAGTCCAACCTAAACAAGCCTTCTATCAAGTCGTCCATCTGAAGTTATAAAGTTTCTACCATGTCAGCCTTCCCTGAGTTAGTTCTGAATCACTTCATACTCTAATCTACCTCAAATATGTTACATATTTCATGTCATTGATGGGCGATACATCAAGGCCCTCCTCTGAAGAGTCTTCTCTTGCTGACTTCAACTCATTATCAGGGAACAAGACATAGAAATCATTTAGTACCTTAGAGATTGCATGCCTTAATGGCAGGTTTCTTCGCTTTCAATAGTGGGTTCACATCATTGACCCATGATTGGAATATTCCATAAAGTTTTCAACTTCAACTTATTTATTCACATTCGTTGGATTGTACTACAGTGCCTTGGTATTCATTGACATCAATGGTGATTTCCCTCGCACTCGTTAATGGTTTTCATTAATGATTGGTAATCAAGTGGTTTCTACCATGTTCGACTTTGACACCTGTAATTACATGGCTAGATTAACACTTAGAGACGATGGAAATGAAAACCCTATATCTTATCATTTTGGTCTAGGTTGCAATGGAGTATTCATGAATTTTTACTAACAGATAGATCCACTATGTATGTCTCGTGGCTATGTCTGAATTTGAATTCTTTTAGAGCATAGATCCATAATGTATTCTTGGTGGATATGTTGAATCATGATGACATGGATCCACAGTGTATGTTTAGTGGCCATGACTCACTTGATACTTATGATTAGATTCACTTGCATTCTGAGCATGGGAATGCCTACCTCAAAAATGGTATGTTATTATGCACATGCTTGATTATTTGGAGGTTCCCGATCGATGTGCTCCTTGTTTTCGACACACACATTCTACAAATTATTTCAGTTGTCACAAGTTCTAGCTTCATACTTTGGGGGGAATTTTGTTACACATTATTTTGGTCACCTCGATGATCAACTGACAACATGTGTTCATGTTCCCTGAAAACATTAAAAGAGACTTTCTCCATGAGAAAAGTGGTTTTCTTTCCTCTTGCAAAAACCATATCAAGGAAGGTCGTTGCACCCTTCCATATACATGGGGTGTTACAATGCCTAGTCGCCACACTCTTCTCTGAAACTGGACTACGATGATTCTTGTGCATATGGTGTGACGATGCTTAAAGCAAAGGAAAAGTCCAAAATCACGAGTGTTGTAGAAGGGAATCTTCTATAAAATGAGGTGGCCTCTGATCGGTTTGGATCTTACTTGCTTCTCTGATTTAGTGGGATCATCCTAATATCCTCATCCATCTCTCCTTCACCCTATATAAATATGGATCTCTCATGGAAAAGGCAAAGGTTGAATACGTTAAGATTTGCATGGAGAGTTCTACTTTAGATTATGCTTGAGAGATTTGCTTTATTTCTTCAAGTCAGATTGTGGATCTTCTTCATTCAAGGAATCGAAGAAAAGTTGTGTGTGTTGAAGAAAAGATGCATTGAAAGGGGACCTTGCAACATCAAGGCATGGGTTGTATTCTCCACTTTCCATTTCATTTAATATAGCAATACATTTCTTCCCTATAAAAGAATCTAGCCTTCTATTGTATAATTCCTTGATAATATACATAGACTTCATTAGAATATATATATATTTGTTTTCCCTCTTTGTTGGTTTAAGATTATTAGACAAGATTACTATTCTGCAAACACAAAGGCCTACAAGGATGACACTAGCGAGGATCAAGCGTTGTTTAAAAGGTATGTCACTTGTACCTCACTAAACTAGTTTATATGACAATGAAGTTTAAGGCGAAGTGTGTATTCTATTCTTTTTTGTTCTAGTTTCCTGTGGAATTTAGGGATATATATTTGTGTCCACACTTACTTATTAGTCCGATAAGACGAGATCAACTTCCTAAGGTTATGATAAACCCAAAATTTTGATGACAAATGGACTCAAAAGTTTATTCTTTGTTCAAAGGTGACACGACTATTTCCAACATAAGATAATACACTATTCCCACCCATCTTCTTTTGTTTTTTCATAGTCAAAGGAATTCTATGATATAGAGGAGGAAATAAGTGCCGCTAGTAAGCAACTAGTTCCAATAGTGGAACATACCTATGCTCAATGAAAGGAAGTGCATGCAGGATATGGACACTCGGAGAGATGTTTCCTCTTGAGGTATAGGGTGTCAAGCTGCAAAGGATATAAACAAGGCTTTGCTTGGATGATGATGAGAACTATTGAGGTGATAGGCTTATAATGAGAAAGCGATAACCGACAATAGGCTCAATACTGCAAGCAAGAGAATGATATGCAATTAAACCTTAACACCAAAGAATGTCCTTTTTCGTAAATTTATTCTAATTGGTTTGAAAAAGGGTTAAACTTACACAAAGTAGATGTCCTTTCAAATCCAATTTATGAGTGTGAAAGAGACAAGTTCACTCGACAATATTTTCAATTTTTGAGATAGTTGGAAAAGAGATTAAACCAGACTCATGATGTTGTTCTAGGAAGCATATCATGGGGGAGGCTAGGGATCCCATGCAGGACTTCTGTGGAAAGTCATAAACTCACATATAGCTGACACAAGCTTGGAAAAACCCAAATCTTTCCAAGTCTAGGAGGATAAAATACTTGCAGAGGTTACCTTATCTACAATATATAGAAGAATTCCCCTTATCTGGAAGGGTGTAGAAAAAGGAAGTCGAGGCTCTACAAGATCATTCCAATCAAAGGAAACCACCGTAGGACTTGGAGGGAGTGTACTTGAACAGAGTAGAATGCTCCCTTGTGCAGAAGGTACATAACTAGAAATGCTAAGGACATTGTAGAAAGATTCATCACCCCACAAAAGAAGAGTGGGATTGACCAAAGATTGCATCGACAATGTCACTTCCTTAGAATTGTCACTCTCCAAGAGATGAGTGGGATCGACCAAAGATTGCATCAGAATGACCACTTATTCAAACATTTGTTGAATAGGATGCAAGAAAACAAGGTCAATAGATGCATCACCACAAAAAACAGGACTGGTGTCGGTCAAATATTGCATTGACACGACTATTAGTTGAACATGATGAAATACAACATGGTCAAGAAACGCATCACCCCCAAAAATAAGAGTGGTGTCATACGAATATTGCATTGGCATGACCATTTTATCAACCAAAGAAGGATTAGAATGTTGGGAAACCAAATATGACTCCGAACCCGAAGGGCCCCTAGGCAAGGACCATGCTTCTTGTACCACAGTAGTATCAGGGCACAAATGAGTAAGGTGATATCCTTTGCAAATCCTACAAAGTAATTTGGGCTTACGTCTTATACGTCTAGGCTTCTCAATTGTATGAATTCCCCCAACATGACTTGCAGTGGCTGGTGACATGCTCCCAGCATGACTTGCAGAGGCTAGTAGTGAATCTCCAACATGACTTACAGAGGTTGTTGACCTATCTCGAACATGAATAGTAGAGGTTGGTGATATAATTCCAGTATGACTTGTAGTGATTGGATTGGTGGTGATGGTTGGTTGTGGTGTTTGAGACCAAGGTTCTGGGAAAGACTGGTTTTGAGAAATCGCAGGCCAGGAAAGGTTCTGGTATACACCATGGCCTTTTCCAACAGAATAATATCCTCCTCCAAACAGAGTCATAAAGGGGTGTAAGGGCATAGACACCAAGGAATCCACTTGTGAAGAGAAAGAGAGATGACAAGGGTTACTCATGTGAGGATATATGTTGCCTCCAGACAAAGGAACTTCATGAAGGGGGTTTCCCATTCTATAAAACTGACTCGCCCCAGATGAAATACTAGAGGAAAAATGGAGATCCTCCATGGGAAAAGAGTTCGTAGGAACCATCATAGCGTAAGAAGGATAGATGGACGGGATGTAATAAGTAGAATGATCTCCCATTTGAGCACTTTCTCCTAGAAAAGTGAAGCTAGGATTGGATCCATAGGAAGGAATATTCCAACCTCCTACCATAATAGTTGGTTGAGGGATATGACTCCCACAAAATGAAAAGGGAGAATAAGGAGGCATCATGCCCCCAAACCCAAAACTAGGATTCACATAAGGAGATAAGATAGAGGATGGCAAGTACGAAGACATGTCTGGAATACCATGAGAAAAATGATTAGAGGCCCAAGGTATTGGTTGAGTATCATTATTTGGCATACCACTTAGAAATACAAAAGGATTCGTCCCCATGGAATGATAAAATACCATGGGTTGCGTAGCACTAATTGAGGGAGTCACAGGGACTCCACTAACCATAGCAATGAAAAATCATAACACAAAACAAAACCCTAAGGCCAACTAATAATAAAAAAGCACACCAAAATAAACAAAAAAGGCCAATATGCACACAAACAGGATAAGGTGTTTGAAAGGCGCCTCCCTCCCTAAATTTGGTATGCCTCTTCCAAGAAGGGCTTGAGACTCCCTTCAAAATATCAGAGGTATCATAATCATTTATAAGGGCCCTCGCGGGATTAAAAACTAGTCGTTCATATCCCCCTAGAGAGGTAATCCTCCATAACAACTGTGTTCTTTTCAACCCTTATTTGACTTAGGGTACCTGCAAAATAACCCCTGCAATTAACCTATGTGTCTACCTATGTCAAGAAACTAATCCACCATGATATAACCAATGCGCAGGAGAACTATCATAAGTCAGGTCCATCGTATGGGCAAGGTAACAAAGATTGAAATCTCGAAAGCATTGCCTCTCACAGAGGTAAAGGTAATAAAAATACCCCCATATGTGAATAGATCCCCATAAATATCTTTGACGCCGAGAAGTTATTGGAGGGATATATCCTCAACCTAATTCGTGCGACCTCATGCTTAACTCCGGTGTGAGCGGAGCCTCCTGATGTCACCAATTATACAATGGATTTCACCACTCCCTTAGTCAGACACATATGTTGAGTTTAATAGATTTGGAGAAGTTTACTCACAAAATCCTATTCCAAGGCTCTAAATCTTAAGATAGTTTGTGCACCCTAAAAAATAAAATCGTTTCTAATCAATTTTAAATTTATCAACGTTACTTTTAGTAGATTTGCTTACTCAAAAGGTGTGGTTGTGAAACTGATGATGTTATGAATCAACAAGTAAAAGAAATGAATATGAATATAATACAAAGTCCTAACTTCAATTCCCACTAAATGGTAAGATTTTCAAAATGCAACTTTCAATTCAATTCTACGATTTCAATTAAAATGCAATCTTTCCATACATGTACTAAGATCAACGATAAGAACCCAAAAGATCAAATGCCAACAATGAAAAATGTATTTTTTGTATTTTCAATATAAAAGAATGAAAATGCAAGGACTGAAAAATAGCATGACATAAATATTGTACTGTATGTAAACAAAGACAAACCAAGTAGAATATCAAGAAGAAAACACCCAACCCAGGATGCAAGGAAAAGAAATGAAAATGATGATGAGAAATAAAAACCACCTGAAAATTCAATCAAAGAAAGGTTTCCTATCACTCTGCAGGAACTTAAAAGTCATGAAAAAGACCTAAGAAGACTCAACAACCATAAACACCTACCCAACAAACATAAAACTCAACAATCAAGAAAAACAGGATGGTGTACGTGACTGTTCAGGAGAAAACTGCGTATATACGCTTCCTACAGAAGGAAAGCTCACGTATGTACATGACTGTCAGGAAAACAACCACGTATATATATTGAAATACTTCAAAGTTAAGGATAAGGCCAAGAAACACAAACTCAAAATGAGCAGAGGTTGTCAAGCAATCAAACGACAAGAAACTCAAGATCAACGAGAGAAATCAAATATGAAAAAAACTCCAATCCCTGAAAATAAGATTTTATCCCCAGTATGGTTGCCAATTATGTTATGAGGAAAATCACTCTATGGAATGGGGTAAACCACAACAAACAAAAATGATTGAATAAATCAACTCTAGTCTCAAGTATGTTATATAAACGAATATGCTAACAAGAAAAGATAAAGAGACTACCTCATCCAGACATTCGATGAAGTCCACCGTTGAGCACTTGATTCAAATAAATACACCTCCAACTTGTCCTAAACAACCAAGATACACAAGCATATGGTGATAATATATAAATTTAGCACATATAATAGCATAATCCATCTTTATTCATAACAAATATGCCCATGGAATAAAAATTCAAATATTTACAGGACATTAATTGGACGAGAAAAGAGTATTTCTATTAAAATGTATTCAATAGAAGTGTATGAATGAAAAAATTCCATGTTGGCATGTTTGGAACTGAGAAACTAATTCCCTTCCAGCTGGGCCTCCACCACTTCAATACTCCACCAAAGTCAATCTCAAATAAGAGAGACAAATAGGTTCTCCATCAAATAGGGAAGATCTTGGTGTTGGCATGTTTTAAAGGAAGCGTATGCTTGTCATTGATGGAAAGAACAACATTGATGATGGAAAACAGGAAAATCCTAAGCTCAGGAGGAGAAGTGAACAATATGTAGAGATCAAAGCTTAGAAGGGAAACCACAACACAGAAACGTGATTAGGATCAAAATCTCCACATAAAAAATCAAAACGATTCATAATTCGATCACTCGAATATCCGTCAGCCGTCAGATCAAATTAAGTAAAGGATAGGATAAACGGGGCACAAGGTTTGAGAATTTGATTATCCGAATCTTCGTCAGCCATCAAATCAAATTAAGTGGAAGGACATGATAAGATAGAAGAGAAACACCAAATATAGATTGAGCCATCGATCTAGAACATGATCGACGAACAACATTTGGTTCACCTGAAAAGTTGCGAGGAGGTTACTGTTTGGGGAATCTCACTTAGGAAGAATTAGCAACTTGAAATTTGAATTACCCGAAGCCCGAAATCCAAAATGAATAAGGACCATTGGATCTGGAGAAAATGCGATGATCGTTAGATCAGGGAGAACCATGTTAGTATACCACCTCAGCAAGGACATGTGGTAGACCATGTCAGCATACCACCTCAGCAAGGACATGTGGCAGACCACATTAGCAAGGACACATGGAAATGACTCGACCCATGCCAAGTCAAAAGGTGATGTGTGTAATGTTACATCACTTAGGGAGATTTACTTTGGTAGTTCTTACCACCAGCAGATGCCCTGAGTCCCAAAGTCCCGAATGTCGAAGTCTCGAAGTGGACATGGGTCGTCCAATCTGAAGAAAAATTTGGGTGCATCTTCAACCGTTGATCTAGTACAGTGGAAGGACAGTGTAAGTCGAAGTGTTAAATGAAAAAAAATGGTATCCACCACCTATGACTTATTCAATAGGTGACCACTATAGAGGAGAATGAAGCAATGATCAGCCTAAAGTCCTGAAGTGTTGAAGTCACTTATGATCGTTGATTGTGTAGGAGGGTACGTGTCAACAGATCGTGAACTTTGATAGAAACTACTCCAGGAGAAAGTGAAGTAAGTGAAGTTGATATTTGAAATCCCTGAAGCCCAAAGAGCCAAAGGCGATGAGGACTATCGATCTATAGGAGGACACATGTCAACATATCGTGTACTCCGGTTGGAACACTCTAGGACAAAGTGATCAAGGAAAGTTGAAAGTTGATATTTCTGAACCCTGAATACCTGAAGGGATTGTGACCATTGATTCAAGGGGACATGCATCGTTATATCGTGGAATCTAGGTGAAACACTCCAGGAGAAAGAGAGTGTAGAGGAGTTGAATCTCCCAAAGGCCGAAGTCCCAAAGTGAATGAGGACCTTTGATTTGAGGACAAGTGGAAGGAATCTGTGGAATCTGGCTAAAAGAGTTTTGGGAGAGCGGGAAGGTTGAGAATTGAAATCGATGAAGCCCCGAGTAGAGAAGAAGATCTTTACCGTTGATCGAGTAAGGAGACACATGACCATTGATCTATTTGAGAGGTAAAATCCCTGAAGTAGAGGAAAATCCATCGATTGAGAAGGAAAGGTGTCCGTAGATCATTGACTCTAGAATATTAGCGTATGGAGGAAAGCAGGGTTTGAGATTTGAAACTCTCAGAGCCTGCACCACGAAGTAAATCACAGTCATTGATTTAGGAAGGTTAGATCTGATCCGTAGAACTTGAAAGGACAGATCTGAACTGTCATATTCAGGAGCATCGTCAAGATCATGAGATCGATGGTCCTATCGCAATACAGGGATTGAAGGTGTAGGAACTTTACAAATTTGAAGATGGACTGTAATCGAAACCACGATATCGCCAAAAGCATACATGGAGCTCTGTAGTGAATTGCGGGGAAAAAAGAGGATTTCTCTCAAACCACCTTTGGTATTGCCTGCAATTGCATGGTCACATGAGATCATCACCCAAGGCCACATCAAAAGAAGATAAGGGAAGAAGCTAGGGCTTCTAGGCTCCTCATTGGAGGTTAAGCATTGAATAATAAAAAAACATCTGCATGTATAATCCAACGGTGGTGATTAAACAAAATATGATCGAAGGGTTGTTGTTTCACTTCATGTTCTCTTGGTCAGTTACAATTCGGTTACACTAACTGAATCATTGTTCTGGGGCATTGGAATCATTGTTCCTAAGTGGTTGAATCATTGCTCTTGAGCATTGGAATCATGATTCCTGAGCGTTTTTGAGATTCTCGACTAGAGCATTGGAGATGCGGAGTGTAACAAATTATGAGATCAAGAATAAAAGAAAAATGTCGTGACAGAGAGAGGTTGTTGTTTCTCTGTAAAAAGTAGTTGAACTGTAAGCAATGAATCTTACATCATGAATTGAGGAAGAAACTGAAGAGATGAAGGACATGGTGCATAGAGCATAAAATGCAGAAGAACAGAAAGCACAAGAAGATGCGAGGAGGAAGACACTGGTGCAAGAAGAGTAGAGCAGTGTATCAGAACAATGATGAGACTCATAAGCCATTGATAAATACTATATCACTGTAATTAATTTCATCAAGAAAAGGTTTATATCTTAGGGTGGTAGGGCGGTGCTAGGGAGGACTGTTGTCCTCAAAGTTTCAAGTGGTTTCTTGAACACAGGGAGTTGTAGCTTCCATCTGGTTGCAGCCAAAAAATTCCAGGGTGGTAGGGTGGTGCAAGGGAGGACCATTGTTCTCTATTATACATGTTAGTTCCTGTGTTACTGGAAGTTGGTACTTCCATCCAGTTGGTGTTAGAACACTTAGGGAGTTGGTGCTTCCTTCTTGTGGGTTCTAGAGAAACTAGAGAGTTGGTGCTCTCAACAAGTTGCATCATGTTATAGAAGAGGTTGTAGCCTCATTTTGAGTTGGTGCTCAAAGAAAGATGATGTAAAAAACTTAAAAGACTGCCTATCATTTGAAGAAGAAGAGGTATTCTCCTTTTATGGGTTTCCTCATGAGTAGCTATCTCTGTGTATATCATATGTGTGATTGATGTTTGTTATTTATGTTGTTCATGTCTTGCATAATCTTGATGATCACTTGGAGAAGGTTAATAATATTTTAATAGGAATAAAATTGTTTAATCACAGTAACAACTGATTCACCCCCCCCTCTCATTTGTCTTAGTAATTCCAACACTTGGGGGCCGAACAATGTGTTTAGACTTAAAAGGACAAAGGGATGCAAAATCAATATGAAGTGAATAATTTCTCCAGAGTAACTTTGATATCAAAGCTGAATTATTCTCCTCTTTTTCCATAGCTTCGATATGACCCATTTACAACCTTCAAATGGAACTGAAGGGATGAGTCAGAACGTTTCTAGTATATGGAAGGTCAAGGGTCAAGGATCATGGATATCGTGATGTGACATGGAAACCTAACACTGTTTTTTTTAATTTTGAGCAAAAAACCCAATGTACACAGGTTGTAATGGTGCAACCTGTGTATACCCATGTTTTATAGTTTTTAGGGTGTGTATATGTGTAAAAATACAATTTTTATCTCTCGGAACTGCAAAAAGGGACTTAAAGTCTACATAGGGAAATGGAAAAGGCCTTGTAAGCAAGTTTGCATGGGGTGAGGCAAATATTTCTATAACATAGGGCTGGTTGTCATGGTCAACTTCTTTCTATCTGGGTTTGAGGTCACTCTTCCTATGCATCTCAAACTATAGTGCATCAAAAAACATCATGTACTCGACAGAGGAGAATACTTCATTGTTATATTCAATTATGGAGGTTTTATTTCTGAGGTTGAGGGAATATTCATAATCATTTAGATTTAGATATATGAAATTGTTTTCCTCTTGCAATAGGTGCAATCCTTCTGGGTTTTCTACATATCCTTTATCTATTTCTTCCTCCACAATGTCATTTTCATTGTTCTCTCTCATAGGAGGTGGGATATGTTGTTCATCATTTCTTCTTTATCTTCTCATCATTTGAGGATTGAAAGACCTTCTAAACTGGTTAAGGTTTCTCACCCCTCCTTCTTGAGGAAATTGATTGGCAATACCATTCTCCATCTCAAATCTTGACATCTTATTTGTCAAATTTCTGATTAGTATAGACATCTCATCCATTCAAGCTTCATGGGAAGCTTTGACTAGATAAAAAGCACCATAGTCTTCTTTAAATTTATTTTTATTATCTTGATATTGTTTCTTCTTCAATTTACCAGATGCGATCACTTCCCTTCAATATCTATCTCATCATCCTAAATTATTAGCAGACTCAGAGCTCTTATTTCTCTTAATTCCATGGAAAAGTCTGCATCAAAAGCCCCAACATATGTGACCTTGGTTTCTTGATGCAAAGGATTTATGTCTCTAGGAATATTGTTTTAAAGCTTGTTAAACCTTTTGTTGAAGTCAACAATAGATCCATTTTCTTTATTCTTGAGCGAGCCAAACTCATTCAGATAATATAGGCTATCCCTCTTCTCCCCCATTGCTTCATAAATGTAAACTCAAGAAATTTCAAACTATCAATAAAGGTTGTAGGGAGTTCTCTGAACCATTTACTAACATATCCCTCTAGTTTTTGGACAAACAATATCTTGAAGACATCATCATGCTCCAAGAATAAGTTGTTAGTGAAATCTTGGAAGGATGCTAGGTGTTGTTCAATAGATAGATATGGTTCACCATTGTACTTGGGTAACAACTTAGAATAATTTTCAGGGAGTTCATGGACATGGGAAGGAAAATTCACATGACCCAAGGGTTTAATGGTGGTGGGGAAGGTTGATTTCCCCCAACTCTTCGTCCTCCTAAATTGGCCATAATATTTTCCAGGATATGATTATGGGATTCAACAGATGGAGGGTTAATAGGTTTTTCTAGAAAGGGATTGAAGGAAGAGCTCACTTCTTGAATGAATTATAGAGTTGAATTTTGTAGATCTATGAGGAGTTCGTTAGGTATACTAGATGAGGAATACCAATCAACTGGTATATCAAGTAATTTAGGGAAATTTCTACCTACATAAACAACAAAAGGAGAAGTATCTAAATCAAGGTTACCTAAAGATATAGATATTTGAAGTTCTCAAAGATTTCTCCAGGTCACAAGCATCTCTAGATCTGAGTATACTGGAGTATACTCAACATTTGGGTTTCTTTTGGTATGTCTTATGTTAGATGCTAGATATTTTCTCTGTAGAGTCACTAGGTGAAAGAATAAAAAGTCAAGTGCTTGAAACTCGTTCACCTCTGAGTATTAGATCTTGCAATTTCATATACCCAGGGAAATATATCTTCAAATTATGTTTCCTGGAAACGATGCCATTTCAGGTTTTGTCCCTTGAGATGTTCCAGGAGGTCTATGGAACAATGTTAAGGAATGCCAAGAGCTAAGAATTAGAGAGAGCCTTAAATCCATGCTTGTAACAACAGAAATTATGAAAAAATATAGGCAAGTTTCTCTCTCTCTCTCTTATAGAACTCTTGGCCCTCAAACAATCCTAGAGCAAATATAAAAGAATTTGTCCTCAAGAGGCATTTTTCCACGATTGCATCAAATAATTTGAGTTTAATTTGGGAAGAGATGGATTTAGAATAAATACAAGATAAACATGTGAGGCAAATTTTAGGTGAATCTCATAGTTTATGGAAATAATAATGTGTTGAACAATTATGATTTAGACCACTAGTAAATTTGGGTCATTTTGCGATGACCATTTC
This sequence comes from Picea glauca, assembly GCA_000966675.3. Taxonomy (NCBI): domain Eukaryota; kingdom Viridiplantae; phylum Streptophyta; class Pinopsida; order Pinales; family Pinaceae; genus Picea; species Picea glauca. The sequence continues at coordinate 170,048 of JZKD02S0252049.1, forward strand.
GATACTCTTGCGATGTTATGTCGTGGAGATGGCGACAAATATTGCACCCCTAAAATGTCACATCATATGTCATGGTAAGTGCAACACAACTAAGATAACATCACAAGAGAGATGACACAATGAGGTCATCACAAGAGAGATGGCCTACCAAGGTCGTTGCAATAAAGACGACATAAAGTGCTCATCGCATGAGAGACTCCAAACGATCATCGTCACAAGAATGAAAACCTAGGATTATCATCGAAAGAACGACAACCATGGATGATCATCGCATGAACTACAACTGACGATGATCATCGCAAGAGAGATGAACATTCGATTGATGCTACAAACTATTCATACGATGAACAATCCTCTTCATCACAAGAGAAATGGCATATCCTAATTTTTGTGATGAATAGGCCGTCGCAAGAGCGACAGACTGTTGATTGATGTGATGAACTATTCATATGATGGATGATCCTATTTTTCACAGGACAAATGACATATCCTAGTTTATGTGACGAACCAGTCATCGGAAGAGCGACGAATGGTCGATAGCTGCGACAAATTATTCATATGATCGAAGATCCTCTTTGTCATAAGAGAAATGACCTATCCTAGTTTCTACAATGAACAAGTCGTCGAAAGAGAAATGAACTGTTGATAGTTGCGATGAAATATTCATGCAATCGATGATCATCATCATCGCAAGAGCGACGAAATATATTTATTTAAAAAACAAATTCAATATTAATTCAAGAATGAGGTGTGTGGATGTTGGTATGGTCATTATTTTCAAATATTCGATATGAATATATTTCTTCTCTTGACGCAAGCACTATATTATGGAAAAACATTTATGAAGCTATTAAAAAAAAAAACAAAACAAGAAGTCATCACCAATACTAACTTCCATTCATTCGTACTAACTACCATTCATTCGTAGGGAGGTGTATAAACAATATTTCATGCCAATGGAATATGAAGAGACATGGAATTTTGCATCCCATTTGTTCATATCTTGATTAGTCATAATAGTTTAAAATTTACACATCAAGAAGATGAAGAGATAGAGGACTCGACAACCAATTATGATGGTTGATCTTGCTTATAGTATTCTTGCTAATTTTTCTATCTGCATCGGTGCCTCTGCACCAATACACGTGTGTGAATCAACATTCAGGTACACACAACTATGCCCAATTATATGCACCCTACTCATGCATGTGCCTAAATTTGTCTTGCATGGGGATCTAAACAAGTGCACCTCACTCATATTGTTGGGTCTGCGTGATCTAGGATATTTTCATCGATGTGACTTATAAAGAATTGTATTAAATGAGCATAAAATGAAGTGCACCATAAAGAAGGAAAAAATCAATAATGAATAGACATAAGCATCAAATATAAACACAAAAACTTGATAACAAAGTTCATCCCTAGTGGACTACATCTTCGGGTCCTTCTCTTAAATGGGTAGGCCTTTTTATTAACTCAACAAAAGAATTTGGAAAAATACATAAGTATACCTCATTCTGGAATTAAGCTATAGAATCTTTGCTCAGATCAGAAAAAAAAACAACACCATTAAATTCGTGGCATCGAATTACCCAAAAATGACTATCTCCACACCTCAATCCAACTCTGGCACTCCCATTCCCATGCGAAATGTCATCTTGGTTTTCATTCCTGCAACCTATAATTAATTCACTGTACTTTGCTCATAAAAGGTGCCTGGACGTACCATCGAGCACCCTTGGCCCGTCCATTGGGAAACTCAACATTTAAGTTTAAAGGCAGGTGAAATATCCAATGGATCCATTTGGCTCAATGGTTGGCAGATGGTATGTAAAGGCGTTTGGTTGGGGAGGTCCCAGGGATGAGCCTGAGGGCCTCCCATTTTTGGCTTGTAGTTACAACAATATATATATATATATATATAGTGTTAACTGCCACCAAGTTTGGAGTCCCGTTTAGATTTGTCGGAGTTTGATTAAAATGAAGGATTGACCACTAGATTTGGCAGAACCTCTGCCAGATTTGGTGAGTTGCCTTTTTTTATTTTTGAAATTTCAGTTATGGGCCCTCATTGGGAATATTCCCACTGCCACGTGGCATCCCATGACTATTCACGTGGCAGCCAAACATTGGCCCACGTCATTCACCTATACAATCACCCTGCCACGTCGCATGCCTGCCATGTTAGTCTACCATGTAATATCCCTAGGCCAAACCCAATTGTATATGTAAATGAAAATTTACTTAATATGGTGATTTGTTTTGACATCATTTTTGTATACACCTACCATGGTATAGTGCATGCATGTACTGCGCAGTAAAATGATGAAGTGTGCACATTCTAGGATACCGCGTGCAACAACTTGAGTGCATGCGATTTTGAGGCCAGAGGAGCCTTTGTGTATATGTTTTTTTTTATAAGCTGGTGAGGTGGTTATTATAATCTAGGAGACTTATGTTTTTATTAGTCTAGAGTGCCTAGATGCTAAAGGCCAGTGCGCCTATTTTTGTATATGTCTCATCATTAATATATAATACATCATTGTGTGCATACCAACCATGATAAAAGAGTATGGGAGACTAAAAGTCCACTAGTTAGGGAAATGGTGGGGGTAAAAGTTAAGGAAAATGGGCTAAGCTAGGGATCTTAAGCCAAAAAGGAATATTATATTAATATTTCTTAAAGTATAAAGTATGGGTATTATTTTATCCTAAGTTCCAAAGTTGGGGATGTTGGCATGTTTACACATAGAGTGTTCTTGTCATTGATGGCAAGAACAACAACAAGAACAATAAAAATGATAGAATGATTACAGGTGCAGTATGCAAAGATCAAATCTCATGAGAGATAACATTTTCAGAAATGCAGACAAGTCCGAAAGTCATCAGGACTTGCAGAAGGATCAAAGGTTGAGTCCTTTGACACTTAGAAATTCTTCCAAGTCAGGAGGAAGTGTAATCTCAGAAGGAGGAGTGAAAGTGGTTGTCGGATCGAGCACTGTGAAGAATCTAGACCATTAGATCAGAGTCCAGACAGGAATAATGAGTGGACAAGAGAGGAACAGATCCCATCTGTTGGATCTGAGCACGAAGGACTAGAAACCATTAGATCCAATGGAGATGCAAGGAGGATAAGCCTAGGAGTCAGTCAACACTACAAATATGCAAAGGAATCTTGGTCATTCATTAAGGCAGGACACGTGGCGAGAGATAAACATTTCACTGACTTGCAAACTGGAAAATTCAAAGGTGAGTAGTCCTCCAGCTTCACAAAATGCGAAGTCCCGATATGATATGGGTCATTGGATCATTGAGGATCATGGGTCGTTGATCTGGAGTGGTTTCAGAAAATTGAAAGTCGAGAGAGTCATGGTTGACTCACATCCAAATTCCTGACATGAGAAATCACGATTTGATCGAAGCCATTGATCAAAGGGAGATATCTGGACCGTTCATCTGATATGAAGTATTTCGGATTTCGTGAGTTGGGAGAATCGATGAAAATCACAACAAAATCTCCAAAATGGAAAGTCACGAAAAGATCTAATTCGTCGGATCACAGATGATCATGGACCCTTGATCTAACACAATCGTGCTTTTGGGAATCAAAAGAAGGGAGGTGAGCCAACCTTCAACATTGTGAATCGTGAAGTTGTGAAATGCGAAAAGGAGATCTCAAACATTGAATCATAGAGATATATGGACCGTTGGTCTGGCAAAGCGTGAGTTAGGAACTCGAAAGAAGGGAGGTGCTCTAACCTCCGACATCATGAGTAACAAAATCATGAAGTCCAAAGGAGATATCTGGACCGTCGATTGAGGAATGTCATGGGTCATTGATCAGGCATGACGAAGTTCCTGAGATCATGAATCACGAAGTGCTCGAATGCTTGGCCCATGGTCATAGCCAAGGTCACATAGGTGAAGGTTAAGAGAGGAGATAGCATGTTGCTAAGCTCCACTTCAAATATCGTGGGTTGGGAGAATCAAGGAAACTCACAACAAGAGTTTGCGATACGCGAAATCGCGAAGAACCGTTTTGCTTGGCCCCTAGTCACAGCTGGAGGTCACATTGTTGAAGGATTAAGGGAGGAGATAGCATGTCACTAGGCTCCACGTTGGATATAGCTGAGTTGCGAAATGCCTTTTTGATAGGCGTCTGATCACAGTTCATGATCATGTGGAAGGAAGGGGCTTACCTAGAAAAGATAGCACCCACTATGTAGTTTTCTCATAAAGGGAAAAGGCGCCAAAGGCATGAGCATGCTAGTTTCTCTGGGTAACTGCCAGAAACCACTGATTTTTTTTTCCAGAGAATTTGAAGAGGCCTAAGGGTGATTTCCATAGAAGATGAAGAGACCCGAGGTAACTATAAGTGGAATGAAGAGACAATCGACACATTGAAAAGTGTCGAAGACTGTTACTTCCAGTGATGCCAAAAGAATATCAGGATGAATGGCCATTCATGGTGAACAGACTGAGCATAACCGCCAGATAATACAAAGAGTTTCCAGGATGATCTGGCAGAGAACTCGATGTGTGAATAAGATGTAGAACAAAGATGTGAGGCAATGCATTGTGATAGTTTTTACATGTGGGAAGAAGGTGGTTGTGCAGAGGACCAGAAGAGTATATAAGAGGTGCAACGTATAGAATGAATAAAGTGCAAGAAAGTATGAAATGTAGTAGAAAATATGAACAAAAAGGCTGGTATGCGTTGAGGAGAACATTGATGCGGGCAGAGAAGAGCAATGTAGCAGAATAATGATGAGGCTGGTAATCTATTGATAAATACTGTATCATTGTAATAGATTCCAATAGGCAAAGATTTATATTTCAGGGTGGTAGGGTGGTGTTAGGGAGAACTATTGTCCTCAAAGTTTCAAGTGGGTGCTTGAACATAAGGAGTTGTAGCTTCCATCTAGTTGCATCTAGAAAAACCAGAGAGGTAGGGTGGTGCAAGGGAGAACCATTGTTCTTTGTTATGCAGGTTGGCGCCTATGTGACTGAAAGTTGGTGCTTCCATCCAGTTGGTGCTGGAACACTCAGGGAGTTGGTGATTCCTTCTAGTGGGTTCTAGAGAAACCAGAGATTTGGTGCTCTCAGCAATTTGTAGCTTGTAAAATAGAGGTGGTATCCTCATAATGAGTTGGTGCTCACAAGAATGATAATGTACAAAAAATAAAGACTACTTATCATATCAAGAAAAAGAGGTTTTCTCCCTTCATGGGTTTCCTTAGGAATATATGTCTTCAACACTGAGCCTGGATGGGCTGAACAAGTTGATTTGAAGCAAAATTTCATAGATGATTGATTTCGAAGTGGCCAAATTTCAAGTCACAGAGAGTCCATGGCAAAGTTTAGAAGCAACGACACGGAATTTGGAAAAGACCCAATTTATGTTGTTAAATTCATGAGAAAATGGAGAAATTCAGCCAAGTGGTGAGATATTCTTGATTTAATATCTGTCCTAGCAAATTCATAACTAGAATTGGTCAAATTTGAAGCTACAGTAAAGCCATGACAGTTAGAGTGAGAATAGTAATTAAAATTCTCAATTCGTGACTTGAGTTTGGGAAAAATTCGTTCCATAAATGTCAAACCGCAACGATTTTTTGTTGCAGAGGTTGAAATGGTGTTATTGGGGTGAAATTGAACGAATTTCATAGTTCCATAATGTCTATGGTAAATTGGGGATAAGGTTAGGAAAAAATCCCCAATTTCTGTTGCGGAATTCACAAAGCATTGTTGCGCATAAAAATGAATGCGCGCAGGTGAGCACACTAAAAATGCATGATGCACAGTAAAAATCTTAAGAGATGTAAAATTGGGCACTGTGTGGAAATTTTTTTGTGTGTGGGTGCACGCGCGCTAAATCTTGGCACCACACGGAAAAATGATAGTGTGCGGGAGCATGCGCTAAATTGTAGCACCGAGCGGAAAATGTTGGTGTGCGGGTGCACGCACTAAATTTTGGAGTCGTGTGGAAAATTGTTGGTGTGCAGTTGTGCACACTAAATTTAACATTGCATGGTGTACACACACATAATAATGGCGCGCGCAGTGTGCACAGTATTGGCAGAGAGCAGAGGAGTTTGGTTGGTGCGCCCCCAATGTGGGTATATGTTGGCGCGCGACAGTTTAGTTATTGGTGCGTGCAGAGTATTGGTGGGTGGTGGGGGCATACTAAAATTTGGCATGGTGCAGTGCGTAGAGTGAAATGCATGAGAAATATCAGCGCATGATACAAAAAATGCGCGCAACGGGTAATACTGCAAGAACCAAAACTGTGCACAGTGGATATTGGCGTGCAACACCAAAGTAGTGGGCGCAAGTTATTGGCATGACAAAGAAGTGATGCATAGTGGTTATAAGTGCATGGAGAAAAATTTACCTTGTGGTGTTGCTGCACATGGTAAATATGGATGCAAATATTTAAATTTGTGCACGTGAAGTCATTTCAAGGGCGAACAACAACGGAAAACCAACAAATTTCCGCGACATATGATACTATTTGAACGTCATCTTTTCGCAGCACATTTTTGAGGCCCTTAAGAGCGTTTTTAGCAACGTAAAAACCATGAGAACAGAGTGTATGAAGGTACACTTCATATCTATAACTCAAATAAAATATCTTGGAGAGATCTTTCTAATGGTGTAACTCATTTTTCAAACGAATCTTTTATTTGAAAGTTACAACATAAACAATGAAGGGTAAATTTTAAGACCCAACTAACTTCAAAGAGCCATAACTTTCTGCTCCGGAATCAGATTGAAGTGCAGGAGAAGTCAATGGAAATATATTGAACCATAGAAGACATTCCTAAAGCTTAATTAAATTTCTGGGCATCTTAAAAATGTTTAAAATGAAAAAGAAGGTACCTGTAGAATTCCAGACGAAAAAACATGAATTGGCCTAGAACTTCAACATGTCGTAACTTGCAGCCCAGAACCCAGAAAAAGGTGAAACTTGGACAAAGTGTCCAAAATAAGTATATGAAGAAACCCAATTGATATTCTATGAAAAATCCAAAGAAGTAGGTGCAAATATGCATAATTACATCGTAGAGTTGCGCCAAGTTGAAATGTGAACAGAAAATTAATGGGCAATTTTCAAATAACCATAACTTTCTACTCAAGACTCATAATTGAGCATGGGAGAAGGAATTGGAAAGGTATTAGACAATAAAATATAAATATCCACCTATAAAATTGATCTAGGAATTCAATTTTTCATTAAATCAAAAGAAAGAGTTCTGATATATTATTGAATGAGAATGGTTCATATTTTTCATGAGATTGTTGAAACAATTAGTCTGACAAAGTTTTGTTGGCTGCACATTTTGCAGAGTTAACAAAAACTATATCAGATTAGGATCAACATAGAGTTTGAAGGAATGGAAGAGGCACATGGGACATACAGCTAGGAAGATGAAATCAGAGGGATGGATGTCCATTTGGGCATTGAAGGAATAAACTCCAATGGACATGGAGAAGGAAGGGATGAAAACATGAATATGGTAGAGACCATTAAAAATTTGCATAAGGATGTCCAAAGACATAAATATGATAATGAAAGGATTATGATATCCAAGGAGTAGTAGGATTACTTCAACATGAGGTTAATGCAAAGTTTGAACATAATAGAAAAGAAATTGGATAAGGAGAGTGGGTCAAGAAAATTTGGATGTCACAAGCCTCCTGGTGAGAAACGAAGATCCAAAAGTGTTAGAAAACATCACCATCACTCCATGAGGCATTCCAATAAGAGAGAACACAACAAATAAATTCCATCCCCTATCAGGAAGCATAAGAGTTCTGGGGTGGATGAATTGGGAGGAGAAATGAACAAAATCAAACCTCCTACATTTGATAGTGAGCACAAGAAGGATGAAGATGCAGAAACATGGTTGATGGGCATGAGGAAGTATTTTCAATTACATTATTATTCTTCTCATGTAGAAGGTAGAATTTCCATCTATCAACTCAAGGGAAAATCATCCATGTGGTGGAATCAGCTTGTGTAGGTGCAACACATTAAAGAGAAAAGAGTTACTTGGAGGGAATTCAGGAAGTATTTTGAGAAGAAATACTTGATCAAAAGATACTATGACAAGAAAATGAAAGAGTTCTTTGAACTCAAGCTTGGGAGTATGACCATATATGAATATGAAAGAAGGTTTTTAGAACTGTTGAATTATGTCTCTTTCATCAAGGATGAGATAGTTAAGATTTAGAGGTATTTGAGTGGATTTACATCATTCATCAGTGAAAAAATACAGTATGATGATCCCAAGACATTGGAGGAGACCATAAGGCAAGCTAAATGCCTATATGATCAGCAAACAATCAAGGCCAACTTTCCAAAAGGCTTGGGAAGACAAAAAAAAATTCAAGGTGGATCAAAGGAAGAAGGGATCTAAGCCACCATTCTTTAGAAATAATACTTAGGGATAGCCAACTTCTAAAGAATCCAAAACGATTCAGACAAGGGGTCAAAGGCCAAGGCAACCACCTATTCAATGTTGGGGTTGTAAAGGAGATCATATGTTCAGAGATTTCCCTCGCAGAGGTAAAAACATGAGGATTGTTCATAATGTACAACAAGATGAAACAATGGAGGACATGGGAAGAAATGTACCAAGGATCTATGCAATCCTAGACAACAAGCAAGTAGAGTATCGATCACATATGATTGAAGTGGAAGGTATTATCAACAACCAAACCATTGCTATTTTAATTGATTCAGGAGCTATTCATAGTTATATAGATCCTAAGATGGTGGAAAGTTTGCATTTTAGAAGAAGAAAGAATGGAAAATCTTGGTTGGTGCAGCTGGCTACCGAATCCAAAAGAAAAGTTAATGATATGGTTAAGTCATGTCTTATCAACATGAATGGACTGGACACCAAAGAATATTTGAACATCTTGCATTTAGGTTCCTATGACTATCTAATTGGGATGGATTGGTTGGATCAACATCATTCTATCCTATACTATCATAAAAAGAAATTCACTTGCTTGGATGAGGAAGGGAACTTAAGGAAAGTGTAGGGAATTCCTAGGGTAGTAACCATAAGATAAATTTCAGCATTGAAGCTGAAGAAATGTTACAGAAAAGGGTGTCAAATATTTTCATCTCATATGGAAGAGACACCTAAAGATAAGGTGCCAAATTTGGAAAATCATGTAGTTCTGGAAGGGTTTGAGGATGTGTTCAAGGAGGTACTAGGACTACCCCCAAAGAGAGATATTTATTTCTCTATAAATTTAATGCCTGGAGCAGCTCCAGTGTCAAAGACTCCTTACATAATGAGTACACCAGAGATGAAGGAGTTGCAAATGCAACTTGAAGAACTTCTGAAGAAAGGGTATATATGCCCAAGTGTGTTACCTTGGGGTGCCCCAGCCTTGTTCATGAAGAAGAAATATGGGACATTAATATTGTGCATTGATTTCAGACAGTTGAATAAAGTGACTGTAAAGAACAAGTATCCTCTTCCAAGGATTGATGATCTCTTTGATCAATTGAAGGATGCAAATATATTTGCAAAGATAGATCTAAGGTTAGGATACCATCAGGTAAGGATTAAGGAGGAAGATATCAACAAGACTGCCTTTAGGACAAGGTATGGTCATTATGAGTTCACAGTGGTGTCATTTGATTTGTCAATTGCACCAGTTGTTCTCATGTGCTTAATGAATGGTGTTTTCCGGGAATATTTAGATACGTTTTTCATTGTCTTTTTAGATGACATCCTTGTATATTCCAAGTCAGAATAAGAGCATGAGCATCATTTGAGGATAGTGTTGCAAGTATTAAGGGAGCATCAGTTGTATGCCAAATTGAGTAAGTGCTCATTTTATTAGAAGCAAATTCATTATTTGGGACATATCATTTCAAACGATGGGATAGTAGTGGATCCTAAGAAGATAGAATCCATGAGAGAATGGTCAGTTCCAAAGAATGTGATAGAGGTCATATCATTCATGGGCCTTGCAGACTACTATAGGATATTTATTGAAGGATTCTCAAAGATTGTACACCCAATCACTTCCTTGCAAAAGAAAGGTGTGAAGTTTCAATGGACATTGGATTGTGAAGAGAGTTTCCAACACTTGAAGAAATTATTGACGAGTACTCCAATAATAAGGATTGTAGAACCAAATGAATACTTTATTGTATGCACATATGTATGTAAATAAGGACTTGGTGTTGTCCTCAGTCAAAATGGGTTTGTTATATGTTATGAATCAAGAAAGTTGAAGGAGCATGAAAGACATTATTCCACTCATGATTTGGAGTTAGCAGCCATAGTGCATGCCTTGAGGAAATGGAGACACTATCTCATGGGGAAAATATTTGAGCTAAGAATAGACCATAATGGTCTAAAATATTTATTTGATCAACCAACTCTAAATGCTAGGCAAAGCATATGGTTAGAATTTCTAAGTGAATATGACCTTGATATAAATCATATCAAGGGGAAAGAGAACAAAGTGGCTGATGCAATCAATAGAACAGTGCATTAATTGCATGCTACAACCATTAGCATGTACCAATCAGATTTGAAAGACAAAATTTTAGAGGCTTCCAAATTAGATTTGCAATAAAGGGAATTAGTGGCAAAATTACAGCAAGGTAATTTAAACAGAAAATTGAAGAATACAAGCTAGATAATGATAAAATTCTCATGTACAGGGGAAGAATTTATGTACCAAATTCCCAGGAGTTGAAAAATATGATATTGGGATAAATGCATAATGTACCTTATGATGGGCACCCAGGATATCAAAAAACTATTGCAGCTGTCAAAAACCAATATTAATGGCCAGGAATGAAGAAAGAGGTTGTTGATTTTATTGCCAAATGTTTGGAATGTCAAAAGGTAAAGGCTGAGCATAGACACCCAGTTGGTTTTCTATAGCCATTACCCATTCCTAAGTGGAAATGGGAAGTTGTAATAATTGATTTTATTACCAAACTACCCAGAACAAACAAGCAACATGATTCTATCATGGTAGTGGTGGATAAGCTTACTAAAGATGCCCATTTTATTCTAGTTAAGCTCACTCACAAGGAAACCAACATTGTTGATGTTTATATGAGAGAAATTGCTAGATTACATGGCATACCCAAGACAATTGTGTCTAACAGAGATCCAAAATTTACCTCAAAATTTTGGAAAGGATTATTTAATGGATTTGGAACAAATTTGAATTTTAGTAAAACTTATCATCCATAATCAGATGGACAAATAGAGAGGGTGAATCAAGTGATTGAGGATATGTTGAGGATGTATGTGATGGATAAAACATCAAAATGGGAAGACTACCTACGCTTGGTAGATTTTTCTTATTACAATGGGTACCAAACATCTCTAAAGATGAGCCCATTTGAGGCACTTTATGGAAAAAAGTGCAACACATCGGTAAGTTGGGATAACCCAACAGATAGAGCAGTGGTTGGGCTAGATTTACTCAGGGAAATGGAGGAGAAAATGTTGAAAATAAAACAAAATTTAAAGGTTTCCCAAGACAGGTAGAAAAGCTATGCTGATAAGGGAAGAACTCACAGGGAATTTAAAGTGGGATACCATGTATTTTTGAAAGTGAAAGCCAACATAAGTTCTCTGAAGTTGGAAATTGTTCAAAGTTGGTAGCTCGCTATTGTGGGCCATTTAAAATCCTAGAGAGGATTGGTCCAATAGCTTATATGATTGCATTTCCTGCATCTATGTATGTTCATAATGTATTCCATGTATCATTGATCAAGAAATATATACCTGATGCTAATCATGTTATTGATTGGAATGTGATTCAGGTGGAGCAAGAAGGCACTTTCCAAGTGCATCCAGTACGCATTCTGGACCGGAAAATCAAATAGCTCTAGAATTGATCCATAGGGCTTGTAAAGATTCAATGGATCTATTATTGTCCCAAGGACACTACTTGGGATCATGCAGATGCAATGCGGGCAGAATACCCGCATCTTTTTGAGGATTTTTGAAAATTTTGTTGTATATATGTACATGATGCACTGAGGACAATGCATAAATAAGGGGAGGGGATTGTAATGTCCCTAGGTCGAACCCAATTGTATATGTAAATGAAAATGTACTTAAGTTGGTGACTTGTTTTGACATCATTTTTGTATGCACCTTCCATGGTATAGTGAGTGCATGTACTACGCAGTAAAACGATGAAGTGTGCACATTCCAGGATACCGCGTGCAACAATTTAAGTGCAGAAGATTTTGAGGCTAGGGGATCCTATATGTATATGTTGTGTTTTATAGGCTGGTGAGCTAGTTATTATAAGCTAGGAGGCTTATGTTTGTATTAGTCCAGAGAGCCTAGATGCTAAAGGCCAATGCACCTATTTTTGTATATGTCTCATCATTAATATATAATACATCATTGTGCATAGACCGACCATGATAAAAGACTATTGGGGACTAAAACTCCACTAGTTAGGGAAAGAGTGGGGGCTAAAAGTTAACGAAAAGGGGCTAAGCTAGGGAGATTAAGCCAAAAAGGAATATTATATTAATATTTCTTAAAGTATAAAGTATGGGTATTATTTTATCCTAAGTTCCAAAGTTGGGGACAAGTGGGCCAAAGTAGCTCCCAACATGACAAGTGTCAAGTTGGGGACATGCATACATATTGTTTGGACTTATTTCATTTTACATCATTTTTTTCCATCATTCCTTCCATCGTTTAGTCATCTAGTCCATCATCCAGGAGGATTCACACACTCATTGAGCTATCTTTCCTACCTTCATGTCACTGCACATGAGCTTGTATTTGTATCCATACCTATAGGTGTACCTGGTTATCTTGGGAGATGGAATGAATAAGTGGGTTGTCAGGCCCGTGGGATATTGAAGAGGCAAGTTGTCAGGCCCTTGAGCAATTTCTCTCTAGGTGAGAGATTTGTTGGGAATTGATTTCCCGAAGGTGCTAAACTACAACTACATTGCTATAAGACTTCCTGTCTGGCCTGTTGTTGAAGCCTGAAAAGGAAGTGGGGCAGTTGAAGGACTGTTGAGAAGAGAAGGGTCACACTTCCTAGGGTGGGATGGGCATGTGGGGAATCAGGGACTGTAGGTTGTTAGTTGGGTTGGCACCTATGAAAAATTCTTTCTTGTTGTCTATGAACCATTAGCCTAGTTAGGAATCCCTTTACCTGGGTGGAGTTTAGTTCCATCTCGGGGGTGACCCACTACTGAGAGTGATGATCAGTATGGTCTAAGGCTAGGAGGTTCGTTGAAGGTCTGCATGTAGTTGGTTATATTCTTACCAATATGAGTGCCAATTGTGTGATAAATTTACATTCTACATTCTTATTTACGTGTTTAGTTTTATGGGTTTATCCCATCCGTGGTTATAACTGTCTGTATGTTTATGGGTATTTCCCGTATATGTTGTGTGTCTATGTTTATTTTTATTTCAGTATGAATTCATGCTATTATACAATGTAATTGTCTCTTTACATTTTATATATGAATTTCCACAAAGGTTCTGTGTGTATATGTTTCAATTGCATGCATTTCGAAAAATTTATGTGGCATAGCCCAGTTAGATGTTGGGTATGTTATAGTATGTTTCACAGAGAGAAGAAAAGCGTTCTCTCGTGTGTCGTGGCCCGGCCTGGGTGTCCGGGGAAGTTACATACCACATCCCTATGTACTTTCATGTGCTTGTATGTACTGCCACATGGCACTTCCTCATTGGTCCACATGTTGCCTGAAAATGTTGAAAATGAGTGACACGTGGTAGCTTCTAGTGTTTCCATGTCACCATGATGAAATCATGTTGAAATGTGTCTTCCTATGCATGTTCCATGTACACTGTATATATGTTGACATCATTTATACTGATGTTGACATCAACAATACAGATGTTGACTTATCCCTGCTGATCGGGCTAGGTTGACCAAAAATTTGACCATGAATATCGTTTAATCTGTAACTCTGTTTGATGAGTCATTTACACCATTGGAAATCTTGTGACGTGATATTCGCGATGATGCCAATTTCACTGAGTTTTGAGGACTTTGATTTTTTTCCCTTTCTCTGTTTACTGAGGCCATTCTGAGCTTCCTGAGTTGCTTCTCTGAATTCTGAGTTATCCTTAGTCTTCTCTGGATCCTTTTTGGATCACACCTTCCCACTGAGAGATTTTTCGACCAAAAAAATATTTCATCTATAAACATATAAGTGAGGGAAGAGGTCCCTCACCTTGTCCTTCTCAATCCACTTTGCCTTGCTTAGATGTGCTCCCTTTAATCCCACTCGAAGATAATCAACATCACCCCTATGTGAAGTCCTCATCCTTCTATCCAAGATGATATGTTCCTTCAAATAATCCAAGTACTCAGGAACAAACTCATCAAATAAAGGTATTGAAACTTCCTCACCCTGATCCATGATCATGGGAGGCTAAAAAAGTTTCAAGTTTTCTACATTTACAACTGAGTATATCTTCATATAAGGTGGAAGATCTAGATGAAAAGCATTGGTACCACTTTTCTCCAAAATAGTGAAGTGTTCATATCGGATGGGCTTGAGTTTATTTCCTTCACCCTTTAATATTTCCTTACTGATGTGAAGCCATACCTGATCTCCAACCTGGAACTAATGATCAACCCTGTGTTTGTCATGTCGAGCTTTATACTATGCTTGACTTTTCTCCAATTGTTCCATGGCTTTTTGGTGTACCTATTGGATCCTATGAATGAACTTGTGGGCTCCATATTCATTTCTTTCTTCATTTGAATTGGCATTTCTCACATACATAAAGTCCAAAGGGACCTTAGGGAAATACCCAAAACATGTCTCAAATGGTGAACACTAAGTGGAGGAATTTGTTGAGCACTCAACACACCCTAAAACGCCTATGACAAATCCTAGTTTTTGGGTACCACTTGATCTTTTGCACTGTTTAATTCAACTTCATTATTAAAATGTTGCCTTCACTTATCATTTTGTTTCTCATTTAAAGTCCTTAAAGGTTTTCTTGAACATGTGAAAACCTATAACTCAAAAGACTAACATTTAATTAAAAGAATTGACAATCAAAACTTTTCCCCGATGCACTTAAGAAATTTTGGATCAGAAAGGATTAAGCATGAAATAAAATCACTCAAGAGAACCAAGGTCGTCGAACACCAATCTTCGTCAACGTCAATAGATGGGATTTTTCTTTTGCGATAAGCATCACCAAGAATATCACCGATGACCGATCCCTTCGACATCGTAAAAAGGCTAAATGAGTAAGCGCTAATGAAGGAAGAAAATAATCGTCGATAGTTGATCCCTGAAACTTTCGGCATTGGTGAGTTTTGAGAAGGTAGGTCCGTAAAAGGGGTGTGGCAGGGTTATTCCCCTGACCTTCGACCTCGATACTTTTCGGCATCAATAGTCCCAGGTCTATTTTGACACACACATCTTATTGAAGACCTTGACTTCTATCAAGATACATAATCAAAACAACCTACCCCCACCTATCACATGTCATTGCCAGAGAATTTAAACATACAATCATGTTTTCCCTTGAGTCGTTAGCAGTTCCCAAGGCCTGATTCACACCCCGAATCAGTTTTTCGACATCATCACCGTACGACGAAATCAATTGGCGTCGGAATTTCTAAACAGGAGGATGCCAATGAAACATTCACCATGCATCGCCGATCCTCTACCTACCCACTAGAAAATCGACGCGATGGGACGTTTTAATGCTAGATACGATGCATTTAAAGGGACTAATTAATTTCAAATCCCGCATTATTTTCTAATTCATGTGCGAATCAACAAGACTGTTTGAATCTATCGATACCATGCACCACCCTCTGTGCCTCCACCATCAACCCACAATGAATTAAATTGTAGATATTTGGTGGTAGATTTGTTTGAATTTCACTCACCACCCGAATTAATTGATTGATATGACTGGTAAGATATTTCCCGTAAAATTCTTTAGAGCCATTGTAAACAAGATTATTCTGTGCACAAAGAAGTTCAGGTCAGATAGAGGAGCGAGACAACTAATTCAAAAGAATCCTCCAAGATCTTGTGAGTATTAAAACAAGAAAGTTTGGCAAGCGTTACAGGTATGTACTAGTCTTGATTTTGCTGTGTTTTCACCTCACATATGCATTATGATCCAATATTGCTCTGTATGTTGGCCCTAAAGGATTGTTTCATTTGCAGGAACAATGCCTCCAAGAAAACCAACTACCAGGAAATATCCAAGAGAATTGAAGCTAAAGGAACCAGATGTGGGAGAAAATTCTTCCCCAACAGTCGCAAAATAGTTAAAATTCACTTCAAAGATGGAACCAGTCATCAAGACATCCACTAAGAAGATTTTCACTCAGCCTCCGACCTTTGGAGACACAGAGGCAAGCATCGGGACCAAGGTAGTATTCCTGTGCTGGGAAGAACTTTTCAAGAAAATCAAGTGGGAGGAATTCACTGAATATACCCTGCACAACGACCCCGATATAAGAAAGCTCGACGACGAAGTTTTTCCCAATATTCGAAGAGCATAACTGCACATGATAGTGAGAAGAACTCTAGTTTTCCCTTACATTGAACTCCTGAAGTGGCTTATTGACCACATGCACACTCAAAGATGTTTTATTAATGATGACAATGGCAAGTGTGTCGAGGTTTTCCTTCGAATGGAGGTGCAGAGTTACTACAAGCTCAGAGAGTCGGAGGAGAGACTGAACACTAATTTTGTTGTGATCTTCTATCATAAGCACAACACCAACAAGGTGATGGTGTCATGGTGGAGAGAGGACAAAAATTTCACCAATAGGACCTCCGGCTGGTACATGACAAACAACCTAAGGGATCTATATATCTATCTAATGGCCCTCCCTTGCCAGTTTCATGGGGAGAAATATTGCTCCAGGCTTTTAGAGGATTGGATAACTCTAACTTATACTATAGCTATTTTTGGAAGAGGTTTTAATTGGGCCTCCATCATCTCCAAACAACTGAGCACTTTTATACAACAAGATCAAACGCCAAAAGAAGGATAGACTCCATATTTCCACATGGCATCTTATCTATTGGACATCATCTATGTCAGAAATGCCTTTGCCTGAATGAACTTGAGCTGGCACACCTCAGAAATTTCAGGCCATGTGTATTTCATCATCTTATGGGAGAAAGGGTACAAGAAATCCTACTCTCTCATCTGCGATCAATTTATCACACGTATTCATTTTTTGTTGTTCAAGAAAGAGTGCCCAAGATTGTCGGATGCGGGGAAAAAGATTTTATCAAAAGTTGGCCATTGGTACCTAGATGAGTGTGACACCTACATCATGGTTTTTGGATCCACCGCAGCACCACACCTATTACCTGTGAATGTACCTAATTGAATAGGGGGAGGGGAA
>JZKD02S0252049.1:209914-234538 GCA_000966675.3 Picea glauca
TCACAACCAAGCAAACAGGACCTTCTTTTGATGACCGTACTAGTTGGTGATGAAATCCAACGTCGCGTGATCAAGTCCAGAAGGGTCGGGGATAGGGTGGAATAGTTACAATGGCAACCTGCTTAACAGACTTACGCCTTGGTGCAAGCTTTCTATGTAGTAATTGTGGATTTACCCTCCAAGGAGCCCGAGTGAGTTTGACCAATGTCTTCTCCAGGTACAATGAGACTTCTCGTCACCGTCACCTTGTGTAAGACCCTAAAGATTATGGCCACTAAGGTTACCAATTCACAGTCAACCCCTGGGCGGGAACAGTCGACAGTCCGATCCGAACGTACGGGCAGGGTATCAAGCCCGAAATCAACTAAAAGGCTTCCACGCAGTAATTGTGGATTTACCTCAAAGTGATCCCCATAATACGATCTGACCACCACAATCAGTTAAATCATGGAGGGTTAGTCCCCGTAGCTTACTCGAATGCGACCTCGTGCATAACCCCTGTGTGAGAGGGGGATCCCAGGCAGACTTATACGATAACTGGATTTGACTCTCCTTAACTCAGGATGCTAGTGTTTGTTTTGGAAACTTTGGAGAGTTATGCTCACAGCCTAATCCAAAGTACTAAGCCTATTCTATTGTTGGTGGAGGATCTTAGAAAAGAAAAAGTTCTAAATGACTTTTAATTAGCGTTGATTTTTTATGGCTGTTCTTTATGCAAAGGGGTGCATGGAAGTGAAACGAATGGAATTATGACTCAGACCCAAAGAGTACATCAAATATGATAAGCAGTCATTTCCTTTCGATGAACATCTATCTAAGGGAGAGAGAAAGTTCTTTTCACTTAACAAGCATGAATACGGAGTGTCCTCAAACATTTTTTTTTCTCAATCAAATCCTGATGTAATGCTAAAACTTTTAAATGCCTTCTAATATGCACGATCAATCATGCAAATGCTTTTTGTTGTTTGTATATGAATAATGATCAATTCAACACAATGCTCGTTTCGCTAATTATCGTCTTGTATGAATGAAAATCAAACTAGCACAAGCAAAAGTCATACAAACAATACACCCTTTCATTGCAATCAAAATGAAAAGTGAAAGAAAAGAAACAATCAAAGAGAAAACAAACTTCAAACCCAAAAAGAAAAGGTTGAAGAACAATGATCTTGACTAAAATCGAGATGAAGAGGTCTATAGGCCTTTGATGACCTTCACCAAGGCTTTTACTCAGTTAAACAGAGAGAAAGACAATGCATGAGTCTTGGACTCCAATCAACAGAAAAACTCAATAGCAATAGTGAAGAAGGCTACAAGATCCAACTAGTAAGATGTCCGTTCTTCAAAAAGACAGATGTCAAGGCTGAAAGGGAAGAAACATTGATTCACAAGGCCACTCAACAGAGGAGACACAAAGGCAAAACCCTGGAAAAGAAATTTTCTAGGGTTTTTTGGGCCAAAGAGGGTTGGCGCTCTGTTGCCAAAGGAAAGGAGAGTTATAGCGCTCTGTGCAAAGCTATGGGGGAGCATTGGCACTCTGTTAACACTAGGACAGGGGCGCTAGGGTCTAAAACTCCCAAAAATGTCAAAAAAATAAAAAAATTGCAATTCAATTCCGACAATTATGTTGAGTATGATGGGGTAAGGAGCCAATCATCTCATGAAACCAATCAAAAGAGGAGTGAACTAGGTCTGAAAAAATCAAGGGATATAACAAGCTCAATGAGGAGAAAATCAAAACAAGAAGTTTTGATTTGAGGCTATATCCCCAGTGGAGTCGTCAGTTTCTGTTGTAGGAAAATCTCCCTGCGGATAGGTAGATCGCGTCTAAGAGCTTGACCCTAACTCTAGACAGAAAATGCTTAACGTGGAAACTGACTTCCTTTCAAATCTATCTAAGCTAACACATGGGAAGAAAGGATAACAGAAGTACCTCTTTATCGACGTTTGTCCCTGCATGCTCCTAGTTGCACTTCGATCCTTTGCTTCTCGTTGGATCTTGTGGACAAAACAAGATACGACCACTTCCTACTCTATTGATATTAGCTTGAAAATAGATCTACCAATTAATGATAAGTTCATGTGACATTATACACAAACTAGAAAGAAACAGGCCAAGCATGTCATATTGATGAGAATAACGACAGCAGTACTTACAATCGTAGATGCGAATGTGACGGCTTCGTCAAGTCCTCTTCGTCTAACCCTTGCCTGAAAGATCCACAACCTGGACAACAACAACTTCATTGATCACTCTCCTTTGGCTGACTATGTGTTTTCTCCAAGATCATAATCTTCATACCAGCAGTTCTTCCGCCTTTCCACCATCATAAAGCCTGCTTATATAGGTTAATATGAGCTTAACCTCTTGAGTTATCTTTTGAACAATTTGGGAACTTCCTCCTTAGATCAGGGATCTCTTGATGAAACCAAGAATTCGGACACAACTGCCTTCTAATCTCGAAATATCCCCCCCTTATTCTCCTCAACGGGCCAACTACTGCCTCATATTAGGCAACGCTCCCTTAGAAGGGGCATCAGAGCGTTGTAGCACTCCCTGGTAAGATTTGGAGGGGCACCAACGCTCTCAAGATGAGCAGCACTCCTTCAGAGGGGGCAGGGGAGCGTTATAACGCTCCCTGAAGCCTTGTAGGGGAGCGTCAGTGCTCCTAGGGCTGATATAGGGGAGCACTCCCCCTCAAAACCTCTATTTCAGAGCTCTCTTCAGGTGTCAAGAGTTATTTGACTTCAGTAAACTGGTTCTTCTTCTTCAAATCAAGCACATGAGATGTTTTAAGTGTCTCCTTAGTGTCGTCGGCATGGCAGTATGCTCGAACATCATTTGCGACACTTGTGACTAACTTGCGACACTTGCGAAAGTTGTAAGGAAGATACGACACTTACCAAAATTGAGAGGAACATGCGACACTTATCCAGCTGAGTAATTTTGACGTGTAACAGTATTATGTACAATATAGCCCAATCGAGAAAATTTACGGAAAAAAATGAAAAACCATGGCTAAACTAATTCCAAGAAAACAACTATAAAGAAAACTATAATAAATTTTACTATACTAAGCCTATGCTAGAACATGTTGGCTGAAAGTGAGCTAAGAAAAAGTTAATGACAATGTATCCATTTAAATAATTATGATCCTCTTTCCAAAAATGATTTTTTACAAAAAAAAATCCTTCCAAGCGAAAATATTAGCATGCTAAATTTGATATTCTTTCTGTCTTATCCATGAAATTCGTTACGTAAAATAGAGAAATGAATAGCAGCCATATCACAAATTATACACAAAATGATAGTTTGTATTGACCACAATAAATAGATATACATCAAACTTAAATAAGTATTGTGAGATCTAACTTATTCCACTCTTGGAGGGAGAGGTTGAGAGAATCTCTCAACATCCTCCAGCAGACCCAATCCAAATCCCTAAACTCTAGTAGTGGGATTAGGCATTATCTCTAACACCCCCCATTAATGCCTACATTACATTACATATAATACTTAATCACAATTACAAAAAATTACAACACTTTAACTTTCGTCTGTTTGGCCTTCATCAACTCCTACACCCACTCTGATGTCTCCAGACTGCGCTCTTTCTCTTCCTCTTCTTTGAGCTTACCATTCAACTCATTTAAAACATAAACGCTTCAGACCATCATTCATGAACTTGTACAATGGACAATTTGACAACTCGGCTCCATGATAAAAGATGTCAATTATTGATGCATTCTATGAACATGCCTCCATATATCGGATTTTTTCTTTCGGATATCCTTCAGTGTCTAGAAGAGCAGTTTGGATACGGAATGTCCTCAACATTCAATTATATAAGGTGACTTCCAATAAGAACAGTTGTTCTTGAAACAGGGGCTTCCAGCGTATATCAGGATACAAGAGTTCCTATTATATATATATATATATATATATATATATATTGAAAATAGGAAGACGATTACGGTGGCTTCCACAGATAGCATTCTTTTGTGTTTTTACTACGAGTTTTGAGTAAGCCATAAGAAGGCGCATAACCAATATACTTGCAGCTAGTGGTGGATTTTATGATGGTGTCCTCTACATTGATCGGTGTTCTAAAGAACTTGAAGGAAGAAGCATCCCCATGACCGATGGGAATCATAGTCTTTTCAGGAGATATTCGAGCTAACAAGTAGGCTAGCTCACCCTGTATGTCACTGTTGTATTTCAATAACACATGATTTCACCCGCTCACCTCCTTTTTCACATACGATTCTATTCTAGGAAGCGCATTAATATCACATAGATAGAGCAAATGAAACATAAACTCTTATGGACTAGTGTGCAAATCTTTTTGCGGAGCGATTCATACTCATAGTTGATGCACAAAATCTTTGCAACAATGTATCAATGCCTTTGTTGTAGCTCAAATCAATGGTTCAGGAAACATTTGAAAAAATAATTAATTTTAAGATATACCGTGGATCACAAGCGAGCTGCATCCCTAATATTTATAGGTGGGCAGAATGGATCACAGATCTGCGACCTCCTCCTCAAATTCCGAACTCTTCTTGTTGGCAGATAGGCTCATGATTCACAAGGTGGATAGACTTGCGGTATTATTTACAACAATATTCTCCACACCGTATTGATTCAGTCACACACAATCAAACAACAACGGTTAATATGTCATCCACTCGGCATTTGACAGTGACCTACTTAATCGGGTACTCAGAAATTGTAGTGGCAGGAGCATGCGATTTGACTGGTGCACAGACAAAAAAAAATATTCATATTGATAGTGATCAATCACAGGAACACGACATCCTTTCCTCAATCAGTTCCTCATTCACACAGTACTTAACTAACAATAGAAACCTCACACAACGGAATGGCAATCTCGTGATAGCAATTCACAATGACAGCAAGTTCCCACACTCTGATACCAAAATATAGAAATGAATAGCAACCATATCACAAATTATACACAAAATGATAGTTTGTATTGACCAGAATAAACATATATACATCACACTTAAATAAGTGTTGTGAGATCCAACTTATTCCACTCTTGGAGGGAGAGGTTGAGAGAATCTCTCAACATCCTTCAGCAAACCCAATCCCCTCCCTAAACTCTAGTAGTGGGATTAGGCATTATCTCTAACAACGTATCCATTAAGTCATTTTTTATTAAAAATAACAAATAGTAAAAATAAAACTTAATTATGAATTTAATAATAGAAAACTAATTCAAAAACAACAAAAGTAAATCCTAGAGAAGCAACTAAGAAAAATAAATTAACCGATATATTCTATCTTATTCATATCCCACACTACATTGGCTGAAAATAAACTAGGTAAAATCAAAATATTGCACGTAACTCGTCTGCAATCATAAATACATCAAAAATCACTGGGAGTGATAATGGACTACAGGTATAAAAAATTAATATATAAAATCTTGATCCATCATGTGCCAGATAATAATAATATTATTTTGAGTGTGTATGTTTTTACAATTAGTCATATTTGTTGAATAATTTCTGGAACCAAATTGTGTAAATGTGTTTGAAACGTCCAACCTTTCGAGTGGACACTCCACACAGATTATGGGTGGAGTGTCCTCTCAAAACTTTAGACGTTTCAACAAAATTTACACAGTTTAGTTCTAAAAATTATGTCTTTATTCTATCTTGAAGCTGATTATGGAAAACATGAAATTAATGAAGAAAAAATACAACTGGATAGGATATCTCTTGAGAGTTATGTAAAGTAACTCCAAGCACGTTATCATGTAGAAGAATGTTACTATTGATGGTATTTTTATTTACAACAAAAAANAATTACCTTGGGGAAATAAATAGAACCCATTGATGATGAAAATAAAGTCAAATGGGAAAATAAGAATGATGAAGCACGTGGACTAATCAAAATTTCCATCTCTCCTGATTTAAGGTTTCACCTTAAAGGAATTGATGACCATAATGATGCTTGGGAAAAACTTGAAGTTGTGTTTGGTAAAAAATATATTATTCGAGCCCACCGGTTGAAGAATCAATTAATGAAATTAAGTCCAAAATATTTTCCTTGCATTGAATATTACTTATTTAATATCCAAACACTTATACTTTTATGTATAGAATGCAAAATATATATGTCAGAAGATATATGCATATATGTTATTCTTGCTAAGATTGGTAGTGCATATTCTATATTTGTATATACCTTTTATGCCATCAGAGAAGCTCTAGGGAGTTCTTATAAAAAAACCTCTCTTAAGTCATTTTTTGATCCTCTAATTTGAGAGGAAGATAAGCTTCTACAACTTGGATTGATTAGCACTAAATGCACATCCAACAAAGCCTTAGTGACCTAGCAGAAAGATAAATCCAAGAATTTGAAAAAGCAACATCCTAACCACAACAACAAGAAAAATAAGGGTCCCAAACCCTCTTAGCCAGCGTCCGCTCCTAATGAGCACAAAGAAGAAAAATTTAAAAGTAAGAAGACTAGTAGACATTGAAACTTTTGTGGGAAAGTTCATCAAGTGGAGTCCAAAATTTTTAAGAATATGAAAGCCTTAGAAGTCGTGATAAAGAAGCACAACATCAGTATTGATTCTACTTATTTTTCTTATTCTCATGGACATTCTTCTTATGCTTCTGGTTTCTCCTAAAATGCAACTTCTACTTCTTCTTCTTATGAGTGGCTCATTGATTCTAGAGAATCTTAGATTCTAGAGAATCTTATCATATGCCTAAGGACAAAGCCATATTTTTTTCTCTTAATGAATGCAACACAAAAATATTATTTGTTGGTGATGATATATCTCTTAGTATTGTAGGGCCTCGAACATTTCAGGTATATAATATTCATTGAATAAATTGTAACACACCTGACCCCCTAAATATTACCTAGGCTAATGGGGTGTCAAAATTATTCTTTCACTAAGAAATAAATATCTTTAAATAAATGTCATGGATCAGTTCTTCTCACCGGGATCTTTCTAAAGAATGCAATCATGCTCAAAATCGAGCTCCAAATCAAAATTTACAATCTTCCAAATGTTTTTTGGCTTCTAGTGGAAAATTCCACCTCACTACCACGTGGCTCCCATCACTCATGTTGTATGACATGGAACTAGCTTAGAATCTGGTGTGCCACCTCCCACCTATCCCATCGGTCCTTCCAGATCAATAACTCCAATCACTTGGGCCTATATTCATTGTCATCAAGGTCCTCCTCCTTAAGAGTTGCAAGTTACCATGACCATCAAGTTACAATGACGAACACTCTAATGGTTATATTCCCAGATACAATGGATCTCAAGCCCTAACATCTAATGGCTCTTATCATGATGGCAACTATAAATTGTATAATGATTAACTTCTACTCATTTGTAATGATCCCAAGCCATTATGCAAGGATCATCACTATTTTGGTGTCTTTTCAAAACTTTTTCTGAGTGAGGTATTTCGTCAAACACTTTGTTGATCTACCTGTTATCACCCCATAAATTATGGGAATCAAATTATGACTTGGATATTTTGGATATTATTTGTATCTAGTGTTCCTATTGGAAATTGATTTTTCATTTTGCAAAAAAGAAAAAGAAAGAAGAAAAAGAAAAAGAAAGAAGAAAAAGAAAGAGAAAAAGAAAAGAAAAGAGGGCAAAAAAGAATTGAAATAAAAAGCCCCATGTAATAATAGTAACTTGGTCATACCTTTCAAGCATGACCAAGTTCTTTTAAATTTTCAATGTTGATAGGTTAGTGAATGCATCTGACTAGATTGTCTAATCCTGGTCAGATAGCCCCTAGGTTAGAACTAGTGAATACATCTGACCAGACTGTCTAATCCTGGTCAGATAGCCCTTAGGAAAAATAATACCTTAACCCAACAGTTTAATCTGGGTTATTCGTCTTGTGAAAGTAGGTTAGAATGTAGATTAACTGCTTGGCCTGCCTTGCCCAAATAAAACCCATGTGAATAAATTCTACATCAATATCCTCGATGCTAAGTGTAGTTGGAATGATGCCCCCTTGGTGATGTCCATGAGAAAAATTGGAAAAACCCGTTAGAAAGCACTAATCCTAAGTGTTCCTACACATGACTTTTTTCCGCCCCGGACATATGTTTCGGTCACTTTCCAGTGGTTCAGATCTCCTCGCTCGGATCAACGGCTCACAGAGCATTCCAAACCCCCTTTAGTGTTTTGTTTTTAATCAAAGGGGGGGGGGGTTCGGAATCGATGGTAATACTCATGCAAATCTGGACGGTCCTGAAAGGGGCGCGCGAATCCACAGCCTACATTGGATTCCGGACCCCCCGCCCATTCTGCCTTTAATGGAAGGGGGGGGGTCCAGAATTGGTTTTAAATCAGGCGCGCATATGGATGGCTCTAAATCAAGCGCTCAAATCGACGGTCCACGATGGATTCTGGACCCCCCCCTCCGTTCTGCCTTTAATGAAGGGGGGGGGGTCCGGAATTGGCATTAAGGAGCGTACTGAGATCTGCAGTTAGGGAACCAGCGCGCAAATCCATGGACCACGATGGATTCTGGACCCCCCTTGGTGTTCTGTTTTTAATCAAAGGGGGGGGTCCGGAATGAATATTCCTTACGACGGGCCCCTCGTTACATATGGCATGGTTCTATTGGTCCATAGGTCACATCCCCCACCTGCTGCCTGACATCCCGTCGCCCCTGGACGTCATCCTCCACTAAGTCCACTTGTCCCACTTTCTTGCGGGTCTGAGTCCCATCCCATAACTGTTTTCAGTCCCTGCTGTCAGGCCTTTACCCTTTCCATTCATGACCAGCCCCCTTCGACGACTCTTACCTCCAATCACCTGCCTCCACGTCACCGCTCCATATGCTTTGGCCACCATCATCTGCCATTTCATCCCTAGTGGCCCTTTTCCAATAATAAACGGATAACATACCCGTTGTCACGCTGACCGTTTTCCCGTGTCCGACCGACCCATTTTTGAATAAAACTACCGTTTCGCTTTGTATTCGTTATTCATCCATCGCGCAAGAAACCTCCTATTCCTCCATTGTTCCCGCATCGCTTTCACCTATAGTCAGTTGACCCCACTAACGCATTGTTTATTGCAAGTACAGTTGTCGAAATGGTGTCCAAGCCAAAGCAAGCTGAAGAGGAAGAAAATCCGTTCATTCCTCCTCTGGTTGACCTAGATAAAATTCCCCTGGTCGATAAATATCGCTTGATAGCCGATACTATATGCAGTTTCGACTTCTCTGATCTCCAGTCGTGGCTCCGGGAGGTTTTCTTGGACCAAAGCGATGAAATTGGACTTTGGGAGTCCAATTTTCCACTGTATCTCTTCCCCCAGATTCATAATTTCCCCGAGTTTGCCCTCCAATGCCAGGCCCACTACGTCCCCGACCAGAAAGCCATCTTTTCTTCATCCGGAGGAGTTCTTTTCCTCATCACCCCTGAAGATATTGACCAGATGTTACAAATTACCCAAGTGGAGTCTGCGTCCCCCTTTAATTTGGAAATCCTCACCGAGCTATACCAGAAAATGACGTTCCCACAGAGAGCTCAGATTTTCAAGCTATTTCTTCCCATTTTCGCTCCACTCTCGTCCACCAATCCCCCGTATCCTTCTTCCATGTTTTCCACCAGAGGAAATCAAATTATTTCTTCTCTGTGTGCCCTGCTTGGATATTATTCTGATCAGTGGGTAGATGAGCCCATCCTGGGTTTTCTGTCCATCTTCTCAAATGACGAACAACCAACCATGCTGTTTGACTACAGCACCTTCCTCGCCAATAATATCCATGAGAAGTTCGTCAATTTCTCCACAGAAGGCATGTTTAGGTACTCATCCATTCTGGCTTATATGTTCATCTATTTCCAAGCCGACAGGTTCAATTTCTCCATGCAGAAGATGGACGCCGATGGGAAGCCCCAGCCAGTCACAACATGGACTTCTCTCCTGAAATATAATTCTGTCGAATATGAATTCACAACGTTCATTGAACAATTTTACCACCCTGTGATAAGTATGTTGTGTGGCATGCCTGAGCCGTGAATAAATGATGAGGTCCAGAGAATCCTGCATCTCTCGGACAACATTCAGACAAGAGATTGGTATTTATGCCAGAATCACACAGAAATCAGAGTCTTTGGGTGCGAATTAGTGCCTTATAAACTGCCTCGATATGTACCGGTAAGGATTTTTGCATTAGAATATATAAGGCAGATTATGAATTATGATGATATTCATTTTGTTTCCCTTAACAAAAAGAAGCAGTTGAGAATCAAGGGACAAATTGGTCCTTTCATCTGCAATAACTGAGGTGCAGGGGAAGAAGCAGATCGAATTTTGAAGGAGATGAAATTCTCTACGAGTTTCATCTGGCACTATGATCCGCACGGGATCATTTCAGATATGAGGGTGAAAAACAAAAATGCCTCGTATGTTCACGAGCCCAAGCTAGAGATCGAGAAATTTGTGAAACAGAGAGTATGGCTGCCTGGCACTTTGCTGGACTTGGAACAACAGGGGCCCTCAACAAGTGTGCTACCCGCTACCACACCTCAGGTCCTCAAGGAGAAGAGACCCCGACAGGAGTCATCTCCTCCTGTAACAGAGGTGTCATCGGAGGAATTCCAAATTCACTCCAAGAAGCCGAAGACAGTCTCAACGCCCGGTACAACAGTAGAATCTACCACAGTGACCACCACTGGGACCAAGCAATTCACTTTACCTTTCGGCTCCAGTCAACTTAAGGAAGTGACAAAAGCATTAAAATCCACAGATTCTCCCTTGGATACTCCGCCAAGCAAGACTGGGCCCAAGTTGGGCATTTTTGAAAAATATGACTTGATCAAAAAGAAGAACCAGACGCTCACCAACAGCACTTATGCACAGTTCCAGAAGCAGTCATCCACAACCCAGCATAGAATTCTTTCGGCATTTGATATAGAGAAGGGTAGGATGCATATGGTGTTCCTCCAAGAACAAGTGCCTGATCCCAAGGTGATATTTGATTACAAGAGGGCCACGTTTGAGTTTCAAGCAAAAGATGTGCATCCGGCAGATCAGATGGATCTGCACAAGCAAACTGGGGAGATGATTTTCCACACTTTAGCCCACGCTTCAACTTTTGCATCAAAGTTTCGGGTAGCTTTGAGCAATGCTCAGACCCAACTAAAGCCAGAAAAAATATCTTCCTTCGCGAAAGACAACAGGATAAAGACGTTGGAGGAGTTGGTCCTCAAGATCGGTTATGACCCGACGAATGTCAAGGCTGCTGAAGAGATGATTAAAAAGAAAAATGCTGACATCGCCTCATTGAGAAAACAGCTAAAGCTCCCTCCAACAGAGGACCCACAGGCAAAGGAAATAGCTGAAAAGGAAGGTGAAAAGGATGAGATGTTGAAATTACTCCTGGAGCAGAATGCTCAGTTAAAGGAGATGGAGGCGGAGATGGAGAGACTGCTCAAGGAGAAAGAGCAAGCAAATCCAATGGAAGGCATTCAATTGAGTGTTATCCCAATTGCAGGATTGAGCACAACAATAGTGACAGTCATTCCATCTGCAACAACAGTACCCCTACTAGAAGGAGAAACAGACCTTGCCAAGTCCATGGAGAGGATGAACCTGCAAGAGTCCGAAATTAGCAGGCTTAAGAAAGAAGTGGAAAACCTCCAAGAACTAAAGACTTATTTCCAGACAAGTCTGTCCAAAGAGAAACAGGTGAATGAGAAGATTAGGAAGGAGTTACAGCAGCTCCAGAAACAGACAATGGCAGGAAAAACTTTGGCTGAGGTCAAAGAGATTGTGTGGACTGATATTTCCAAGTCCATTAATGAAATCTGGCCAATGGTTCAAATCATGTTTGAACAAAATGAGTTGCTCGAGAGGAGAAAACAGGCTATGGAGAAAATCAGAATGGAGCTGGGAGACATGCCAACACATGCTAATGAAATCATAAGGTTCTTGAATTCCAAGATCTGGGAGGAACTCGAAGAATTGAAAATTGAGGACAATACATAGACTATATTGGAGTTAAAAAGAGTTCTAACCAAAAGAGGGCTCATGCTTTAGCTTGAGGAAAAGATTCAAGTCATGGATCAAGGAGTGCAAAAGTTTTTCCATAAGATAGATGCTCTGCAAAAGAAGGGCCTGCCTGGTATGAAGGTCATTAATGACAAGTTAATGACACTCCTTGATTATAAGAAAAGGTTGATGGAAGTGTCTAAGGACAGTTCTAAATTTGCAGGAATACAGGGAAGCATCACAGGAAAATCATTCATGGATGCTTTGCAGTTGGATATTAGTATCTAGCATGAGATTAAGCACATATTCGTCATCAAGCCTACATTTGCTAAGTACACGGACATGGATGAAGTATATAGGAGATTGCTTAAAGTCACAGTGCCAAGTCATATGAGATGGGAAGAACTATGTGATCTACTAGATTAGCAGATGAACTATCACAATCCAGTCACATGTCCAGTCAGAAGAGGTTGCGATGGCACCTCGCCAACGGCCTACCCCAGAAATTCAGCATACAGTTGTAATGAGTCATCAAAACAGTTTTGATTAGTTAAGTTAGTTAGTCTAAACATAGTATGAGCATGTCCTGATCAGTTATGACAGGAGCGTATGTATTTTGTATTACAAATACTTCATTTTCCGTTGTATTGAGGGTTGTTAATTCGCACACCCTATTGCTATCAAGCTGTATCATTTTTGAAGAGATCCACCATTAATAAAGAAGAGGCATTTTACAGGATTCTTGCGTATGTTCACTGGTGATGTGATTTTCTAAGTCAAATGTTCTCTTTCTCTATATTCATTTTGTGTTCTGAATCTAATCTTTACGAAGAGAGTTATGTTGCAGGATTTATCTTTGATACCCTGTTTCCGATTCTAAATATTTAAATGTTTTTCTTCTAATATCTTCAATTAAGAAATTCTTAACTGCTTGTTAGTTGAAGTTATTGTCCTCATCTGTTCTTCCATTCACCATTTTAATTATTAAAAGATCCAGTGAATGTATTACCTCGCCCTGTGAAAATCTTCTTTGGCGTTTCTGGTTATTTCTCAGATTTGATGAAACACCGAGCCCATAGCCCAATGGATGTGTAGTTTGTCTCAACCAACTTTAAAAAAACATTTACAAAAAAACCAACGATTCCGTTAACTAGCCTAATATCTGAAATTAAAACAAAGCTAAATCATATAGAGAGATCCCTCTCTGAAGCTGGAAGGGCTAGATCCTAGCTTTAAAAGTGGTTGGATAATGTTACCTTAGTAGATTTCTTCTTTTTCAGCCTCTAGGAAATTTACCAAGTGCTAACACCCTCGACTGCCGACCCCGATACTTTTTGGCATCGATAGTCCCAGGTTTATTTTGACACATGCATATTGTTGAAGACCTTGACTCTGATTGATATACACAATCAAAACCACCTGCCCCCACCTATCACATGTTGTTTCTAGAGTGGTTAAACATACAATCGAGTTTTCCCTTGAGTTGTTAGCAGTTTTCGAGGCCCGAGTTGCACCCCAAATCCATTTTTCCATGTCATCACTATACAAGGAAATTAATCGGCATTTAAATTTATAAATAGGAGGATGCCAATGAAACATTCACCATGCATCGTCGATCCCCGACCTACCCACTCAGAAAGCAACGCGATGGGACGTTTTAACACTAGATACAACGCATTTAAAGGGACTAATTAATTCCAAATCTCGCATTAGTTTCTAATTCGTGCGCAAATCAACAAGACCATTTGAACTTATACTGTAGCTATTTCTGAAAGAGGTTTTAATTGGGGTGCCATAATCTCCAAACAGTTGAGCACTTGCATACAACACGCTCAGACGCTTAAAGAAGGAGAGACTCCATATTTCCACATGGCATCTTATCTATTGGACGTCATCTATGCCAGAAATGTCTTTGTCAGAATGAACTTGAGCTGGCACATGTCAGAACTCCCATTCCATGTGTATTTCAACATCTTATGGGAGAACAGGTACAAGAAATCCTACTCTCTCATCTGCGAACAATTTATCGCACGTATTCATTTTTTGTTGTTCAAGAAAGAGTTCCCAAGATTGTTGGATGCGACCAAAACGATTACATCAAAATTTGGCCACTGGTACCTGGATGAACGTGATACCTACATTAGGGTTTTCGGAGCCACCAGAGCACCACACATGTTACTTGTGTATGTGCTCGATTGATTAGTAGTAGGGGAAATCTGTTATCAGACCATCCTGCAAGGTTACAATGCTACTCTGGTAAAAGATAAGAAGTGAGCATTCATACCTTATGTATTTCATATAGGTTTTTACATGGTAAAGGACACCGCTCAAGCCAATCAAGAAGGGTTAAACTAGTTGGAGTTTTGATTCTAGACTGGTCATTTTTGCAAGCATGACCTAAAGGGTCTGGTCCTGAACACTCATCATAAGTATCATCCTGCTGGCCATATGCCCATGACAGATTTGAAGATGAGATCTTCACCAAAAATTCTCGAGACTAGGATGAGGTTATGGTGAGGATGGTTGACCTTAAGGAAAACAGGTTCAAGGCCATGAGTTGGGATGATCAAGAGACAACCCTATAACAATTGTCTCAAGAGGCCCTCGGGGCCAGAGAAGAAAGGATAGCATCTAAAGCAGCCAACGCAAGGAAGAGATATCCATTTGGCACAATATGCGAGGGAAAGGGGAATTCTCATGTTATAACGGGCACAACGGGGGATTGATCAGTTACAAGATGACCCAGACCTATCAGAAATGATAGGATCACCTATCGATAACCCAGAGATAAGCCAAGTGGGTACAAGCGGCCCCAAATTTATAAATGTTGATGATATTGTCAAGTTAGATGATCTTGAATTCACAACGCCATCGGCTAGATCGCCAACAGGTGTGGCGACTCAGCTAGAAATAGTCCAGGTATCAGTGGAAACAAGCACGTCAAACCCCTTGAGCAAATTTATAAAGATATATGACGGTGATGAAATCCCAGAAGTATCTCTCGGGACCCCTGTGCGCATCCAAGAATAAAAGGGACCTGAGAAGACTTCTTCTCATGTTCCCCGGGTCCAAACCAGGAGGTCCCACAGAAAGAAAAAGAAGCCGAGAGTGGCCTCAACAAAAATATGCTTGATGTGCTGGAGACATGAGTAGACAGTCTGAAGGACAATTCAGAGCCAGATTTTGTTCTTGAGTTTATACTTTAAGGCTATAAAGTATACCATCAAGGCATCTATAAAGGTAAACATAATTAAAGGATAAGAATAAAAAAGAAGGGTAAAGAAAAATCAGTTTCTCAACTGCCTCTGTCTAGCTTCCCGTTGTTCTTGGATGCTGATATCTCTCTCCACAGCAGCCCATGAACGTTCTAATTTATCCCAGTTAGTTGTTGTTTGCAGAATAGTATTAAATAATTTTAAAGCAATACTAGTTTGATCTTGGAGACCAGGTTCTATATTCGGTTGTCTATTATTTGGGATAGTCACGCAGAGTAAAATTTTATTTAGTTGTGAAAGAATTTGTTAATTTTTTACTTCGGTTTTTTAAGAGATGAGAATAGGAAAAATAGTTTTGAAATTCAAAATAATAACATAAATACAGTTGAGGCCATTTCCTGGACTTGAAACAATTTGAGAATCGTAGAATAACAAATAAGTACTACTGAAAAATATGAGGCTTTAATCGAGAAAGAATCTCATATTGTAACCAGAAATAAAGAAGAAAACGAGATTTCTAATGAAGTGTTAAATATCACGGTTCAAATGATCCATAGGTCTTAAAATTACTGATATAAATTTCAAAGGAAAAGCTATAAATAATTTGATAACCAAATCAATCTAAACTATAAAAGATGTATAAAATAAACTTCAAATTGATTATTCATTAGAAACACATTGAAATAGAACCATAGAAAAATATGGTAAACAAAGTTAAAGAACACATAGCTACAAGTTGGTAGGATTTAGAATCTCATCTGTATTCGTATATCACAGTGGATTGGAAAACTTTTAATACAATCGGCTCTCTCAAAAACCAAAATCCCTTTCTCAGTCTTCTGAAAATATATTTATACATGATCATCAATTATTTTCCTGTTGGTGATTAACCAACTTCCTAAGACTACGGTTACATGGATGAATAATGTCAAACCATTTACATTTATTTTCTAACTTCTTTATTATTCTAATGATGAAAATATTCAAAAGAGTATTTTTATGTTTGTGTTGACGAACTTCCTTCTTCTGCCTCAAGACATCGGATACATTTTCCCAAAAACTTCACCAAAACTTTGGGAACGTCTAGTATCTCTTTTGCCTCAAATATGAAGAATCTTTTATGTAATTCGGGCAAACAATCTTCCATTATCTAGATTGTGAACTTAATAGTTTGCAACTTTAAGTTCGGTATCACTATCAATTTGTCGATTTCGGTGATATTGATTACCTTAATTTTTGGGATCTCCACCTTCATTTCCTCCAAATATTCCTTGAACCTTAGCTGGTGCTTGACAATGTTAATCTCTCCTAGTAACCCAGGACAATCATTTTTTCCAATATTCAATGAAGTTTTTTCTAAGAGATAAAAAATTCCTTGACAATCATCATTGACATCTATGGTTATTCTTTTATTTTCAGCCAGATCTACTTCCCACACTTTGAGTATTACGTCTCCTTTAACCTGTTCTGAAATGGGTAGTTTTTGAATCTTTTCGACCTCTTCTTTTGTTGAAAGGGCTACTGCTTTTTGGAAATTCGTTCTGGTCGCTTTCACTTCTCTTTCTTTCTGGAGAACATTCTCCAAAGATTTATTTGTTTCCTGAAAGTAATTCTGGACAACTTCCATATTTAAAAACACTTTCTGTTGTTATTCTTGTATCTTCAAATGTATTCCCAATACCCGATCCTAGAAAATTTCAAGGTCTACCACTTGATTTGAAATAGTACTAATCTTATCTTGTAATTGTTTATTTGCTTCTTCTTGCTTTAGGACCTATGCCTAAGTGACCTGTATTATCTGATTTGCTTCCTCTAAGCTTGTTTTCATTTTCTGAATCTCTTGAATATCTTTTAATCTAGCTTGTTCTAGACCCTTTTTTATTCCCCAACTGATATTTCTTTCGGTTTCTTTCAATTTACCATGTAGTTGAGCTATCGTTTGGTCTTTTTGTTCCAACATAGTTGTGAAACTACCCACAAAATATAAATTTTTCGATGCTAAAGCTCCCATCGTGCCTGCTATCTCTATAGAAAATTCTCCATATTTAAGTTTCTTTCCATCTATAATGACCCTATGCTTTTTAACCATCCCATCTCCTCTTGGATGGATTTCCTGTTTCAAAATTGCTCTTCTCTTTTTACTGAAAAAATAATCTGATGAAGGAATCTCATCCCTAGAAATTGGCTCCAGATCACTGACATACATAGCTCCCTCGTGGGGGTTTCCATAAGTGTACTGCAATGGAGTCAAGGAAGTAATGGGACTTCCAAGTTCTGTCGATGCGGTTCCTCCTATATTTTTTGGAACATCCTTAGGGATTTCTGGGGATGTTTCTAGCTCCTTTCCCTTCCGTGCCTCTGATTATTTTGTCTGGAAAATTTATGTGTCTTGTGAAGATATTCCAGTATCCTTCATCTTGCCTTTAGTATTTTCTTTGTCCTGTATATTTGTTTCAAAGCCTGGGGGAGGCCCTTTTTTCTTTGGAGTTGGGTTTGTAGCTTTTCCCTACAAAATTTTGGGTAAACAACTTCGCCTATGGCTCTGGAATGAAGCGAAACCAATATGTGATTTAGGTGGTAGGGCCTATACTCTGTTCAATACCTCTTCATAGGATTTAACCTCCTTGAATACGTCATCATAAACAGATGTTTCGTGCTCATAGGCTTTTAAATTACAATGCATCAAATGTCTACTTACTAATTGATACGGGTCATGCTTTCTGTGTTCAATATCTACCAATTTTACTTCTTCTAGTGATTCAACCTCTACTTTAGAATGGCCTAGATTAAGCAATGAAACTTTCCCGATATGTACAGGGAAAGTTGGCCATGACTTTTTCTGAGCTTCCTTTAGCTCTAATCCAATGCTTCCTTTTACTATCTGGTGGGATACCTCTCTACAAACTAGTCTATCTGGTAAGAATTAAGGGAGTGCATGAGGGGGAATAGAACAACCATAAACCATTATGTAGGAAAAATTCTCGTCAATAAACCAGTCAGCTATTGCTTTAAGATTTTCTGTGACTGTATCAGAAATGCGAGGGGGTTCACATCCACAAAATATTTTATGCATCGGAATTATAACAAAATGACAAATTTCATAAAATGCGTCCTTAGCATTTTCTTCCCAAAGGGCAGAATGATATTCATGAATGATTTTTGGACAGGTTATATTCCAATTCCAATTCATTAAGGGAAAAGGAGTCACATAGCAGATTGCATCCATAATGTATGCTGACATATAAAAGGCCACTGGTTCTCCCTTAGATTTTGCAACTCTATAGTTTGAGATTTCTTGTTCTAGGTTATCTAACAAAATCTTACTACAGTTAAAAGCATATCCTTCTAAAGCTTCTTCTAAAAAGGGCACCCAATCTTCATGAAAATGGCAGGGATCCTTTCTCCCGAAAAGTCTACACAACATAATGGCTACGTAGACCATGTATTCATTCAAGGATGTTGTAGCATAAACCCCATGGGTATCGCCCCTAAATTTTTATGGACATCTCCACTAGGCTCTAATTATATCAGGATAAGTCTGGTCTGCCTCAGTGCATTATTTCCTTTGAAATTCAGCTAAAAACTCGGCATCAAAAGTATTCTTAGGATTTGGCAAGAGCTTATACATTACTTGTATATGTTCTGGCCTGAATGAACTAACGATGAATCCTTGATCATTTAAGATGATCCTCATTGAGATGTTGACCTTTTCCAGGTCCCAACTGATCATATCATTGTACACCACGAGCCGAGGGCACGCGACGATATTATGAAGCTCTTATTCTGCTATGTCCCGATAGTGATTCTCAGAATCAGTATGAGCATTCTTAAATTCATATTCCAGAAATTCAGATATTTGAGTCCAAGATTTAATGGAGTCTATAGTGTGTGGCATAGTTTCAGAGATGATATCTCCTTCCTGTGTATCTTCACTCTTCTTCGGTGCCTTTTTCGGTGTCATGACTTTACGTTAAAAAGAAAACCTGTTACAGAAAAGGAGTGAATGACCTCGGATGAGTGCTTCTTTCACTTGATAGAATCAAACATAAAACGTTGTGGAACATAGGCATTCAAATGCTCTCTTAATTCATTTAAAATTGACAGGATTGACGCAGCTAACAAAAATTCAAGACAGTTAATGTGGTAGATATTTACTGAGATACACCTTAGTACCACGTATCACCAATTATTTTTATTTAAGTGGCCGCATTTTGGCGCCTTTGAATTTTAAAGAAAACTCAGAACATTTTATTCAATCGGAAACCGAAACATGGATGAAACCCTAAAAAATATGATTATCATTAATCATGTTTTCAAAAAGAGTAAATTTAGATTTAAAGCGGATTAAGAGTCAAGAATTCATGTTTCGAGATTTCGGAGATTGAGTTGGCGAAAGGTATTTTATCTCAGAAATCCAATCTCTTAAATTGCGAAATCACAACAAGGTTAATTAAGACTTAAATGTTTTAGCAAAGTAATTGATTGATATTAAGCATTTCGGGATTTCGGGGGTCGTGTTGACAAGAAGTATGTCATCAATGAATCCCGATTTCTGAAGTTGCGAAATTGTGACGAGTTTAAAATAGGACTTAAATTCATTTTAATTAACTAACTAATTAGGGTTAAGGAAAAAATAGAGTTAGTTCGGCTTAACACAAATTATGGGTCGGGATTTCGTGATTCAGGATTTTGGGGATCGTTTTGACAAGAGATGTGTTATCACTGAACCCCAAATCCCAAAATCATGAAATAATTAACTTAAACCTTAACTTTTTGTGTTAGAGAAATAATTAATTAGCATTTTAGCTAACTCTCTTTCTTTCTGGAAATCGAGGATCGGGATTTCGTGATTCAATTTGTTTTGAAAAATATGTTTTCAGCAAACCGCGAATCCTGCAAACTCTTTAAAGTTAATCTTAACTCCATTGGGTTTAAATCTTATCATGATTAAAATAATTTTATAGAAAATGCGTCAGGATTCTTATAATACTTTTAGGTTTTTTGTCTTTTATTATTTAAATAATTAAGTTCTTCAGGAAATCGGTACTGTGCGTTTGGGAATGATAACGAAACTTGTGTTTTAGGAAAAGCCGAAACCCAAAAAAGGAAAGTTTAGGTCTTATGGATAAAAATTTTAAGAATTGTTTCAACATAGGCTCCAACTAGGGGCCTCGTCTCCTTGTGGGACGAGGAGAACATGTAGACTTAGTTCCTTCATTAGGTTAATGGGGTCAAGGGTTTATCCCTGCAGAAATTGCTAAGGAAGGGGATACAGAGGAAAAAAGAGATTTCATTTTTACTTCTGAAAATCTTTTCAAAGTTCTCATTTGTTATAAACTCAGTTGCAATATCATTCATGATTGTATCCTTCTCATTACTGAAATTAAGTTAGAATTAAGATGGTCAAAACAATCTTAGGAAAATCAACAGATTTTGTGGCTTTCGGCTTGCATCAAACGAAGCAAAATTCATATTTTTAATTGGGGAGCCCTGTCTGGACTTGGGATGCAGAACCAATTTCAAAAAAACTGGTAACTAGAGTAGAGTGGTATTTAAGTATGACAACCTTACAGATACCTGAGATATTTCTTCACTGCCAGCGAGCCTGTTCAGTACCCCGGTGAAGTTATCTGTCCCTCTTTACTGAATTTCCTTTCACTGCTTTGAATGTTAATTATATATTTAACCTCAGATATTGCTTCACTGCCAGCAAGCCTATTCAGTACCCCAATGAATATATCTGTCTTTTTATACTAGACGAGGGAAATCATTTAAATTAATTTCCTTTCATTGTCTTTTGGCCTAGATGGGGGCAATCAAATATGAATTTCCTTTCACCATCTGTCTTATATTTTACTTTTTGAATACGAAGCAGGGGCAATCTGTGTTACTTAATATACCAAGGGTGGTATCTATGTAAAAATTGCAATGGAGGTTTGTCAACTTGTTTTGATTTCTCTAGACCAAGCTTTTCTCAACTTTCAAAACACCTTAGTCTGCAGAGAAAAAGGGGAAGATTAATTTCAGGGGTCTTCCTTTGAGCAAGCTTAAAACCTCAGAAAAACTGTTAAGAGACCTAGGAGAGTCAATATTGGCCTAAGCATAGCCTTGTTTAGTCAGAGAGTAAGAAATATGAGGACTGGCCTTACCATTTAAGAACTGTTTTTCAATTTCAAAAGTTGAGACGTAATCTCTTTTCCCTCTATGGGAAACCCAAAAAAGAAGCTTGATTCAGAACTGAGGGTAGAAAGAGGGGACGCAGAACGATCTAGAAGTTGAAAAACAGAGGTCATAAATCAAACCCAACTCTTGGAACTCTCTTTTAAATATTTTTACTTTATTTACCTCCTATCTTGTTCTAAGTGAAACCTTTAAGGCCTAGATTCTGAAAACACTTTTTTTATTGACCTATCAAACTTACGAGATAATCAATTTACTTTTTGATACCAAATCTTTGTTTTCAAAAAATAGACTTTGTTGGGACTCACACTTTTGCCTTACCATTTTCGTTCTTCTTTTAAAATAACATAAAATCTTATCTATCACCTATTTTTGGCAAATTTATCTTCGTCTTTAAGGTTGTATGTTTGTTGCTTTTACTTGTCGGGCTGTCAGCCAAAATCCCGTGAAAGAACAATATGAAAAGTATAAGGGTTTTAAGGAATTCGATACATTAAGAATTTTGAATCCTTATTTCTAAAAGAGACATAAACCAATTTTTTATTTTTTATTTACAGAATGAAAGTAGACTTACCAAAGAAAATTATGAAATAAAAGACTAAACAAAACAGTATATATAGTGGGAATTCTGGAAATCAATTATTCCATATAATGTTTTAAAAAATGCCCGTTGGCGGGGGAATTCAGGATTTTACCATCCAAATTTTCTAGCAGAAATGAATTCTTTCCTTCGGGAGATGCAACCTTGAATGGTCCGTACCAGATGTGATTGAATTTACCATTTTTTCCCAAATCCTCCTTCCTAGCATCCCATTTCAAAACCAAATCTCTGGGGAGAAATTTTTTGTCTTTGGCTTTATGATCGAATAACACTTTCATGTCATCCTGGTATTTCTACAGCTTTTCATCCATTTCCACCCTGTGTTGTTGGACTTCAATTAGTTGATTTATCCTTCTTGTGGCAGGATTTGGTTCTTCCTTCTCATCTTGTCTTAGTTTCATTATAGGAAGTGCTAGGTTTATAGGCAACACTACATCTGTCCCGTATACCATTTGGAAGGGAGAAGTGCCAATAGATTTTTTCGTTCCTATCTGATTTTCCCACAGAGCATATTTCAAATGCACATGCCAAGACTTTTTATTTTCGCTTAACACTTTCTTAATTATACTGATTAAGATCCTGTTTGAAGATTCAACCAGACCATTTCCCTGAGGGTAGTATGCTATGGAGTGACCAAGTACAATATTATATTTTTGGCAAAAATTGACCATACCCATAGATTTAAAATCCTGTGTGTTGTATGTGACTATCTTTCTGGGACATTCGAACCTAGACAAAATATTTTCTTCTAAGAAATCTACTACCACTGAATCAGTAGCCTTTCTCATTGGAATGGCTTCCACCCATTTGGTGAAGTAGTCTGTAGCGGTCAGGATCCATCTGTGTTGAGCACTATAATGAGGACTAATTTTTCCTATGAAATCTAATCCCCATTGTTGAAAAGGAGCTTCCATTTTGACCGGAACCAATGGCATTGTTGGGAGTTTATGTTTGCCTACAAAAAATTGGCAAGGGCTTCAAGCTCGTACCTTGGCATTGACGTCTGAGAAAATTTTTGGCCAATAATAACCAACCCTCAGGATCTTATAAGTCGTATCCCTTTAGGTGTGGTGTCCTCCACACACTCCTTCATGAAATTGGCTAATGACCCTTTTCGTTTCTGATTCGACCAGACAGACCAAGAGGAAGCCATGCGGGTCCTTCCAATACAATTGTCTTTCGGAAATATAGTACTTGACTGCATGCAGCTTCAGTGTTCTGGCTTTGGATGGGGACAAGTCACTTAGGCATTTCAATGTCAACAAGTAGGATACTATGTCCTTGTACCAATTTGATGAAGCAAATTTCTCTTCGATTCAGATTTCAGCTATTTGTGCCTCAAGTTCATTCATGTCTACCCACTCTTCCTCCCCCTGAGATTCGTTTATCCCTAGAGCTCTGAAATTGGATTCAGCTAAGAGTTTATCTAAGCCTTGCCCCTTTAATAATTTTGTTGGTTTTATCTCCAATTCGAACTCTTGAATTTTGGCAAGCCATCATCCTCTTTTTCCATCATTGTCTGTCTGGACCAAAATATCTTTTACGGAGCTAGTAGGTACATATGAAATCACCTTAGAATGCAAAACATAGGTTCTGAAAGCCTTTAATGCTTTTACCATAGCATATGCTTGTTTTTCCATTATATTATATATGAGTTCGACATCTCGGAGACTTTTGCTAAAAAAAGGCTATCAGTTGCTCGAAACCTTCTTCGTTCTTCTGAAGGAGTACCTTGGTGAGAGTGTGTTCAGAGGCAAATGAGAAAATAAGGAAATCCTTGAGATAATCAAGGCTCGCTAGTACAAGTGCCTCGCTTATAACCTTCTTAATGCGTGCAAAGGATGCTTTAGCTTCTGCTGCCCATTTCACTTTGTTGTTTTTCCTGAGCATATCTGTAATCAATTTCACAATTTCAACAAAGTTTGGAATAAATCTTCTCAAAAAAATTATTTTTCCTAAGAATGACTGAATCTCTTTCACATTCCTAAGAATAGTTATTGTGTCTATAGCTTCAACTCTTTTGGGGTCAATTCTAATTCCATCTCGAGATACAATATGGCCCAAAAGCTTACCTTCTTGCATAGCGAAGTGAGACTTTTTAGGATTTAAGGACAAACCAAACTTGCAACATTTCTCAAATGTCTACTTGAGATGTATCAGATGATCTTCATCCGATTTAGAAAAAATAGTTAGGTCATCCAGATAAATAACTACAATTTTGTCCCGTTCGCCAACGAAAGCAATATCCATTGCCCGTTGAAAAGTAGCACCTGCATTCATCAAACCAAATTGCATCTTATCATACATAAATGTACCCCAAGTGTTCGTGCTCTTTTCGTCAATGTGTGAGCAAAAAGTGAGCACTTACATGCCTAGTTGGGCTCTCCTAGTCATGACAGCTGTAATGCAAAAGGTTAGAAAGAAAACAGTAAAGGTATTAACAAGAATTAAACTAGAACTAAATAACAACATGAGCATAAAAACAAAAACTAAAAACAAATGATAATGGAACAAGTTCACCAATAGATAGGCTGATCTGATTAGTGAAATCCAGAGGTACACAAAGGGGAAAGGGGACTTGGGTCCCTTCCTTCTCCAA
>JZKD02S0252049.1:234588-247800 GCA_000966675.3 Picea glauca
AATACAAAGGGAAACGATAGTTTTATTCAAAAATGGGTTGATCGGACGCGGGAAAATGGTCAGCGTGACAACAGGTATGTTATCCTGTTATTAATGGACAACGAACCACTAGGGAGGAAGTGGCAGAGGACAGTGGCCAAAGCATATGGAGGGGGGACGTGGAGGCAGGGGATTGGAGGTAAGAGTCGCCGAAGGGGGCTGGTCATGAATGGAAAGGGTAAAGGCCTGATAGGAGGGACTGACAGCAGTTATGGGATGGGACTCAGACCCGGGAGCAAGTGGGACAAGTGGACTTAGTGGAGGATGACATCTAGGGGCGACAGGATGTCAGGCAGCAGGTGGGGGATGTGACCTCTCGACCAATAGAACCATTCCATATGTAACGAGGGGCCCGCCATCAGGAATATTCATTCCGGACCCCCCCCCTTTGATTAAAAACAGAACACCAAGGGGGGTCCGGAATCCATCGTGGTCCGTGGATTTGCACGTTGGTTACCTGACCGTAGATCTTAGCATGCTCCTTAATGCCAATTCTGGACCCCCCCCTTCCCTTAAAGGCAAAACAGAGGGGGGGTTCCGGAATCCATCGTGGATCGTCGATTTGAGCGCTTGATTTAGAGCCATCCAGATGCGCGCCCGATTTAAAACCCATTCCCGCCCCCGCCACTCCATTAAAGGCAGAACGGGCGGGGGGTTCCTGAATCCAATGTAGGTTGTGGATTCACGAGCCCCTTTCAGGACCGTCCAGATCTGCGTGAGTATTACCATCGATTCTGGACCCCCCGCCTTTGATTAAAAACATAACACTATAGGGGGTCCATAATGCTTTGTGAGCCATTGATCCGAGTGAGGAGATCTGAACCACTAGAAAGTGACCGAAACATATGTCCAGGGCGGAAAAAAGTCATGTGTAGGAACACTTAGAATTAGTGCTTTCTAACGGGTTTTTCCAATTTTTCTCATGGATATCACCAAGGGGGCATCATTCCAACTACACTTAGCATCGGGGACATTGATGTAGCATTTCTTCACATGGGTTTTATTTGGGCAAGGCAAGCCAAGCAGTTAATCTACATTCTAACCTACTTTCACAAGACGAATAACCCAGATTAAACTATTGGGTTAAGGTATTATTTTTCCTAAGGGCTATCTGACCAGGATTAGACAGTCTGGTCAGATGTATTCACTAGTTCTAACCTAGGGGCTATCTGACTAGGATTAGACAGTCTAGTCATATGCATTCACTAACCTATCAACATTGAAAATTTAAAAGAACTTGGTCATGCTTGAAAGGTATGACCAAGTTACTATTATTGCATGGGGCTTTTTATTTCAATTCTTTTTTTCCCTCTTTTATTTTCTTTTTCTCTTTCTTTTTCTTCTTTCTTTTTCTTTTTTGCAAAATGAAAAATCAATTTCCAATAGGAACACTAGATACAGATAATATCCGAAATATCCAAGTCATAAGTTGATTCCCATAATTTATGGGGTGATAACAACGGCTCCACCTGGCGATGGTACTTGCCCTGTTAAGTGCCAAGAATCCAGTTCCCTGTCATTCCGAGCATATCTGTCTAGTAGCCTTAATTGGTATTATTCTCAGGAAAGCTTTGAAAAACATAAATCAGCAGCTTAGGGCCTTCTCTTCGGGCTTCAACAAACTGACCGCCGTCCTTCACTCAGAAAAATGCAAGTAAAGACTGAAAATTAAAACGGTATGTACAATGGAGAGTGATTTCTTCAATTCCCTTATTGAGGAGGGACATAATGTTTCATCATTCTACCATTCATAGGTGCTCCTGGAAGATCTGACCCATCGACATTGTTTAACAAAAAGGCGTTTCTTCCTTTGAAAGCTTGGATCCTGTAGGGCCCTGTCCACAGATGATCAAAATTCCCATGCTTTCCCTTGTCCTCGTTCCTAGCATCCCATCTCAAAACTAGGTCTCCCAGCTCGAAGTCATCCTCCTTGGTTCGTTTGTCAAATATCTTCTTAATGTTCTCTTGGATGACTTGTGTTTTGTTGAAAAAATCCTCTTTAGTCTGTTGCAACTGAATCATATGATTGATTCGACTCTGGGAGTCATTTGGCTCAGCTTGAATTTCCCGAAGTAACTTCATGACAGGAACTCCCAAAGAAGTTGGGAAAACAGCCTCATTACCATAGACCAACTGGTATGGTGACATACCAATTGACCTCTTGGTGGTCAGTCTATCTGCCCATAAAGCAAATACCAGCTTATCATGCCATGATTTTTTATTCTCCTGCAGCGTTTTCTTGATGATATTCACCAAAGTCTTGTTTGATGATTCCGCCAACCCATTCCCCTGAGGGTAGTAGGCTGTGGAATGCCCCAAGCCAATGTGGTAACGACTGCAGAAGTCAATAAGTTTCTTCGACTGAAAGGCAACTGCATTGTCAGTAATGATCTTTCTAGGACAACCAAAACGGGATAAAATATTATTTTCAAGAAACTTGATAATAACAGAGTCAGT
This sequence comes from Picea glauca, assembly GCA_000966675.3. Taxonomy (NCBI): domain Eukaryota; kingdom Viridiplantae; phylum Streptophyta; class Pinopsida; order Pinales; family Pinaceae; genus Picea; species Picea glauca. Next base: position 237,085 of record JZKD02S0252049.1, read on the forward strand.
GGCCATCCTGCTTGGTATAGCCTTGATCCATTTGGTAAAATAATCGGTGGTAGTAAGGATCCACCTATGTTGGCCTGAAGATAGAGGGTGTATTTCTCCAATGAAATCAAGTCCCCATTGCTGGAACGGAGCCTCCACTGAAATTGGTTTAAGAGGTAAAGGAAGGAGTTTCCTTTTACCCTCAAACAGATGACACTGGTGACAGGCTGTTACTTTCTGATGTACATCTGCAAACAGGGTGGGCCAGTAAAATCCAGCTCTGAGTATTTTGTTGGCTGTAACTTTCCAGTTCAAATGGCCACCACATTCACCTGCATGGAATTCCTGAAACACTTTGTCAGCTTCATCTTTCAGTAAAAAATTTATAAGAATACCTGCAGGATCTTTCCAATACAAATTTCCTTCCAGAATACAGAATTTCAACGCCTTCAACTTTAAAAATCTAGCTTTAGTTTTAGTTAAACCAGGGGGAGCTTGTAAATTTTGTAAAACAAAAATAAGGTCTGCATACCAGGGAGAGTTTAGAAAAACCTCTTTAACGTTTGGAGTCGCCAATTATGTTAGCACTTGGTAAATTTCCTAGAGGTTGAAAAAGAAGAAATCTACTAAGGTAACCTTAACCAACCTCTTTTAAAGTTGGGATCTAGCCCTTCCAGCTTCAGAGAGGGATCTCTCTATATGATTTAGCTTTTTTTTTAATTTCGAATATTAGGCTAGTTAAAGGGATTGTTGGTTTTGTTTTGAAGGGTTTTTAAAGTTGGTTGAGACAAACTACACATCCATTGGGCTATGGGGTCAGTGTTTAATCAAATCTGAGAAATAACCAGAAACGCCAAAGAAGATTTTCACAGGGCGAGGTAATACATTCACCGGATCTTTTAATAATTAAAATGATGAATGGAAGAACATATGAGAAAAATAACTTCAACTAACAAGCAGTTAAGAATTTCTTAATTGAAGATATTTAGAAGATAAACATTTAAATCTTTAGAATCAGAAACAGGGTATCAGAGATAAATCCGGCAACATAACGCTATTCATAAAGATTAGATTCAGACAACGAAGTGAATACAGAGAAAGAAAACATTTAACTTAGAGAATCACATCACCAGTGAACATACGCAAGAATCCTATAAAATGCCTCTTCTTTATTAATGGTGGATCTCTTCAAAAATGATACATCTTGATAGCAACAGGGTGTGCGAATCAACAACCCTCAATACATAGGAAAATGAATTATTTGTAATACAAAGTACATACGCTCCTGTCATAACTGATTAGGACGCGCTCATACTATTTTTAGACTAACTAACTTAACTAATCAAAATTGTTTTGATGACTAATTACAACTCTATGCTGAAATTCTGGAGTAGGCCGTTGGCGAGGTGCCATCACAACCTCTTCTGACAGGACAGGTGACTAGATGTGACAGCTCATCCACTAGTCTAGTAGATCGCACAGCTCTTCCCATCGGATATGACCTAGCACTGTGACTTTAAGCAATCTCCTATATACTTCATCCATGTCCATGTACTTAGAAAATGTAGGCTTGATGATGAAAATGTGCTTAATCTCATGCTGGATACTAATATCCAACTGCAAACCATCCATGAATGCTTTTCCTGTGATGCTTCCCTGTATTCTTGCAAACTTAGAACTGTCCTTAGACACTTCGTTCAACCTTTTCTTATAATCAAGGAGTGTCATTAACTTGTCATTCATGACCTTCATACCAGGCAAGCCCTTCTTTTGTAGAGCATCTATCTTATGGAAAAAATTCTGCACTCCTTGATCCATGACTTGAATCTTTTCCTCAAGCTGAAGCATGAGCCCTCCTTTGGTTAGAACTCTTTTCACCTCCAATATAGTCTCTGTCCTGTCCTCAATTTTCAATTCTTTGAGTTCCACCCGGGTCTTGGAATTCAAGAACCTTATGATTTCATTGGCTTGTGCTAGCATGTCTCCCAGCTCCGTTTTGATTTTATCCATAGCTTGTTTTCTCCTCTCGAGCAACTCATTTTGTTCAAACATGATTTGAACCATTGGCCAGATTTCGTTTATGGACTTGGAAATATCAGTCCACACGATCTCTTTGACCTCAGCCAAAGTTTTTCCTGCCATTGTCTGTTTCTGGAGTTGCTGTAACTCCTTCCTGATTTGCTCATTCACCTGCTTCTCTTTGGACATACTTTTCTGGAAAGAAGTCTTTAGCTCTTGGACGTTTTCCACTTCTTTCTTAAGCCTGCCAATTTCGGACTCTTGCAGGTTCATCCTCTCCATGGACTTGGCAAGGTCTGTCTCTCCTTCTGGTAGGGGTGTTGTTGTTGCAGATGGAATGACTGTCACTGTTGTTGTGCTCAATCCTGCAATTGGGATTGCACTCAATGGAATGCCTTCCATTGGCTTTGCCTTCTCTTTCTCCTTGAGCAGTCTCTCCATCTCTGCCTCCATCTCCTTTAACTGTGCATTCTGCACCAGGAGTAATTTCAACATATCATCCTTTTCACCTTCCTTTTTATCTATTTCCTTTGCCTGTGGGTCCTCTGTTGGAGGGAGATTTAGCTATTTTCTCAATGAGGCGATGTCATCATTTTTCTTTTTAATCATCTCTTCGACAGACTTGACGTTCGCCGGGTCATAACCGATCTTGAGGACCATCTCCTCCAGCATCTTTATCCTGTTGTCTTTCGCGAAGGAAGATATTTTTTCTAGCTTCAGTTGGGTCTGGGCATTGCTAAAAGCTACCCGAAACTTTGATGTAGAAGTTGAAGCGTGGGCTAAAGTGTGGAAAATCATCTTCCCAGTTTGCTTGTGCAGATCCATATGATCTGCCGGATGCACATTTTTTTCTTGAAACTCCAACGTGGCCCTCTTGTAATCAGATATCACCTTGGGATCAGGCACTTGTGCTTGGAGGAAAGCCATATGCATCCTACCCTTATCTGTATCAAATACTGAAAGAAGTCTATGTTGGGTTGTGGATGACTGCTTATGGAACTGTGCATAAGTGCTGCTGGTGAGCATCTGGTTCTTCTTTTTGATCATGTCATATTTTTCAAAAATGCCCAACTTGGGCCCAGTCTTGCTTGGCGGAGTATCCAAGGGAGAATCTGTGGATTTTAATTCTTTTGTCACTTCCTTAAGCTGACTGGAGCCGAAAGGTAAAGTGAATTGCTTGGTCCCAGTGGTGGTCACTGTGGTAGTCACTGTGGTAGCTTCTACTGTTGTACCGGGTGTTGAGACTGTCTTCGGCTTATTGGAGTGAATTTGGAATTCCTCCGATGACACCTCTGTTACAGGAGGAGATGACTCATGTCGGGGTCTGTTCTCCTTAAGGACTTGAGGTGTGGTAGCGGGTAGCGCACTTGTTGAGGGATCCTGCTGTTCCAATTCCAGCAAAGTGTCAGGCAGCCATACTATCTGATTCACAAATTTCTCGATCTCTGGCTTGGGCTCGTGAACATACGGGGCATTTTTGTTTTTCACCCTCATATCTGAAATGATCCCGTGCGGATCATAGTGCCAGATGAAACTTGTAGAGAATTTCATCTCCTTCAAAATTTGATCTACTTCTTCCCCTGCACCTCGGTTATTGCAGATGAAAGGACCAATTTGTCCCTTGATTCTCAAATGCTTCTTTTTCTTAAGGGAAACAAAATGAATATCATCAGAATTCATAATCTGCCTTATATATTCTAATGGAAAAATCCTTACCGGTACATATCGAGGCAGTTTATAAGGTGCCAATTCACACCCAAAGACTCTGAGTTCAATGTGATTCTGGCATAAATACCAATCTCATGTCTGAACATTGTCCGAGAGATGCAGGATTCTCTAGACCTCATCATTTATTCGCGGCTCAGGCATGCCACACAACATACTTATCACAGGGTGGTAAAACTGGTCAATGAACGCTGTGAAGTTGTATTCGACAGACTTATATTTCAGAAGAGAAGTCCACGCTGTGACTGGCTGGGACTTCCCGTCGGCGTCCATCTTCTGCATGGAGAAATTGAACCTGTCGGCTTGGAAATAGATGAACATATAAGCCAGAATGGATGAGTATCTAAACATGCCTTCTATGGTGAAATTGACGAATTGCTCATGGATATTATTGGCCAGGAAGGTGTTGTAGTCGAACTGCATGGTTGGTTGTTCGTCGTTTGAGAAGATGGACAGAAAACCCAGGATGGGATCATCTACCCACTGATCAGAATAATATCCAAGCAGGGCACACAGAGAAGAAATAATTTGATTTCCTCTAGTGGAAAACATGGAAAAAGGATACAGGGGATTGGTGGACGGGAGTGGAGCGGAAGTGGGAATAAATAGCTCAAAAATTTGAGCTCTCTGTGGGAACGTCATTTTCTGGTATAGCTCGGTGAGGATTTCCAAATTAAAGGGGGACGCAGACTCTACTCGGGTAATTTGTAACATCTGGTCAATATCTTCAGGGGTGATGAGGAAAAGAACGTCTCTGGATGAAGAAAAGATGGCTTTCTGGCTGGGGACTTAGTGGGCCTGGCATTGGAGGGAAAAATCGGGGAAATTATGAATCTGGGGGAAGAGATACAGTGGAAAATTGGACTCCCAGAGTCCAAGTTCGTCGCTCTGGTCCAGGAAAACCTTCTGGAGCCACGACTGGAGATCAGAGAAGTCGAAACTTCATATAGTTTCGGCTATCAAGCGATCTTTATCGACCAGGGGAATTTTATCCAGGTCAACCGGAGGAGGAACGAATGGATTTTCTTCCTCTTCAGCTTGCTTTGTCTTGAACACCATTTCGGCAACTGTACCTGTAATAAACAATGCTATTAGTGTGGAGGCCAATCTGTTGGCGAAACGGGCACATCAAAGGATAGAAAGGAGGGTCACGATCAAAGAAGAACCTTCCACGTCGGCCACAGATTCCAGATTAGATTCCTTGACCCAGGCTGTGGAACTAATGATGGAAAGGATGACTGTGTCAGACAGAAACCCTCTGAGAGATAACACACCTGCCCCTCAGATTCAAAACCCCAATTTTAGGAGAAACCCTCCTCAAATCAGGCAAAGAGATCCTAGAGATCCTAGAGATCCTAGGGATCCTAGGGACCAAAGGGATCAGAGAGGTCCTGATCAACCGATCAGACCTCCCCTGCAGGAAAACTATGCTGATGATGGGGGGGAAGTAAATGAAGAATTGGAAGACACTCATATCAACCTCATGGGCATTCATGATAATGAGGCCATTTTCCTTACTCAAGAAGAGCAGGAACTCTTTCTGCTAAATCAAACAAAGGTAAGTAAGGAGGCTGAGGATGCAGGACAACAGGCCTATGAAAACGCTATTTTTGAGGTGCACCGCCAACACAATCTACGAAGTAGGAATACAGAAGGAAACTCCTCAAAAAAGAAGACCGAAACGTAGAAGGTAGCTGAGAATGAGAAGACTCACGAGAAAACCACTGCTGAAAGGCTTTCTGAGAGAGGTAAAACCGATGCTCCGGTGAAGAAAAATATCACCATACTGAAAATACTGGCACAGCCCGAAGTTGCATCTGTTAATCTACCTAGTACTTCTGACTGGAAAGATATGGTGGACCCACCAGAATCAACGAGTCAGACCCAAACACCTGCACCGTTTAGCCTGGTGGCGGAATTGGCCAAAATTAAAATTCCCGTCCCATTGACTGAGTTGATAAGCAGAGGCGGTTATCGTTCACAAGTACTAAAGGCATTAGTCATTGAACCTAACATAGGCACCAAGGCCTTGACTATCGGATTTGTGACTCACTCAGACACTGTGAACCTTGCAGACGATCATCCCGAACTCCTTTTCGGACCTGAAGTGGATGGTCGAGACGATACCGGTGATGTAGCTCCCTTTTACATAAGTTTGAACATACATGATTTGATATTTCATAATGCCATGTTGGATTCAAGTGCCTCACATAATCTAATGCCCAAAGCAGTAATGGAAAAACTGGGATTGGAGGTCACTAGGCCATACAAAGATTTACACTCGTTTGACTCCAGCAAAGTCAAATGTATTGGTTTGATTAAAGACCTCTGCATAACCCTGGTTCAGATCCCTGCGAAAAGCATGGTGATGGACGTGGTGGTTGCCGAAATCCCACCAAAATATGGTATGTTGTTGTCCTGCTCTTGGGGAGCTAAGTTGAAAGGAACCTTGCAACTGGATATGTCTTATGCCACTATCCCAGTGTTTGGACAACAGAGGAGGTTATACAGAGAGACGTTGATGAAGTATATGGTCAGCAGTCAAGAGAAACTGCACAATTACCCCCTTTACTCTTCTCATTCAAATTTAGATGCGTTCATCTTGTACAATGATGGTGATACTGAAGAGCCAGATATTCAGCTGGTGGAAGAGGTAGCTAGTCAGGATGAAGGTCCAGAAAATGGCAAGGCAGCCAAGATGAAAAATATGATCACTGAAGAGTTCCCTGTTGATTTCTGGAGTATGGATTTTGATGGAGCTATGAGTAAAGAAGGAGCAGAGCTGGAGTCTGGTTGCATAATCATCAAAAAAGGTATTCAGAAAATCATTCCTATAAGTTAAATTTCCACTACACTAACAACGTGGCTGAGTATGAAGCTTTAATGCTAGGCCTGAAGCTCTTGAAAAAGGTTGGTGCTAAGAAAATAATGGTAAGGGGTGATTCTGAGTTAATTATTAAACAAATTAAAGGTGAATATGCTGCTAAACATCCACGTCTTAGAGCATACAGGAATTCTGCTCTCGATGCTTTGAAGTGTTTTAACGAGGTGGACTTGCAGGTAATGCCTAGAGGACAGAATATTCTGGAAGACGGATTAGCTATGTTGGTTGCTTCCTGCAAGATTCCTTTCCGACAAACTCGCCCATACATGGTTGAAGTGAAGTGCAGACCGACAGTGCCCGATAATATCAGGTATTGGCAAGTGTTTGGAAATGACGATCAGATAGAAGAATTTCTGCAATGCAAGAATGATTTTGAATGAAAAAACATAGATGTAGAAAATGAAAATGAAAATGTAAATAATTCTGAGTTTGAAATAGATAGTGTTAATACTGTAAATACAGTAGATACAGAGGATTCAGTAGATTCAGGAGAGTTAGGAGATGACGAACTGGAGGCCGAAGTTTTGCAATTGAAAAGCAATGTTTTACCTAGAGGTCTCATCCCTTTAGAAGATCTGTTTGACAACGACGACGTAGATAAGAAGCCCAAAATAGAATCCCATGGGAAAGAGGTAGAATACTGCAATATAGGAACTGAAGAGAAACCTAAGATGGTTAAACTGTCTAAATCTTACCCCCAAAACAAAATCTTAAGTACATTGAGTTATTCAAAGAATATTCTGACATTTTTGCCTGGAGCTATGAAGATTTGAAAGCCTATGACACCAGCATTATACAACACAGGATTCCCATAAAGGAGGACCAGAAACCATTTAGGCAGAAACTTAGGAGGATAAATCCCAAGTTGCTTCCCTTGATAGAAAAAGAGATTAAGAAAATGTATGATGCCAAGATCATAGTCGCACTCTGTTTCTCTAAATGGGTTTCTAATTTAGTCCCTACTCGCAAGAAAACTGGGGAAATCCAACTCTGTATAGATTTCTGGAATCTGAACAAAGTGTCCTTGAAGGATAACTACCCCTTGCCTAAAATGGATCACCTCCTGCAAAGAGTGGTCGGGTCTAGTCGAATTTCTCTGTTAGATGGCTTCTCAGGTTACAACCAGGTCCTAGTTCACCCAGACGATCAGGAAAAAACCGCTTTCACCACTCCATGGGGAACTTTCATGTATGTGAAGATGCCTTTTGGTCTGATGAACGCAGGAGCTACCTTCCAGAGGGAAATGGATATCGCCTTCGTTGAAGAGTCAGGTAAGTTTATCGTCGTTTATTTGGATGATGTGACTGTATTCTCCCAATCTGATGATGAACACTTGCAACACCTTAGACGAGTTTTTGAAAAGTGTAGAAGGTTCGGGATTTCTCTAAATCCCAAGAAATGTCTTTTTGGGTTGGAGGAAGGCAAACTGCTGGGACACATCATCTCTAAGGAGGGAATCAGAATTGACCCCAACAGAATAGAGGCCATACTAAAGTTAGAACACCCAAGGAATCTAAAAGAACTACAGTATTTTATAGGGAAAATTAACTTTCTTCGAAGATTCATTCCTAATCTAGCCGAGCTCCTCTGAAATATCACAAACATGCTTAAAAAGGATGCAAAAATAAAATGGGACTTAGAGTCCAGACAATCCTTCGAACAGGTCAAACGAGCACTCACAGAGGCCCCGGTTCTGATTAGTCCCGATTTTACTAAAGATTTCTATCTTTTCTCTTTCGCCTCGGAACATACTACAACTGTTGTATTACTGCATAAGAATAGTGAAGGGTACAAACAACCCATAGATTTCTTCAACAAATCTCTAAGAGATGTTGCACTGAACTATAATATCATGGAGAAGAGGGCTTTTTTTTTGGTAAAGGCTATAAAGGACTTCAGGGTCTATATTCTTCATTCACATGTCATAGCATATGTTCCAAACGCAGTAGTGAAAGATATCTTGACACAAGACAACCCTGATGGGAGAAGGGGAAAGTGGATTGCAGTTATTCTAGAATACGACATAGAAATTAAACCCACAAAACTTATCAAAGGCCAAGGCCTTGCCAAATTGATGGCTGAATCTAACTTTCAGGCTCTTGAAATTAATTTTCTAGACGTGGCAGATGAACAGGGTGAGATGGTGACTCCAAACGTTAAAGAGGTTTTTCTAAACTCTCCCTGGTATGCAGACCTTATTTTTGTTTTACAAAATTTACAAGCTCCCCCTGGTTTAACTAAAACTAAAGCTAGATTTTTAAAGTTGAAGGCTTTGAAATTATGTATTCTGGAAGGCAATTTGTATTGGAAAGATCCTACAGGTATTCTTCTAAATTTTTTACTGAAAGATGAAGCTGACAAAGTGTTGCAGGAATTCCATGCAGGTGAATGTGGTGGCCATTTGAAATGGAAAGTTACAGCCAACAAAATACTCAGAGATGGATTTTACTGGCCCACCCTGTTTGCAGATGTACATCAGAAAGTAACAGCCTGTCACCAGTGTCAGTTGTTTGAGGGTAAAAGGAAACTCCTTCCTTTACCTCTTAAACCAATTTCAGTGGAGGCTACATTCCAGCAATGGGGACTTGATTTCATTGGAGAAATACACCCTCCATCTTTAGGCCAACATAGGTGGATCCTTACTGCCACCGATTATTTTACCAAATGGATCGAGGCTGTACCAAGTAGGCAAGCCACTGACTCTGTTATTATCAAGTTTCTTGAAAATAATATTTTATCCCGTTTTGGTTGTCCTAGAAAGATCATTACTGACAATGCAGCTGCCTTTCGGTCGAAGAAACTTATTGACTTCTGCAGCCGTTAACACATTGGCTTGGGGCATTCCAAAACCTACTACCCTTAGGGGAATGGGTTGGCGGAATCATCAAACAATACTTTGGTGAATATCATCAAGAAAACGCTGCAGGAGAATAAAAAATCATGGCATGATAAGCTGGTATTTGCTTTATGGGGAGATAGACTGACCACCAAGAGGTCAATTGGTATGTCACCATACCAGTTGGTCTATGGTACTGAGGCTATTTTCCCAACTTCTTTGGGATTTCCTGTCATGAAGTTACTTCAGGAAATGCAAGCTGAGCCAAATGACTCCCAGAGAAGAATCAATTAGATGATTCAGTTGCAACAGACTAGAGAGGATGTTTTCAACAAAACACAAGTCATCCAAGAGAACATTAAGAAGATCTTTGACAAACGAACCAAGGAGGATGACTTCGAGCTGGGAGACCTAGTATTGAGATGGGAAGCCAGGAACAAGGACAAGGGAAAGCATGGGAAATTTGATCATCTGTGGACAAGGCCCTACAGGATCCAAGCTTTCAGAGGAAAAATGCCTTTTTGTTAAAGAATGTCGATGGGTCAAATCTACCAGGAGCACCTGTGAATGGCAGAATGTTGAAACATTATGTCCCTCCTCAATAAGGGAATTGAAGAAATCACTCTCCATTGTACATACCGTTTTAATTTTTAGTCTTTACTTTCATTTTTCTTAGTGAAGGACGACGGTCAGTTTGTTGAAGCCCGAAGAGAATGCCCTAAGCTGTTGATTTATGTTTTTCGAAGCTTTCCTGAGAATAATACCAATTAAGGCTACTAGACAGATATGCTCGGAATGACAGGGAACTGGATTCTTGGCACTTAACAGGGCAAGTACCATCCCCAGGTGGAGCCGCTGTTATCACCCCATAAATTATGGGAATCAACTTATGACTTGGATATTTTGGATATTATCTGTATCTAGTGTTCCTATTGGAAATTGATTTTTCATTTTGCAAAAAAGAAAAAGAAAGAAGAAAAAGAAAAAGAAAGAAGAAAAAGAAAGAGAAAAAGAAAAGAAAAGAGGACAAAAAAGAATTGAACCAAAAAGCCCCATGCAATAATAGTAACTTGGTCATACCTTTGAAGCATGACCAAGTTCTTTTAAATTTTTAATGTTGATAGGTTAGTGAATGCATCTGAATACACTGTCTAATCTTGGTCAGATAGCCCCTAGGTTAGAACTAGTGAATACATCTGACCAGACTGTCTAATCCTGGTCAGATAGCCCTTAGGAAAAATAATACCTTAACCCAACAGTTTAATCTGGGTTA
>JZKD02S0252049.1:265076-280748 GCA_000966675.3 Picea glauca
TTGTTTTGAGTGGTTTTTTGAGGAGTTACTCAGCATGGCTTTGGCTAGGAAGAGGCATGAGTTGGCCTGATGCCAGGTAAACCTGTATGGTGCATTTTAGGGTTATAACATGGAGATCTGGAAAAGAGGGGCACTTCAAGAAGCAATCATATCCAAAAGCATTGAGAGAGTGAAGGGATCTGAAGGTACTCCCTCTACAGAAGAAAATACCTCCAAGGAAGAAGGTGGGAATGTTTACTTGGTGTTGATTATTTGGGTTGGTTGTCATTGATGTCAACCCTTGAATAAAGTTTGTTAGCGAATTCCGGTAGCACAAAGGTTTGGGTAATGGACCCAAGTTTGTTTGATGGATAATGGTATGAGTATTGATATATTTACAGGTAAGAATATTCTAGATGGATAATACAAGTCATTTCATTTTCAGTGGTATGTGGAACGTCACATAACTCCTCACGCTTAGAGATTTATGGCCATGTGAAGTTGGAGAACCCTCATGAGTCATCTAAAAGCCCCAAAAGGTCAAAGTAGTCAAAGTGGTTTAAGAGATTTTAGAAGGTAAATAATAAAGTGAAGTGATGAGTGTACTATAAATCAAAGTGAATACAAAATAAATTATTTAATTAATAAAGTTAATGGAGAAATTACTAAGTGGAAAAGTGGTTAGAAGTGGGTTAGCCCTAAAATAAGGAAAGTGGTTTAAGATGGTTAGAAGGTAACCTCTTGAGGTAAAGTGAAGTGATGAGTGTACTATAATTCAATGTGGATACAAAATAAATTATTTAAATAATAAAGTTAATGGAGAAGTTATTAATTGGACAAGTGGTTAGAAGTGGGTTAACCCTAAAATAAGGAAAATGGGTTAAGATGGTTAAAAGGTAACCCCTTGAGGAAGCTACATGAAAGAATAAATAAGAGGCAAGGCTCTCTCATTTTAATTACACTTGAGAATATTGAATATCTACAAGTGACCGAGGTAACCAAAGGATATCTAATCCAAATTTCAAAGGGAGGGTGAATTAAATAAGGTCGAAATGCAAGGGAGGATAAATTCTTTTGATGATGCTTTCTAAGGTATGTTATTTAAAGGTCATCTCACCATTTTCGCAATAATTTTTCTTCTAGAATTATTCAGACCATGAAATTGGGAATCCATTAAGGGAACATATCCAAGTAGTCGTGATACAAATTTCATCTTGTGGGTCATTGTATTTTTATAGTTACATGCCGTGGAAAATAGGGTTTGTGGCTAGTCCTGAAACTAGTCTAAAACATGTGTTTCGGGTAAAAACGTCATAAATTCTTCATAATAGATCCAAATTCAGTAAGAATTTTTTTTTGGTTAGAGTATAGTCTGTAGTATTTTTTATACCATTTTCATATCCATACAACAAATATTCCATGCGGGGAATTCTCTAGAATAAGAGAAAACTCAACAAGGTATTCCATTTTTGCTATAACTCCTTTTATGAGAGGTTCCAAGTAGTGAAATATGGAGGGATTGCATAAAAGACACTGAAGAACATTGTATACCATTTTTAGAGATTTATTCATTACAGGTACATAGTTATGATTATTGCAAGTTAGGGTTGTTGACTAATCCAAATTTAGTCATGTGAGACTAAAGTAAAGTTTGATGAAAATGCTAGTCTCTTGTTGTNATATACACCAGGTCTATTACAGAGTTACAAATCATATTTGTATGATGAAATTGATGAGGGCTTTTGGTTGAGGTACATGTTGGGTACATGGTTGAGACAAGTAGTTGATGAGTTGACACATACATGAGGTGTATTGTTGATGATGTTGGTACATCTTGATGAGTCATAGTATTTGAGTAGTTGATACATGATTGGTACATATTTGGTACATGGGTTGAGGAATTTTTTAGTAGTATTGTTGACACATGGTTTATTGATGATGTAGCATACTTGTATTGGTATATTATTAGAAGCACATATTGATCTTGGTGATGATTATAAGTTGTTGTGTTATGCTTGGTTGATGCACATATTTGAGAGTTGTCTTGGTGATTTATCTTGGTGAGTAGATACGATTTGGTTGATAAGATTGATGAGACAAGATGTTGTGATTGGTTGTTTGGATAGGTTGTTGTGACAGGTTATTTTTATAGGTTTGGTGCATGGTTGATGCACTTGTTCATGGTACAGGTTGAGGTACAGGTTGGTGCATGGTTGATGTGATTTTTTATGGTATAGGTTGATTACAAGTTGTTAGGTAAAGGTTGCTGCATGGTTGATGCACTCGTTTATGGTACATGTTGATTACAGGTTGAGGTACAGGTTGATGCATGGTTGATGCATGGTTCAAGTTATTGGTACGGGTTGTTTGGTGCAGGTTGATTGGTACAGGTTTACAACAGTATATATCACAGTGATAGTGTGATAGTGGTTCCATCATTCTACTTATACGCTAGGGCGGTTGGACATGGAAAGGATAGGTGGTTGTAGCCACCTTCCGGCTGTAGTCGAAGAACATAGGGGGTTGTAGCCAGAGAATTGGGGAGTTGGAGCTTCCCTCAGGTTTTAGCCTAATAAACTAGGGGTTTGGAGCCTCCTTCGAGTTGCAGCTGTAAAACAAAGGAAGTTGGTGCTTCCAATGAATGTAATTCTTAACGACATATAAGAAAAAGCATTATGTGGTTTTCTCTTGTTTTTGGTTTCCACGTAAAGCACTCGTGTACTGTGTATGTGTATGATTGCTCATTTGTTCATTGTTTATTTACTCTGCAACTATTGGATGATAATTCTACATTGATATAACACTTTCATTTTATGGTGAAAAATGATTAAATTGCTCTATTATTGATTCACCGCCCCTCTCAGTAATCCAACAATTGGTTTCAGAGCTGGTTCCTTCAGGAAACAGTTTAACCAGTGGAAGGAGATCATGGATTATTCTAAGAATGGAGTACCAATGTTTAATGGTCAGAATGGTTTAAAGAGGGAGATATGAAGCATAAGAACAAAAATATTTTTACATGCACAGGGGCATTATATTTGGCTATTAGTTGTTAAAGGATATGATAGTTCAAAAAGGGAAAAGACTGCAACCAAGAAGGAATTGAAGAAGAATAACAAAATAGAAATGGATTTCACCTGGGAAGGATTACCTAATCTGGTAAGAGAAAATTTTGGTAAATGTTCATCAGGAAAAGAACTTTGGGATGAGTTACATGACATATATTCTTCACCTGTCGCAGATTCAGAAAATTCCAAAGAAGATACAAATCAAGACTAATTATGTTCATCATTTCAAACAGATTCAAAAGATGAAGAGTACATAATCATCAGAGGTACATTGTTTTTATTTAATTATGAAAAACACGGACATCTTGAAATATAATTCCATGAAGGAAGTGAGACATAAAAACTAATTGAAAATGAAGACAATTATGAAGAAGAATTGGCCAGTCCTTTAGATGAACTAAGAAAATAAAATAAGTCACTCGAGAAATAACTGATGAAACAAAAGGAAAGTGTTCACATTTTTGAAGAAGCCCAATAGGTCATCAAGAACTTAATAACTCAACTAGAAGAAGCCAGAAAGATTGAAGAAAATCTTGAATATCAAAAGCAGTATTTGGAAGCCAACATAGCAGCACATAAGGAAGAAGCATAAATGAGAGAGAAGATACTGACATATCATCTTAAGTAAAGAAATAGCGATCTAAACCATCTTGAGGTAGATTTTGGTCAAGAAGAGAAAGGACTTGAAGAATAAATAATCACATTAAAAATTTAGTTTGGAGAAGTGAAAAGAACAAAAGAAGTCATGAAGTCTCGGATAATGAAGAAATAAGAAGAGGTTGAGAATCTTGAAGAAGAAGTTGTCACATTAAGAAGTAAAATTGTCAAGCTCAGCAAGAACATTGAAGAGACAAAAACATCCACATTAGTTATAGATAATGAAGAGAATCACTCTAGGTTGCTAGAAAAGAAGAATGAAGAAAATAGAAAGAGTTATGCATAAGTACTCAAAGGAAAGAATCATGGTCAACCAGAATCTAAGAAAACTATTAAAGATACATATTCAAGAATAGCATCCATGTTCAAGCCACAAATAATCTTCAACCATGATCATGATCAGTCAAGACAGAAATTTAGAAGGACTACACCACAAAGAAGATCATTAACTCCCAGGTATGCAACTTTCTTTTATGGTCATTGTTTTTATTGTACTAATTTCGGACATAAGGTTGCAGATTGCAGGGATTGTAAAATAAATGTTCAAGAAAGAAGTGCCTATGTGGCCCCACATAACATTGAATGTTACAAATGTCATAACTATGGAAAAATAACTAGTGATTGTAGAAGCATGATCGATACTTCCATGAAAGAGAACACTGATTTCAGATATAAGAAAGTATGGATAAGATAAAAGGAAGAACAAGTGAACAAAGACCAGGTACCAGAGATCACATTATTGGCAATAAAACAAGATGAAGAAAATTCTACAGAGAAAAAGAAAGATGTCAGATACATAAAGGTTTGGAAAATAACTAAAAGAAAAGAAGGACATGTAAATAATGAACAGGTTCAATAGATTGTACTTTTAGGAATTGTAGTGAAAGATGAATCCACTGAAAGAAAGAAAGAATTCAAAGCTCAGAGAGATGATGAATCTACCAATGAAGATTATGATTAATACACATCAGAGAAGGAATTATTCTAAGCCATCCGACTTAAATACTACTAGGTAATGTGAATATTAGATAGGGGGATTCTATGCGATAGTTGTGACATACCAAAGAACCATCCTTCGAGTAGCTTGCAGAGTTTGAGAAGACAGATCCATAGTAGTCAATTAGCATAAGTACAATTTGATAGATTAATCAAGACTTCATGATAGTGGTCGGCATTATGGATAGTTGTACAAGTAGAGTCTTGGACAATATGGACATAGATGGATTCATAAGAACACTTAGCAGGTTTGGACAGATATATGACATTTGACGAGAGTATGGATTCATCTATTGGCTCAGAGAGTGGTTCAGAGACAAAGGAACATTATCACAATGGATGATAATTACACAGGAAATGGCTTGAACAATGTTAATGGATTCCAAATTGATAGATATTTTTTGGACACATGCAGTGCATACAACAGTTCACATTCAAAATAGAGTAATGATCAGAAACAACAATGATAAAACTGCCTACAAACTATGGAAAGGAAGCGCAGACAACAACCTCTACATCAAGGTAACTCAAGGTAGTATTTTATTAATTGAAATTTATGTTGATGATATTGTTTTTGGAAGTACTAATGACAGGTTAAGCTAAAATTTTGCAAAGGATATGCAGAATGAATTTGAAATGTCATTACTTGGAGAACTATCCTTCTTTTTGGGTCTTCAGATATGTCAAAGCAACCAAGGAATTTTTATTTCTCAAACTAATTATATTAGAGAAATGCTAAAGAGGTTTGGAATGGAAGATTGAAAACTAGTTACCACTCCTATGCAAACCAATTGGAAGTTGAGCAAAGATGAAGATTCAAAATCTATAGACCAGAGGCAATACATGTCAAGGATTGTTAGCTTGCGATATGTGACAACATCCAGACCAAATGTAATGCAGACAGTTGTACAGGTGGCATGATTTCAAGCAGCACCAAAGGAGTCACATGTATTAAAAGTAAAGAGGATTTTCATATATCTCAAAGGAACATAAGAGCTTGGGTTATGGTATCCAAAAGGAAAGGATCTATCACTTATTTCTTACACAGATGCAGATTGGGTAGGTTGCATTGATGACCGACAAAGCACCAGTGGAGCAATGTTCTACTTGGGTGAGTGTTTAGTATCATGGCTAAGAAAGAAAAAATCATTAGTATCCTTATCTACAGTCGAGGTAGAGTATATTGCAGCAGCATGATGTTGTACACAGGTTCTATGGATGAACCAAACTCTCATAGATATACAAGTTGAGTATGATGATCGAATTCCAATCTATTGTGATAATACAAGCATCATCAGTATCTCAAATAACCCGGTGATGCACTCCAAGATGAAGAACATTCCAATCAAGTATCACTTTCTATGAGAACAGGTTACAGATAATAACATCAGAGTTCAATATGTGGGCACAAAAGAACAAGTGGTAGACATATTTACAAAACCATTTCCATGGGAATCCTTTGAGTATCTACGCCAGAGACTCGGAGTAATTTCTATTCCAAAATGAATGTTTTTGAATGCTTATCTTATATGTCTTAGATTTACACAAGGAAGCACCATAAAGGGGACAATTTAGGTTGGAAGATCAGTTTCAGGAAGAGTTCATTCAGGGGGAGTATCCCCAAGAACATTTCAATTAGGGGGAGCAACCTCGGATGGAAAGATACCTTTTCCATTGATGACAAAGGGGGAGAGATTTATCAGATGCATGCTTAGACAAAGAGCACATAGTCATGGTTCCATGGGGAGCAATGGTCACAGGGGGAGCATGAGTGATATGAATTTAGTATTGCATGATAGTGTTCCCATCAATGCCAAAGGGGGAGATTTTTTATTATTTGGGTTGATTGTCATTGATGTCAACCTTTGAAGAAAGTCCGATAGCAAATTCTGGTAGCACAAATGTTTGGGTAATGGACCCAATTTTGTTTAATGGATAATGGTATGAGTTTTGATATATTTGTAGGTAAGAATATTCTATATGGATATTTCATGTCATTCCATTTTTGGTGGTATGTGGAACATCACATAACTCCTCACGGTTAGAGAGTTATGGCCATGTGAAGTTGGAGAACCCTCATGAATCATCTAGAAGCCCCAAAAGGTCAAAGTAGTCAAAGTGGTTTAATAGATTTTAGAAGATAAATAATAAAGTGAAGTGATGAGTGTACTATAAGTCAAAATGAATACAAAATATATTATTTAACAAATAAAGTTAATGGAGAAATTACTAAGTGGACAAGTGGTTAGAAGTGGGTTAGCCCTAAAATAAGGAAAGTGGTTTAAGATGGTTAGAAGGTAACCCCTTGAGATAAAGTGAAGCAATGAGTGTACTATAAGTCAAAGTTGATACAAAATAAATTATTTAAATAATAAATTTAATGGATAAATTACTAATTGGACAAGTGGTTAGAAGTGGGTTAACCCTAAAATAAGGAAAGTGGGTTAAGATGGTTAAAAGGTAACACCTTGAGGAAGCTACATGAAAGTATAAATAAGAGGCAAGGCTCTCTCATTTTAATTACACTTCAGCATATTGAATATATACAAGTGACTTAGGTAACCAAAGGATATCTAAGATGAATTTCAGAGGGAAGGTGAAGTAAAGAAGGTCGAAATTCAAGGGAGGATAAATTCTTTTGATCATGCTTTCTAAAGTATGTTAGTTACAGGTCAACTCACCATTTTCGCAATAACTTTTTTTCTAGAATGATTCAGACCATGAAATTTGGAGGCCATTGAGGAAACATATCCAAGTAGTTGTGATACAAATTTCAGCTTGTGGGTCATTGTATTTTTGGAGTTACACACCGTGGAAAATAGGGTTTGTGGCTAGTCTTGAAACTAGTCTAAAACATGTGTTTCGGGTAAAAATGCCATAACTTCTTCATAAAGAATCCAAATTCAGTAAGACAAAATATATTGGTTAGAGAATAATATGTAATATTTTGTGTACCATTTTCAGATCCATTCAAAAAAATTCCATGTGGGGCTTTCTCTACAAGTTCACTCTCTAGAACAAGTCATAAATCAACAAGGTATGCCATTTTTTCTATAACTCATTTTCTGAGAGGTTCCTGTTGGATTAGTGGGAGGGGGGGGGGGTGTGAATCAGTAATAGATATATTTAATCATTTTTCACCATAAAATGCAAGTTTTATATCAATTTAGCATTATCATCCAATAGTTGCAGAGTAAATAAACAATGAACAAATGAGCAATCACACACATACACAGTACACTAGTGTTTTACGTGGAAACCCAAACCGAGAGAAAACCATGGAATGTTTTTTCTTATATGTATTTAATAATTACATTCATTGGAAGCACCAAATTCCTTTGTTTTCCAGATGCAACTGGAAGGACGCTCCAGCCCCCTAATTTCTCAGGCTACAACCTGAGGGAAGTTCCATCTCCCCAATTATCTGGATACAACCCCCTATGTTCTTTGGCTACAATCGGAAGGTGGATACAACCACCTATCCTTTCCCCATCCAAACTCCCTGACGTATAAGTAGAATGATGGAACCATTGTCACACTATCACTATGAGATATACTTCTGTAAACATGTACCAATAAACCCGCACCAAACAACCTATACCAATAACCTAAACCATACATCAACCTATAGCTCAACCTGTACCATGCAAGTTCATCAACCATGCAACAAACATGTACAAATAACCTATCACAATGACATGTCCAAACAACCTATCAAAACAATTTGTCTCATCAATCTTATCAACCAAATCAGATCTACTCACCGAGATGAATCACCAAGAAAAATCTCAAAGATGTGCATCAACCAAGCATAACACAACAACTCATAATCATCACCAAGATCAATATGTGTTTCTAATAATATACCAATACAAGTATGCTACATCATCCATAAACCATGTGTCAACAATACTACTAACAAGTGCCTCCAACCATGTACCAAGTATGTACCAATCATGTATCAATTACTCATCAGCTATGACTCATCAATATGTACCAACATCATCAATTATACACCTCGTGTATGTGCCAACTCATCAACTACTTGTCTCAACCATGTACTCAACATGTACCTCAACCAAAATCCCTCATCAATTTCATCATCCAAATCCGATTTGTATCTATGTAATATACCTGGTGTATATGATCACATACCTACAAACCTTCCTTAACTTTAACAACAAGAGACTAGCATTTTCATCAAACCTTACTTTAGTCTCACATGACTAGTTTTGGATTAGTTAAAAACCCTAACTTTCAATAATAATAACTATGTACCTGTAATGAATAAAGATATGGAAATGGTACACAATGGTATTCAATGTCTTATATGCAATTCCTCCATTTCTCACTACTTGGAACCTCTCAGAAAAGGAGTTATAGAAAAAATGGCATACCTTGTTGAATTTTGGCTTCTTCTAGAGAGCGAACTTGTAGGGTGTGCCCCGCACATAATATTTGTTGTATGGTTCTAAAAAAATGACAAAGAATACTACAGATTGTAATCTAACCAACACATGTGGTCTTACATAATTTGGATCTGTTATGAATAATTTATGACGTTTTTACCCGAAACACTTGTTTTAGATTAGTTTCAGGACTAGACCAAAACCCTACTTTCCATGGAGTGTAACTCCAAAAATACAACGACGCACAAGCTAAAATTTGTACCAAAGCTACTTGGATATGTTTCCTCAATGGAATCCCAATTTCATAGTTTGAGTCATTGTAGAAAAAAAATTATTGTGAAAATGGTGAGATGACCTGTAAATAACATGCCTTAGAAAACATCATCAAAAATTTTTATCCTCCCTTGAATTTCGGTCTTCTTTACTTCACCTTCCCTCTGAAATTAGGCTTAGATATTCTTTGGTTACCTCATTCAACTGTATATATTCAATATTCTCAAGTGTGATTAAAATGAGAGAGTCTTTCTTCTTATTTATACTTTCATGTAGTCTTTTTTCCTTATTTTAGGGCTAACCCACTTCTAACCACTTGTCCACTTAGTAATTTCTCCATTAGATTTATTATTTAAATACTTTATTTTGTATTCACTTTGACTTATAGTACACTCATCACTTGAATTTATTATTTACCTTCTAAAATCTCTTAAACCACTTTGACCTTTTGGGGCTTCTAGATGACTCATGAGGGTTCTCCAACTTCACATGGCCATAACTCTCTAACCGTGAGGACTTATGTGACATCACACATACCACCAGAAATGGAATGACATTTACTATCCATATATAATATTATTACTTGAAAATATATAAAAAATCATACCATTATCCATCAAACAAACTTAGCTCCATTACCCAAACTTGGGTTCTCCAACTTCACATGCCCATAACTCTCTAACCATGAGGAGTTATGTGACGTTACACATACCATCAGAAATGGAATGACATGTACTACCTATCTAGAATAGTCTTACCTTAAAATATATTAAAACTCATACCATTATACATCAAACAAACTTGGGTGCATTACCCAAACCTTTGTGCTACCGAAATTTCTCCAAGGGTTGACATCAATCATTAAGAGTTGAAATCAATCTACAATATCACTCTCCAATGGTTGAAATCAATGACAATCAACAATACATACCAACTGTCCATCAAGCTAAGCCAACTATATGACATCTCCTCCTTTGGCATTGATGGCAACACCAACATTGATGGCAACACTTATTCATGATAACATTCATACTTATACTCCTCATCAATGTTTCTATATCTCCCCCTTTGACATCAATGGCAAAGCATATCTCCCTTTGGGGCTTCTCCCCCTGTCTACACACCTTTTTTCTCTCTCTCCAAGCATTTCTATCCTGCATCTGATAAATCTCTCCCCGTTTTTCATCAATGCCAAAGGTATCTTTCCATTCAGGGTTGCTCCCTCTAAATGAACTTTCCTTAGTCATACTCCCAACCTGAACTATCCTCTTTATGGTGCTTCCTCGTGTAAATCTAAGACATATAATATAAGCATTCAAAATCATTCATTTTGGAGTAGAAATTACTCTGAGTCTCTAGCGAATATACTCAAAGGCTTCCCATGGAAGAGGTTTTGTAAATATGTCTGGCACTTGTTCTTTTGTTCCCACATATTAAACTCTGATGTTGTTCTCTRCAACYTRTTCTYGTAGAAAGTGATACTTTATTAGAATGTTCTTCATCTTGGAGTKCATCACYRGGTTCTTTGAGAWAYTGATGGCGCTTGTATTATCAYAATAGATTGGAATGGGMTCATCATACTMAAATTGTATATCTAAGTAGAACRTTGCTCCACTAGTGCTTCATYGGTCATAAATGAAACCTACTCAATCTGCATCTRTGTAGGAAATAAGYRATAGATMYTTTCCTTTTGGATACCATAATCCAAACTCTTATGTTCCTTTGAGATATCTRAAAATCCTYTTTACTGCTAAGACATGTGAATCCTTTGGTGTTGCTTGAAATCGTTCCACMTGTCCAACTGCCTRCATTACATCTRGTCTAGATGTTSTCACATATAGTRATCTACCAATCATTGACCTGTATTGCCTCTGGTYTGTAAACTTTGAATCATCATATTTTCTCAACTTGCAACTGGTTTWCATAGGAGTAKTAAYTGGTTTTCAATMTTCCATTCCRAACCTCTTTAGCATYTCTYTGATATACTTAGTTTGATAAATAACAATTCCTRGGTTTCTTTGACATATCTAAATACCYAGAAAGAAGGATAGTTCTCCAAGTAATGACATTTCAAATTCATTCTGCATATCCTTTGCAAATTTCTAACTTAACCTRTCATTAGTACTTCCAAAAAMAATATCATCAACATAAATTTSAWTTAATAAAATACTACCTTGAGTTACCTTGATGTAGAGGTTGTTGTTTATGYTTCCTTTCCATAGTTCATAGGGTGTTTTGTCATTGGTGTTTCTAAGAATTACTCTGTTTTGAATGTGAACTGTTGTATGCACTGCATGTGTCCAAAACATATCTATCAATTTGGAATCCATTAGCATTGTTTGAGTTATTTCTTGTGTAATTATCATCCATTATGATAATGTTCCTTTGTCTCTGAACCACTCTTTGAACCAATCTACGAATCCATGCTCTTTTCCATATTGTCCAAGACTCTACTTGCATAATTGTCCATAATGTTGATCTATTTATCACTATATTGTCATGAATTATTGATCAATCCATCAAATTGTACTTCTGCTAACTGACTGCTCTGGATCTATCTTCTCAAACTCTGCAAGCTACTCAAAGGATGGCTCTTTGGTCTATCACAGCTATCGAATAGACTCCCCTTGTCTAATATCCATATTACCTGGGAGTCTCTAACCTAGATGGCTCAGAAAAATTCATGCTCTGATGTGTATTCATCATCATCTTCATTGGTAGATTCCTCATCATCTTCATTGGTACATTCATCATCTCTCTGAGCTCTGACTTATTTCTTTCTGTCTGTGGATTCATATTTCACTACAATGCCTGAAAGTACAATCTCTTGAACCTATTCCTTATTTACCTATCCTTCTTTTCTTTCAATTATTTTCCAAACCTTTCTGTATTTGACATCTTTATTTTTCTCTATAGAATTTTCTTCATCTCATTTTATTACCAATATTGCAATCTATGAGATCTGGTCTTTGTTCACATGTTCTTCGTGTTTTCTTATCCATACTTTCTTATATCTGATATCAATGTTCTCTTTCATGGAAGTATCAATCATGCTTCTACAATCACTAGCTATGTGTCCATAGTTATGATATTTGTAACATTCAATGTTACATGGGGCCACATATGCACTTCTTGCTTGAACATTTTTTTTATAATCCTTGCAATATGCAACCTTATGTCCAAAATTAGTACAATAAAAAAAAATGACCATAAAATAAATTTGCATACCTGGGAGTGAATGATCTTCTTTGTGGTGTAGTCCATCTGAATTTTTTCCTTGACTAATCATGATCATGATTGAAGCTTCTTTGTGGCTTAAACATGAATGTTCTTCTTAAATATGTATCTTCAATATTTTTCTTAGATTCTGGTTGACCATGATTCCTTCCTTTGAGTACTTCTGCATAAATCTTTCTATTTTCTTCATTCTTCTTTTCTAGCAACCTTGAGTGCTTTTGTTCATTCTCTATAATTGATGTGGATGTTTCTGTCTTTTCAATGTTCTTGTTGAGCTTGATGATTTTACTTCTCAATGTGACAACTTTTTCTTCAAGCTTCTCAACCTCTTCTTCTTTCTTCATTATCTGAGACTTCATGACTTCTTCTGTTCTTTTCGCTTCTTCAAGATGAATTTTTAATGTGATTATTTCTTCTTCAAGTCCTTTCTCTTCTTGACCAAACTCTACCTCATGTTGGTTTAGATCGTTAGTTCTTTCCTTAATATGATCTATCAATATTTTCTCTCTCATTTCTACTTCTTCCTTCTGTGCTTTTATGTTGGCTTCCAAATACTTCTTTTGATATTCAAGATTTTCTTCGATCTTTCTGGCTTCTTGTAGCTAAGTTCTTAAGTTCTCGATGGCCTGTTGGGATTTTTAAAAAATGTGAACACTTTCCTTTTGTTTCATCAATTCTTTATTGAGTGACTTATTTTCTTCTCTTAGTTAATATAAATCAGTAATCAATTATGCTTCATAATTGTCTTCCTTTTCAATTAGTTTTTCTGTTTCATTTCCTTCATGGAATTCTATTTCAAGATGTCCACATTTTTCACAATTAGAGAAAAACAACATACCTTTGGTGATTATGTACTCTTCATTTTCTGAATCTGTTTGACATGGTAAACATAATTCTTTTTGATCTGTATATGCATCTTATTTGGCATTTTCTGAATCTGGGATGGGTGAAGAATATATGTCATGTAACTTATCCCAAAGTTCTTTGGCTGATGAAAATTTACCAACCTTTTCTCTTACCGAATTAGGTAATCCTTCATAGATGAAATCCATTGCTATTTTGTTATTATTCTTCAATTATTTCTTGGCTACAGTCTTTTCCCTTTTTGAACTATCATATCTTGTAACAACTGATAGCCAAATATAATGTCCTTATGGTTGTAAACATACTTTTGTCCTTCTACTCCACATCTCATACTTAAAACCATTATGACCATTAAACATTGGTACTCCATTCTTAGAATAATCCATGATCTCCTTCCAGTGGTTAAATTGTTTCCTAAAGGAACCGGCTCTGATACCAATTGTTGGATTACTGAGAGGGGGGTGAATCAGTAATAGAGAAATTTAATCTTTTTTCACCATAAAATGAAAGTGTTATATCAATGTAGAATTATCATCCAATAGTTGCAGAGTAAATAAACAATGAACAAATGAGCATTCACACACATACAAAGTACACCAGTGTTTTATGTGTAAAATCAAGCTAGGAGAAAACCACAGAATGTTTTTTCTTACATTTCTTTAAGAATTACATTCATTGGAAGCACCAAATTCCTTTGTTTTCCAGCTGCAACTGGAAGGAAGCTCCAACCCCTTAGTTTATCGGGCTACAACCTGAGGTAAGTTCCAACTCCCCAATTCTCTGGCTACAACCAGAAGGATGCTACAACCCCCTATGTTCTCCGACTACAACCGGAAGGTGTCTATAACTACCTTTCCTTGCCCTGTCCAACCACCCTAGCGTATAAGTAGAATGATGGAACCAATGCCATATTATCACTATGAGATATACTGTTGTAAACCTATACCAATAAACCTACACCAAACAACTTGTACCAATAACTTGAACCATGTATCAACCATGCATCAACCTATACCTCGACCTAAACCATGAAAATGTGCATCAACCATGCACCAAACTTGTATGAATAACATGTCACAACAACCTGTCCAAACAACCTATTACAACAACCTATCTCATCAATCTTATCAACCAAATCAGATCTACTCACCAAGATCAATCACCAAGACAACTCTCAAATATGTGCATCAACCAAGAATAACACAACAACTTATAATCATCACCAAGATCAATATGTGCTTCTAATAATATACCAATATAAATATGCCACATCATCCAAAAACCATGTGTCAACAATACTACTAACAAGTGCCTCCAACCATGAACCAAGTATGTACCAATCATGTATCAACTACTCATCAACTCTGAATCATCAAGATATACCAACATCATCAACTATACACCTCATGTATGTGCCAACTCATCAACAACTCGTCTCAACCATGTACTCAACATGTACCTCAAAAAAATTCCTCACCAATTTCACCATCGAAATCTGATTTGTAACTCTGTAATATACCTGGCGTATATGATCACATACCTGCAAACCTTCCTTAAATTTAACAACAAGAGACTATCATTTTCATCAAAATTTACTTTAGTCTCACATGACTAGCTTTGGATTAGTCAAAAACCCTAACTTGCAATAATAATAGCTATGTACATCTAATGAATAAAGATTTGAAAATGGTACACAATTTTCTTCAATGTCCTTTATGCAATTCCTCCAGTTTTCACTACTTGGAACCTCTCAAAAAAGGAGTTATAGAAAAAATGGCACACCTTGTTGAATTCTGGCTTATTCTAGAGAACAGACTTGTAGAGAATTCCACGCACATAATGTTTTCTATATGGATCTGAAAATTGTAAAAAGAATACTAAAGACCGTACTCTAACCAACACATTTTGTATTACAGAATTTGGATCTGTTATGAAGAAGTTAAGACGTTTTTACCTGAAACACCTTTTTTAGACTAGTTTCAGGACTAGCCAAAAACCCTATTTTCCACGAAGTGTAACTCCAAAAATAAAACAGCCCACATGATAAAATTTGTATCACAGCTACTGGGATATGTTTCTTCAATGTCCTCCCAATTTCACCGTATGAGTCATTCTAGAAAAAATGTTATTGTGAAAATGGTGAGACGACCTGTAAATAACATACCTTAGAAAGCATCATCAAAAGAATT